>JANBXA010000373.1:0-16717 GCA_030556225.1 Cricetiscus sungorus | reverse complement strand
TATTTGACAAAAAGCTAAACGTACATGGTGAAATATTCTTCTTGTCAATACTCAGATTTGTTTTATTTTTTAGATAATAATATTCTCATTTAATTTCACCTTCTCTACAGTAAACAAAACGACCCATTTCTCTTTGCATTTTTTCTAATCTTATATAATTTATCAGTATGTCAACCTCATCATGAAATCAAGTATCAGAATGTAGATGTGAACCCTAATCAAACATATGGAATAAAATAAAGAATGTTTGAATTTATAGAAACTGTATGGATAAGAGAATATAAAAATTCCTTACACAACATTCTTTTTTATATTAAATAATAAAATTAAAAATTCTTTTTTTTTTTTTGTTCTTACTGGGACACATATATTCTTCCGTGAATCATTTATGGCTTTTTTATTACGAATTTTTAGATAAATACAAATACACACAACTGGATTAACAAATGTGATCGCCTAAAGCTGAGAAGCTTCTGTAAGCAAATGACACAGTTGATGAGACCAAATAGAAGCCCACAGAGTAAGGAAAAATCTTCACCAGTATTGCATCTGACAGAGGGCTGATCTCCAAAATATACAAAAAAATCAAGAATCTAGATACCAAAACATCAAATAACACTATTAAAATGGGGTACAGAACTAAAGAGAGAACTCTCAGTAGAAGAAATCAAAAAAGCAGAAAAACACTTAGGAAAGTGTTCAACATCCTTAACAATCAGGGAAATGCAAATCAGATCAACTTTGAGATATCATCTTACTCTCCAGGATGGATAAAATTAGAAATACCAATGACTACTAATGCTGGAGAGGATGGGCAGAAAGGGCAACACTCCTACACTTCTGGTGGGAGTGCAAATTTGTACAGCTATTTTGAAGATCAGCATGGCAGTTTCTCAGGAAAATGGGAGTCAGTCTATCCCAGGACTTTGCAATCCCCCTCTTAGGCACATACCAAAATGATTTACATCCATGCAACAAAGATATGAGTTTACCTATGTTTGTACAACAACAAAGATATGAGTTTACCTATGTTTGTAGTTACATTATTTGAAGTAGCAAGAAACTGGAAGCAAGCTAGATGCCCCTCAAGTGAAGAATGGATAAAGAAGATGTGGCACATTTACACAATGGAATACTACTCTGCTGGGGGGAAGATGGAATCTTGAAATTCACAGGAAAATAAATGGAACTTTAAGAAAACATCCTGAATTTGTTAAGCCAGTCACAGAAGAACATGGTATGTACTCACTCATATATGAATTTTAAACTTAGAGAAATGGATCACCAGCATATAATTAACATCGACAGAGAAACTAGTATGCAAGGAGGATTCCAAGAGATTCATAGAAGGTAAATTACAGAAGGGTTACTGAGCATATTGGGAGTGGGGGTGCAGTTAGTAGAGAAGCAGCTAGGAGAATGACAAGAGGAGAAGAGCAAAGTAGGTAGGACTAGGAAGATTGAGTCAGGGGAGGAACATATAAGAGAGGGAAAGAGAGGGAGTGGGAGAGGGAGGAAAGGAGGGAAAGAGAAAGAGTGAGAGACCATAAAAGAGGGAGCCATTATAGATTTGAAGATAAATCTGACTCTAGAGAATTGTCCAGAGCCTACAAGTCTGATCCAAACTAACAATTTGATCAACAGTGGAAAGGCTACCATAAATTCCCTTGCCTGATAATGAGTTTGATGACTATCTTATCCATAATGCAGAGTCCTCATCTAGTAGCTGATGGAAGCAGAGGGAAACACTTACAATTAAACACTGAGTTCAGCTGTAGTCCAGATGCAGAGAGGAAGGACCTGACCAGGCTACAGGAACCCACAAAGACAGCTGACCTGAACTAGGAGAGCTAATAGGTGCCAAGACTGAAAGCTGGGTACCCAGCATGGGGCAGACACAGACCGCATGAATATGGATCTCAATTACAATGCCTGGGAAGTCTAAGGGACTTCTGACAGTGAATACAAGATATATCCCTTGTGTAAAAAATGGACTTTGGGGGAACATTACTGATGGAGGGATACTTGCTTAATGTAGAGGCAGAGGGAGTGTCTAGTTCTTACTACAAATGACTTACAGATTTATTTGAGCCAACCTGGAGACATCACCCTACATGTGGAGCAGGGTGGAAATGGGAAGAGATGGGTGGCCTGGGAAGGCCGGATAGTGGGAGGGATATAGAGAGGGAGTGAGGTAATTGTGATCCATATGTAAAATAGAAAAAAAGTGACAAATATACAACTAAGAATTATTTTTCATGCTCAGAGAATTTCTCTGATAAAAAGATGACCTTTAATAAATATTTTAGCAATGTGCATGATAGAGGTGAATAAACCTATTTGAGTTAAAAATATACTTGACTTTAAAAAAATAAAAAAACAATTTAAAAATGTGATGATATTACATATTTAACTCCCCAGAATCGTGCTTGACTGACCTCTTCATGAAATAGAAGGTCATTCAATAATTACATAGATATTAGATGGCCTTGCATACTAACCCCTATCATCAATTTTAATAATTTAATTACAAAATTCGATGATCTGGCATACTTGATTCCACAATTGACACCAAACTTCAGGTATTTTGGACTAAATAACCATTGATTTATAATCAAAGAAACAGTTGGTATCACATAATCCACTTTCCCAAGGTGGTTCCCAACCAGCCTTGTGAACGATGTTGTCATCACTGATTTAAATAATTTAATTACATAATTAAACAATTACATGGTCTTGCATACTTGACTCCCACAATGTGATGAAAAAATACAACTGATCTTCAATTATCTAATGTCCTATTTTAATAATTACATAATCACATAATCAGTGGAAGGGATAGTCTGCCATACTAGACACCCACAAGTTGTCTCTTACTTGAATCCCACAAGACTGTGCCAAACAACTTGAATGATCTATTATTTAATCACAGATTTGAGTACTAAGATGTGTAAATGATTAAATGTCATTGTGTATCCAGGGTATCAGATAGTTGATATTAGAGAAGTGCCTCATTAGGGATGAATTGTTAATTGACTATCCCTCAATTTAGTCTAACAAATGTATTAACACCTTGCTGAAGGAACTATCAATGGAAAACTCACCTCTTGTTGAATAATTGTGAGTCTTTTTATCTTCTTAATCCATAGTATAACTACTTAGGAAAGATGACATTCATCTAAAAAAGTATTTGGACTGTATCTCCACAGATTATAATCCCTGATATTTGGTAATCTTGAATTGACTAACTTTAGAACTGTTGGCATCTCCCAGGGATTTGGATTGACTTGGTTAGAAGAATCGATTTCCATAAATGCTGCCATTAAATGTTTTATGAGGTAAGTATCTTGGGAGACTAAAATATCAAATCTAAGTTGCTCTCTGGTTCTTGGCCCGTGATACCAGACTATAGAATTCCAGCAGTGTTGCTAGGAAAAATTTATGATGCAACATTCTGTCACATTCCAGGACAACTCCCACTTACTAAAATGAACATGAAGTAATGAATTAAAGTTATAGCCTCTTGATTTGTTTTTCAAAAACGCAAAGCTCTCTTCTGAGTTATACTGATTTTCAAGTCTATTACACAACTACATGCCTATAGTGATATACACATGAAAATTAAAGCAGCATTGTGTCATTAAACTGCATTGATGAGTATTTAATCATATTTCTTATTTCTCAGATGAAGACAATACCATTATTGGTCTCTATCTTAATCCATTTCTATTTATTTTAATGAAAATAATCTCTTCATTATATTAACTTTAGAATAGCTTGACAAAATGGTGTAAGGGCAAATATGGAGAAAAATAGGCGAGCACATAATTATAGCAACGCACAAAAGCACACATAGAGAGATAAATTCTAACAAACACACACACACACACAAGACACATGACACAAAAATGGCATTCATGCTAAGAAACACCCATGCATACAGATCTTCCATGCAACAGAAACAAATAGCTTTCTTTGGACTCCTGTATAATTACTGTAAAAAATCAGCAGGGTCTCCAAAATATACCTTTGCCCACAGACAAAAGGACGAATTCTAGAGAATAAAACATCTATATTTCCAAGACGAGGGTTGGGTTGTTTCTAATTATTTGATGGGTTATGGATGTTTGTCATGATTTAGGGGGAATATAAGTTAAAATGGAACATTAACTTTAAATATTTTACAGTGGTATTGGCTATGGCATAGTGATACAAATTTGAAGCTTTTTTTTCTTTTACTGGATGTATGTTTCTACCCTTGTTTAAGTTATTGCACTTGTGCAACTTATTTAAAAATCAATGTGTAATAAAAAAAATGCAGGTTAGTAGTTCATCTTCTATAATAATCAAACATGTGGTCATATTAGGCCTGTTTTCAATGTTAAACATTTAGATGGATAGATGACCTTCAAACACTTTAAAGACCTTCATAATATGACATTTTATAACCTAAGTCTATTCATAACAGTGAGGAATTTCAGCTCCAATCAACACCATTTTTTTCATGAAAAGAGATGGGCATTGAAGAACCTCCATATAGAGTTTGCTTTTATTCTGTCAAAACTAGCCATTTGTATAATAATCTCTTGCCTTGCCTGCTGACATTATGCTGTGCAAACAAGACAAGTTGGATGCAAATGAAAATGACTGCTGACCTCTGCCAATACAAGATGGGACACTTCTTCAAAATCTATGCATCACAGAACAATCTGCCAGATAATCTAGGCCTCTGTTATTTCTTAATTTTTGGAGATGGCTTACAGTGAACTTCCTATTTACTCAGGAAATATAGTCTTATGGAATCTTTGATGGACTTGAAGAGTGTATAGTTATAGTTACAGTTTTCCATAATTATTACAGAAGTTAAATTAGGAGCAGAGCCTTGGGGTCATCAACGTAAGATAGAAAATAGAGTGATATCTCTCTAAATTTGCCAAATTTATATGATTGGATACTGTAGATATAATTCATACTCAGTAAATGTTCTTATTTTATGTAGGTTAAGTTAAATAATTTTATTTAGAAAGAATGCGAAACACTGTGGAATATTTATTTATCTAGACAAAGAGGTGTTAAATTTGTCCATGCTGCATTTGTTATCTATGCAAAAATGTGTTGATTTTGCATTACTTAAATAAAATTACCATGGGCTCAGAGAATCAGGGTTAGCAATTGATTGAAAGTAAGTAGCAGAGAGGAGAACTTAGTATGGTTTTATTTTAACTGGGGCAGTGTGGACAGAGAGAGGGTTCAAGATGCCAGCAAAGAGAGAAAATTAGCCATTTGCTACTCTAACTCTGGCCTTGGAGGTTTTCACCATAGACTTAGAATTTTCAGTATTACAAGAATGATGGCGATTTAGTTAGAACTGCTTTTATCCTTGGCAGCAACAGAGCTGTTGTCTGAGAGAATTAAACTCCACTGAGTCTATGACCTTAGCAGTCCTGCACTAAAATTAAACACCACTATCCCTCCATCTATCAGTAGAATTGGTGAGTGACTCTGCTCAGTCAGCTTAAAAGCTTGCCTGTGTCTTTGGTACTCTTGGGTGTGGAGGCTGCCATCTCTGATCATTTCTCTTGAGGGAATCTTCATTTTTATCAGGTTTTATCTTCTGACTTCATTTGAAATTGCTGGTACCAGGAGCCCTAAACCTTTTGAGCTTTAGCCCAGTACACCGAACTGTACAGGGACAAACCAACTCTTCAGTGTGTGCCTTCTTTATTCAGTTCTCCATAAGTCTGTGGGAGCCATGGTCTTCAGGTAGGGCCTCTACCTCACCTGTGGTAAATACAACATTGTCTGCACCTCACCTGTGGGAAATGCATCACTGTGTCTACCTCACCTGTGGGAAATACATCATTGACCGGACCTCCAGGTTCTTCTTTGAGATGCCTCATGGAGAACCTCCAATCCTAAACCTAGCGCTCTGACTTAAGAGACTCTAAACTAACCCACCCTATACAGGACAAGGGAGGATATATGCTATATATATCCTAGAGGGTATCCTGTGGGGACACCTGGAATACTGTGAGCCATCTCTGTACAGGACAAGGGAGGATATATGCTATATATATCCTAGAGGGCATCCTGTTGGGACACCTGGAATGTTGTGACAAGTCCCTGTACAGGACAAGAGAGGATATATGCTGTATATATCCTAGAGGGCATCCTGTGGGAACAACAGGAATTTTGTGATAAGTCCCTGTAAAGGACAACAGAGGATATATGTCCAAGAGCCACATACAAGAGATTGGTTATTAATTATGTCCCTTATGCTACAGAACACATGATGTTTCTGTAGGCTTCACTAAGTGTGATATGCAGGCTAGCCACTAAGCCTACCTGTGTTCCTTCTTGGGGTCTTGTGAAGGATGACAGGGTCCAAATACAAATTTTTTCAGGGAGGTAAAGAAGATGACCCATCCCTCATCCACACCCCTTGGAATTGAGCCCTTGCTGCAGTTCAAGATGATGAGAATTTCTGGCACTCTTGAATCCCAAAAAGTAGCTCCAAACTCCACTGATCACAGATTACATAAGGAATAATTTACATAGTAAAATGACAAAATAATTGGATATTTCAGACATGACTCATGAAGGACACCATCCTCAGTGATTTTAAATTTTTAATAAATTTAATAATGGGGTGATCAGATGATCTTGCCTAATCAACTCTGTTCGGCTAATGTCATCATGTGGCACTGAGTTTCTGCAGTCCTGACAAGGCCACTTCAGCAGCTGGTATACTTGCAGTGGCGGCTGCTGTTTCACTTGCTGAGCTGAGGGAGAATCTAGTTGTACTCTGTGACATCATCCTTTGCAATACATCTATGATGGTGATGAGCCTCTGGTGCTGCCACTTATTATTCTCATAGTAAAGTGAGGTGAAAGAAGGAATTTGGAGGAAGAGCAGATAGCACCCAATCTGACTGCCACACAAACCTTGGTCAAATTGTTGCACTTCTCATTGGACAGCATGACACCTTCTGGACTCTATCTCCCAGTGACTCCGAAGCTCTGGGCAGTGCTGCATATCTCAGGCATCTGCTCTAAAAACTGCCATAACCAAACACTAAACACCTGGCTCTACCCAATAGATGACATCAATGCATTTACATAATAAATACGTCAATAATTGGATGCTTTTGCCTAATTAAACACCACAAGTTGGCACCAAACTCAAGTGATCGTTGATAAAATAATGGTGTATATAACAAGTAAATACTTAGGTAATTAATTACGTGATATCACATAGTTGACTGTCAGGGAGTACTGGCCAGACTCCAGTCAGGAAGGAGGATATCATTGGTATGAAAGAATAAATTAAACAACTAACAATGTGATTAAGAAGCACACTTAACTCCCCAACAGTGAAGACACACTGTACTATTCCTATAATACATAACGATTTCTTTATATAATAATATAAATGAACATATAAATAAATATTGAGATGGTCTTGCATACTAACGCCCAAGAGGTGCCAAACTTAAAAATCCACTGGTGACTTAACACTTATCACCCATTTAAATAACAAAATATCAAATAATGATATGATGTCATCATCATCCGTTTCCCCCACTGCTACATCAAATCTGACTCATTTCGATAATGTCATAATCTATTTAAATAATTTAAACAAATAATTAAATACATAGATGGTCCTGCATACTTGACACCCACAAGGTGGCACAAAACTACAGTGATCTTTGATCATCTAATGACCTGTTTTAATAATTATATAATCAGAGGATGACAGAGCCTGGCAGGTTTTGTCGCTTTCTAGACTCTCACACGATTATGTCAAAGTCCAGTGATCACTGATTAATCATAGATTTGAATAAAAAATAAATAAATGGGTAAAGTGACATTGTGTATGAAAAGTTTTATAGGATATCAGATAATTAATGTTTGTCAGTGAACTCACCAGAGATGAACTCCTGCCCAATTATTCTGTTCTAACATATGGATGAAAACATTCCTGAAAGAATCCAACTACAGAAAATCACCTTTTGTTGGATAAAAGTGAGCTCTTCTTATTTTCTTAATCAATAGATATTCTTCTTAGGGAAGGTGAAATTCATCAACAAAAGTCTTTGAACTGTTTTTCCACAGAGTATATTCCCTGATATTAGATAATCTTGAATTGTGTAATATTAATAGCTCCAGGCCAACTTCCATGGATTTGGCCACAAATGCTGGCATTAAAGGAAATATGGAACACATAGCTTTGGCGAGTATAATATCCAACATCTCAGCTGCTCTCTGCTTCTTATGCTATGAGAATAGAGAATTCCACCATTGTTGCCAGGCCAGAGTTATGATCTAACATTCTGTCACAGTCTGGGAACACTTCAACATTCTTAAACAACCCCACCCATTCATAGGCTCGTATTATATTCTCACTGATTGTCTCCCAAAACTGCAAGGCTCTTTGTTGAGTTTTACTTATTTTTGATTATCCTACTAAATAATTACATGGCTCTTCTATTCTACATGTGAAAGTATAAGCATCATTATATAATTCAATTAGATTGATGATTATTAATCATATTTTCTAGGCTCCAAATTTCATATTTCCAGAATGGAGACAATACCATTCTTGTGCCTCTAGGTTAACCCATTTTTATTTACTGAAAGGAAAATAAGCTTCTCTCAATACTCTTAACTATAGAACAACATGAACACATGGTATAGTTGCAAATATAGGGAGAAAGCAGATTAGTGAATAATTGTTGCAATGAAAAAAGTGACACAGAAAAAAAATAAATACACTCACACACACCCCCACACATGCACACCTCCCCCCACACACACTATAACAAACACATTGGACAAAATATGAGAGTGATGCTAAGAAGCAACCATGCTCACAAAGCTTCCATGCAAAATTAACAAATAAATTACTCTGGACTACTGAAAATTTATTTTAAAAAAAATTGGAGAAGGGGGAATTTTTATGTGAAACTTCTGTGGTCACCAACTAATGAGAAATGATTTATGAAATCAAAATGTATTCTTCTTCTCAAGCAAAGATGATCAATACCGAGTTGATAATGATTTATTTAACAGGATTAGATTTATCTACCATGTTCTTAATATAGAGAGTTAGAACATATATTTGTTTTTCTCAAAATGCAAGAATACTACAAAAATAGATTTTGGTCATTTTTCAATAAAGTTTTTTAACACATGTTATTTGTAAATTGAATTGTTGTTACTTTCTTTGCAACTCTAAAACATGTTGAAATAATTGTTAAATATTGAAAGATACTTGTTTTCAAGATAACTCTCCATTTAATGAAATTACAAAATTTTTACTGAAAGTGATATTCTATAGTACTACCAGAATTTATATTTTTTACTATGTATGTGCATTTGCTGGCAAGGACTGCCTTTAAAATCACAACCTCCACTGACTGTTACAGTGGACTGTGAATAGTGTATGCTGCCTTATGACACAAAGATGAACATCACATCACTGACAACCCATCCCTCTCTTACTTGCTTTTTCCCACTGCATCAATCTCCCTCTTCCTTCATTCCTTCCTCCTCTTCCTCTCACTCCTCCTCCTCCATCTCCTCCTCATTCTTCTTCTCTCCTTCTTTTTCCTCTTTCCTTCTTTCTTTCCTTCATTCCTTCCTTTCTACATTTTTTGCTGCTTCACTTAACTTCCCTCTTCATATCCTTCTCTTTTGTCTTCCTGCATTTCTATTGGCCAAGAAAAAGTCAATATGCAGCAAATGCTTAGAGGCATGTTATTATTGATGAACATGCTTTTAAGCACATAATCATGTCTTCTTTTTGATTAAACTTGAAAATCCCTGCTTCTTTTTTGGACCAATTTCTTAGAAAAATACCAATAAAAACATGCTCTCCACAATTTCATAATGCCACAGAACTCATTTTCCTTTCCAAGGTCTTAATCCTGACATCATTTCCCACAGAGCCCTTATAACAAAGTACAGAGTTGCATTTCACCCTTATTGCCATCTTTTTTTCTCCACTAATGAAACCTTCTCATACATTCCCATCATCTCATGTTGCCAACATACTTAACACAGTTTAATACTATTTTTTGAAGTATGATCTCATATATATGGTTTCTATAAAATACTCTTTCCTCGTTCTCTTTTACTTTCCCCATTTTCATAGCAGGGATTTTAATCCACTAGCAACCCACTGCTACTGAAGCCAATAAGAACTATTTGAATTATTATTAGTATTATTATCGTATTATTTTATTATCATTAGTTTTCATATATGACCTTAGTTTTGTGTGTAGCCATAGATTCATGAAATACATCATATACACAACAAAAGCCTCAAACTCATATTAATTTTTTTCTCTACCTCAAGCACTCATTTTAAAGTTATTTATATTTAATTTCTTTCTATGTATTTTGCTAAAATTTGCAATGGGCAAGGCAAGAGTGCCTGATGCTTAGCAATGCAAGAGAATGCCTCAGATTACTTGTGAATGAATCTACAGACAGTTGTAAACCATCATGTATAGGTAGGGGACCAGCTTGCATCCTCCAGCAAGGACACACCTTGCACTTAAACATAGAGTGATCTCTCTGAAACTTTATTGTTTTTAACAGAAGTCATATTACTTAGATCAAAATCAAAATTTTCATCCTAAATCACAGTTTTCTCTTCACACTTATAATGGCTCCCTCTATTATCTTTTCTTGTATCTCTTTTTTTTCTCATCTATTTCTCCCCTAACTTAATCTTCATCCTCCCTCATGTTCTTTCCTCTGTTTCTTTCTTTGTACTCCTACTCTTTCTCCACTCCACACATTCTCTCAATTTTATCAGGATATTGTGTCCCTTTTGTAAAGATGGTGAGAGAGGTGGTTCAGAAATAATGAGATTGACGAAAAAAAGACTGGTCCATTAAATGTAGCCCATCCTTGACACTGCCACAAGTGCAAAGACCCAGAGTCAGGATAGACCAGACAGCTAGCATAGAACCAAAAAAAACATGCAGAAAATATCAATGAAATGATTACTAATGATACTCAGATTGGTTGCTGGCCTGCATGAGGAGCCTGCATGGGACTGACCTGAGCTCTCTGTATATGTTACCCTTGTGTACCTATGTTTGCTTGTGAGACTCTGCCTGATTTGGGGACACTTTCCTCATAGCAGCTTTCTTTGTACAGCCTTAAGGGGAGATCAAATGCCTAGATTCAATGCCACTTAATATACAAACTCTAGTTGATATTCATGGGAGGCCTATATTTTATGAAAAAAAAATTAAGGAGGAGTGGATTGGGTGTGAGAAAGAACCTGCAGTCACAGGATAAAAACATAAAAAAGTAGACATATACACAGAAAAGCATAAAGAAAAGAAAATGAAAATACTGTGACCACAGCTGGTAGAAGAAATCCAGGAAACTGAATAAATTAGTCTTTTGGTGGAATACGGTCAAAATGGATGGGGCCTTTCTTGCCATAGATGGTTTGGAGGAGCATGTGACAGTATCATGTGAACGTCTTCATGAAATCATGGCCACTACTTCAGCAAAGTTGAGCATCATCAGCTATTTGGGTTCCTCTTCTGACACAGTGCAAACAGTTGACTATGTGTCCTGATAATTGTCACATTGTGTTTGGCTATCAACAAGAAGATTAAGTCCAAGCTCTTTACATACAAGTAAAGGCCCAATCTCAAATACAGAATTATAATCAATTCTAGGTCGAGGATGCAAAAACTACAACTGCTTAATTCTTGGCATATAATATGGTTTGCCATGTTTGATTATTCATGGTTTAGAATTTTACAGAGTTCATTTTTAAGATAACAGTGCCAGCCCTCTCATTTCCTGTTCTTCTGGTTGCAGGGTCTTTCTAATCCCGGGGTTCTCATCTGCAAGCTACATTTCTTGTTCCTGGATCCATTTTTGACAGATAATTGCTCATCACTGACAACTGTCAAAGTTTGCATGGCTGTATCCTGCAAGCTTTAGGTGGCTGCATGAACTTTGCATCTAAACATCAACAATCCCCACAAGAAAGTCTCACTTAGTGGACCACTACCCAGCTATTCCCACTCCTAGGCATTGTGAAATCTATGCTGGTATCTCATGCATGGAAGGTAGGAGCTGTGTCACTAACATGTTAAACACCTCAGATAAATATATCCATAATCATCTGACCTAATTATCCTCCATGATTTTACATATTTGTCTAAGTCCATATAGTTTCCAGTAGTACAGGATGACCCCATACTCTCTATGCAGCTAAGCATAACATTAAAATTCTATTCTTTCTACCTCCCATGAAAGATGGGTTATAGGTATATGCCATTAACCTTGATGCATGTTGTACTCAGAATATATTCTATGGATGCTTAAGTGCTCCAAAACTTGTTCTGGCTGTTTATTTTGTTGTTGTTTTGAAGTTTTCTATGTGCCCAGGATGGTGTTTTTCTCTTGTTCAATTCCAGTGATTAATCTATGGAAGTATCCATTCATCTATTACTGGTATAACTACTGGGCTCATATCTAGAAAAAATGAAAACCTTACATTTGAATTAGAAGTTCCTGCTCTCATTACAAATGTGTCTAAGGGAGCACAATTCTGTTAATGAAAACTGAGGCAACTAACATTGGCTTCGGAGAAAACAACAACTTCCATTTCCAAAAACCAAAGCAATATCTAACTGTATTCCAAATGTATATGCTTGTACCCAAAGATAAGTAGAGCACCTTCCCATCATCAAAGCACCAACCTTTTAAATACCAGACTATTACAGACCCATAACTGATCAAAGACAGAGAACAAAATATGTCATGCTAAATCTAGACTGATGAATATGCATTAGGTTCTTTCATGGGGCAAGCTATGTGTGCCTGTCAATAATGTGGATACAAGTGCAAGACAAATATGACTATATGACAACATCAGTTCAAATGCAAATGTAGACAGGGACATTTCCATATGTTTCAGTACCTGTGGAGACAGGAGAATCTGTCTTCTCCACTGAAATGCTCTCACTAGGTTGTTTGGACAACAGTGGTCTGCTATGCACACACATAGGAATAAACAGATAAATGTCCTCAGAAGGATAGAATTACAAGTGTGTATGTATGTGCATGAAATCACACATATGTATGCATTTATCACAATAAATGATTCATGTTTTGAGGGGTATGAGGAATCAGCAGAGGCACAAATGGTAAGGAAATGGCAAGAGATTATATGGAATATTCATGTGTTAATTTTTTAAAAACACATGTAAACCAGCCTATCTTCAAAGAATTAGCTACAGGTGGGTAGGAATACTGATTAAATGTTAAATCTTCATTCTGGCATTTGAATATTAGTTCAGCAATGAATTTACAGTGATTTCCCAAAGTATGAGAAAACATCCTAATAGAAGTAATTGTGAAGGGGTTACAATTAAGAAATATAAATTTTTGGAATAGAATTGTTCATCACAACAGCAGTGCAATGAATGGGAAAATTGATGGGGAAAATAATGATTTGGTTTGGTAATATTTGTATCCCTATAATTTCTGGCTATTGAAGACTAGTGAAGATATGATAGTCCATGACTAGTTGATGATGTACCTTTAAAATTTACAAAGTAAAAGATTCAACACAGACTTAAGCTATAGTAAAAAGATCGTGAGGGGTTTCAAGGGCAAATGTCAGCATGCACTTGAGGGTCCTGACACATGAGAACACTGTATTTTTGTTTCTGACAAATAGTTCTTTGAAGGCAGGAATTTCTGAGGTCCTGTTGATGTTCCTATTATGGGTGATCACAAGTCACCAGTGCACAGATGCTGCCTGATGAACATGGACCCAGGACAGACTATAAAACTTCCAAACACAAATATGACCTTCAGAAACCAAGTCTATTTTCACGACTTACATGAGGCCATGGGAGGGAAGAAGTGTGGGGAGATGCATACTGACTGGGAAGTGCAGAAAAGGCCCAGAACCAGCAAAGCCTTGTTCTCTAAACCTGCTCCCACTAGACCCCCACGTGCAGTGCAGGTGGGCTGGCATGTGACTTCATTCTGACCAATCAGGGAGCCCTGAATGGCGTCTCAATCTGAATGGCTCAGTTCCATAACTGTCACCAATCAGGTCACAGAACAGGATATACATAGGCACGAGGTGGTGGTGGAGAGCCAGTTGGTGCCAGTCTAGCGAGTGAAGGCAGAGCGTTCACTTCGCAGTCACCAGTGCCAGAGGCAGTGCGCAGTTTGTGCTTCAAGCTGTGAATCTGGAAAACGATTTTATGATCAACCCAAGCAACACAAGGTACAGCCACATTGGCTGCTGTTTTTCATGACTATTTTGTTTAGATGGGACCCAGCATGCTGTCTTTGTCCAAAAGACTTGGGAGTTTGGAGTGGGTGACTTCTTCCTACTGGGTGACTCTCAGAAACCTGAGTCTGGATTATAAAAACCTTGTTTTCAGTGCATTACTCTTTTTTCTAAAAAGTCTACGGAGGCTGCAGCATACCAGGACGCTTCTCAGAACATTGTGGACCATCAGAGGGAGATTGCTGTGGGGTGAGCTGTATTTTATACTTTGTAATTAGTTCTTAGTAACCTCTCTTCCTCTCTTCATTCCTCATTCTCTCTTTTTTTTGTTTTGAGAGAGGGTTTTATTCTGTAGCTTTTAAACTTGTCCTGACTCTCTCTCTGTAGACCAAGCTGTCCTGAATGCTGCCTGCCTCTGCCTCTTGAGTGCTGGGGTTCAATGTATGTGACCCCACTGCCAGTACCCCTCTCCATATGTATTATCTGCCATTTTTTATACTAGAATTGCCTTTCTGCTTTTTTGTTTTTCAATCATAAACTCATCTTGACATGAACATGACCTTTATTGTCTTTTAACTTGCTGAAAGTTTCAAGTGATTTCAATAAGGATTTCCGTATTTAGGAACATCAATTCATGCTTTATAGTCTCTGCATATTTTACGTTTAGTGTTCTTTTGTTCTATTTTGTTATTATACTCTTTGTTGTTTATCAGCATATGCTACTTCTTGATGTCGGAGAAAAATTTATGGGTGGAGGTCAGTGCTCTTTTTCCAACATGTGGGATCAAGAAGGAAAGCTTAAACACCAGGTCTGTCAGGATGCTCCATTTTAGAACTTGTTGGAAAGTTTCTCTTTTTCTCCCTTATGAGTAGTTATGAAAATATTAATGTAATTCCTTTTAAAAATCAGGTATAATGCATACATGAATACATTCCTATCAGATTTCATCACTGAAAATCTTTTTAAATGAATTCTTATTTTTAAAAAACAATCTTGTTTTACAAAACAATTCTAGTTCCCTTTTGCCCAACTTTGAATGCCCCCCATCAATCTTCAATCCCAACCCATGTCCATTACCCAGGAGGGAAAAGCTTTCCATGAGGGATCATCAGAGTCTATACAATCATTTGGGACAGGACCTAGGCCCTCCCCATATATCTATCATGAAAGAATATCCCTGCATAAGTAATGGGTTCCCAAAGCCAATTATTACAATGGCAATAAATACAGATACATCTGGCAGAGGTTACATACACTTCCAAAGGCCCCCAACTGACACCCACATTCAGGGTTTTTGGTTCAATTCTTTGCTTGTTCCCCAGATATCAGACTGGTGTCCTTGAACTCCCACTTTCTCAGGTCAGCTTTTTCTGTGAGTTTCCCAAACATGTTCTTGACACATTTTCTCATCACTCCTCCCTCCCTACATCTGGATATAAGGAGTTTGACTAAGGGCTTGAGTGTGAATCTCTGCTTCTACTTCCATCATCAACGTGATGAAGTCTCTATGATGACATTTAAGGTAGTCATCAATCACATTATATAGTGCACATATACTGATGATTGTCCCTTCAGTTAGAACAGATTAGAAACAATGCAAAGAAGCCCATTTCTATTTTCACAATCTTTGATGAGTAATGTGAGGAGATACTTGCTGTCTGGGATCTCCCTGCACAAAATTCACAGAACAACAACGAATTTGTCTATGTCCCTGCAGAGAAACACAGGACTTTATGCTGTATGTCATGTCCTGACTTTTCCCTTTTACATTGTAATCCTCAAACACATACACATTGGTAAGTATCAGATTCAGCATTGTATACTGAAAAATTGACATGTACAACTAGACTTTAAGACCGGCTGAGTTTCCAATTCTGAATAGGTAAATTATATACACATAAACACATAGGAGAGGGAGAAGGTGAGGGAGAGAAATGGGAAGAGGGAGAAGAAGAGGAAGTAGAAACAGAATAACATGAGGGCAAGAGAGGGAAAGCTAGGAATTGGGTCAAGTAGGTCTCACCTCACCAATAGTCTTGACACTCCCCAATCACACACACACACACACACACACACACACACACACACACACACACACACACACGGAGTTTGTGTGTGATTAATTCTAGCTAACAATGCCTATAAATACACACATACACACATGCACACACACACACACACACACACACACACACACACACAAACACACCTAATTTTATTTTCCTGCTAGGTAGAATGAGGTATAAGTTTTTGATGTTAGATATTATTCGATTCAACCAAAGCCCTATTCAGTCACCCCAGTGATGACCCTACTAGCTTTCTCCCCTTCTGTAACAAAATTCTTCCCACAATACATTGTTGTGTCTGTTTCTTCAAACTATTTTCTCCTGCCTGGGCTCCAGCCCTGGATGTCACTGGTA
>JANBXA010000372.1:82875000-83302344 GCA_030556225.1 Cricetiscus sungorus | reverse complement strand
ACTAGACAAATTTTGTATACTAAGGTATACTAAACAGACAGCCCTCAAATGCTCAGAGATCTAGAGAATATGGCATTTAAAATGTTTCATTAAAAAGCTTTTATAATATAGAGACAGGCCAGCTGCTGGCACCACCCATTTCCTCCAAGAAGATTGATGGACACTGAAGAAGCTCTACCCATGAAAGTGGCAACACTAGCCACTGAGCAATCCTGCCTTTCATCTCAACTTCTGTAAAGGGCTCTAAAAACCTAGGAAAAGGGCAGTGGAAAAGGGCCACGTTGCTTGGCCCAACGGTAGGTAAGTCTTCCAAAACTCCTAATCCACAGGTCATGTGCCATCAGCAGAAGGCAGATGTCTTTAAAGCCTCTAACCTCAACAACTGTGGAGGACCTGGGAATGGCTGTCCATGCTGCCAGCTAGTGAGTCTCTGTTACTCTAATCATTCAGGTAGAATTTTATCCTTCTCAAGAACTCTGCTGCTTTTGACGACTGGTAGTTTTGTCTGCTTAAAGTAGCAGCCACTGTTCCAATTATTACAAAACATATTTCAGAAATGGATATTTTAAGGTTGCTACTGTTTATAGTCTTAACATCAATCAATAAAGTTTTAATGAGCTACTAATCCAATTCGGACAGAGTACTAAACACCATACTATGCCAGTATACAATCATAACTGTAACTATTAGCTCAAAATTAAGGTTCTTTTCATTGTGCTAAAAATCTGTCAGTTGTATTTGTTAATTCTTTCATCCAAACCATTTCTAACATGAGTATGCTGCTAATGTGTCTTAATATTTATGCTTTACAAACCAAAAGGATTCTTTAAGTTCCAGGGAGCTGAAAAGGATCCATTCAAACAGGTCAGATTCACTCCAAATAAATTACTCTACTTCTTCCTGGCCTCCGGGACTTCCTTCCCTTGTCCTGGGACCCCCTTGGGAACTCCTTCCCCACCTTACATCTCTTCTATTAAGTACTAAGACCTAAAAGGAAAAGCCTAACCTTGTCCTCTGCTCTGCTAACATCTTGCCACGTCTCACAGAGACACCAAAGTTCCATACAGTCAGGGCTGCGATGAAACAACCAGCTACCAGGACATGGCATCACCCCAGCTTTCTCGGATCCCCCAAAAGACGATCAACTCCCCAAGTCAGCAGGAAGCAGTCTTTTGAGAACTCAACACCCTTATTCCCTGACCTGCCACACCCAACCCCCCACCTTTTTAATAGCAACAAGTGGTGGAAATGTTAGAAACCTGCAGTCTCACCCTGTTGGGCCATGCCCAACCCCCACCTTTTTAATAGTAATAAGAGGTGGGAATGTTTGAGGCTCAGCAGTCTGTGGGCCCCGCCTCTGAGGGGCGGGACACCTATGGCCATGTAATCATTACGTCAGGCCTTACCTAGCTACCCAAGCTACCTGGCCTCAGAGACCGGGTTATGCATGCGCAAGCTCCCCTTTTAAAGCAAGCACGCAAGCGCACCTCTCTCTCTTACTTCTCTCTTGTCCCTCTCTCTTGTCCCTCTGTCTCTCTCCCCACTTTCGGTTGGCCACCAGCTACCCCCCTCTTTCCTCTCCCCTCTCTCAATAAAATCCATGTGGGCGCTGAATCTCGTGTTTGTGTTTCTTAGGCCCTAGCAGCTGCATCACAGCAGCTATATCAAAACAACAACAATCACCACCATTTCTAAAACAACCAAAGTTCTGAAAGAACATCCATGACCCTACCCAAACCATGTGCTCACCTACCCCAAGCCTTCTTATCTGCTATTTTAACATAAGAGCCTCTGTTACATTAATGGCCTGTCTTGCCACTGCTCAAATCCCAATGTTTAATCTGCACTCACCACTGGCATTTTTCCCTTCAGCATACATATGAAGCAAGAAATAAAAAAAAATGCATTCCTGTACTGTCTCCAACCAAGGATGTCTTTCCTGTTTCCAAACCTAAATAAACATCCCAGGATTCAGATATAAAAAACAGGAATCTTGGGGAAACTATATACCACTTAATGTGTTGCACATTGCCCTGATAATATTCATAGTTCTCAATAGCTGGTTAAGATATCCCAGTCCTCACTAATCCATAAAGTATTCCTACACAAAAGATACAACTAGTCCACTCTCACCACAGTATATTCAATAGGTAGCTGACTTTCTCACTTTCACTACCCTAGATCCTCTGTTTGTTTTACACATCTACAATAGACCTCTTTTGACAAATGTGCTGTTCAATACTGTTCTCCCTTAACCTCGAACCACAAACAATTTGCTGATTTTTGTCTGTCAGATTTTCTCTTATATGGCCAGCTGTCCCACTATCCAGTTTTCACTTCCATCTGGGACAAGCCTACTCATTACCAAAGTCTCACTAATATCTTTCTTTCCAAGTCCAACATATACTGACTTTCCCCTTCCTTTTTTGGTGTAAGTGAAAGATAACCTCCTGCATGGATATCTCCCTGTAGTGGTATCTTGCTTTGCTAGTGAACTTGTGGTGTGGTATTCCTGCTGCAGAAAATGCAGTCTCTGCCATTCCAGTGCTCTCTGCAACCCAAGCCAGCCCCTATCCTACTTTATAAGGGATCACCTTTAAACCTGAAACCCCTCCCAGAGGGTGTGGCCATCATCACAAGTTTACTGTCAAAACTAGATGCCACTACAGCTCCCTACCAGAGTTTTTCATTCCTTTTGTTATACTTCCACATGTCTATCTAAATCAGGAGAAGGAAGTGAGATTGATGCAACAAACAAAAAGATGAGAGATATTACTCCTTTTACTGGTAGGAATAGGACTTCTTTTCTCCCTTGAGCTGCAACAAGTGCCATCATCCAGCTACATAATCTGACTGGAGACTTCAGAGACAGATTCAGTCAATGACTTCCACAACTTGAATTTCTCCAGTGACAGATGAGCTTTGTTGCTTTGACTGTGCTCCATAAGAGAAGAGCACTGGATCTAGTAAGTGTTGAACATGGGGAGACTGGATTGGTATTTGTGGAATAAAAATCTGTTTCTCTGTAAATTTATTAGATCCTGTGGAAACTTATGTCAATACCCTCAAAAGTATTTTCCCAAAACCTACTCTCAAAATTCTAACCCATATAGGTAATTGTGTGTTTACATCACCCTGGTTTTTCTGGATCCAACCATTTATAAATCCCCTGATTATGCTACATTTTATTTTCAGGCTTGCTTCAAGCCTTATTCAGTTCCTCTGGTGACACATCACCATCATTGCTAAAATGACCACCAATCAGGCCATGGTTCACTATAAACCCATGGAGTCTTCTGACAGAAATAACAGGTTAATCAGAGTTATGATGAAAATCTTTCCATATGAAATAAAACAGAGATGTTGAAAGGCCTTGGTTTTCAGAGGATGCAGCCTATCTTGGCCTGGCAACTCTCTCCAAAATTAGTAACATGAGGGACTTTCTCTCCAGTGAGATCACCTGCTCTCTACATGCACTTAGCTGGAGAATGACTCTACGTCCAGAAGATTGACACTATCTGAAAGATGTCTCTAAGCCTGGACGCTAGGTGTAACTCTATCATGTCCTTTGGCATAGTCCCCTTCTAGAAGCTTTCCCCCTGCTGCAATATGGTAACCAACACTTGTATAACTAGGAGCTTTGCTAGAGAGCCCTACTGCCATATTGGCAACCTATGCAAAGGGAAGCGAAGATCACCAGAAGAATTGTTCATCTTTATGGAGAAGACTCAGGTAGGAATCTAAGTAGTCATCTCTATTCAAACTGAAGAAATGTCCAGATAAAACAGACTAATATGTATTCTATGTAGTACTTTGATACATGCTCTGAGACATGGGTCCTTATGGGATTTCACTGTGATGCATCATCACAGTAATTCACACATCATCTGGATAATAAATAAACCATATTATATGAGAGGGCCACTATGTTCATGGCACTAGGAAACAGTCTTATAGCCAGAGCCTGCTGTAAATTATACCACACCAAAGTCTATGAAAGTAAGCCAAGATAGCTCAGACAACAGTAGGCAATTATGACAAGAAGCCATTCTGAGCGTTTCCAGTAGTTTATCTAACAAAATTCAGGGTCTGTTTATCATATAACTGATTGTGGCAACTGATTCCGGATTTAACTTATGAAATCTTAGGTATATATAAAATTCCCTTTAAAAATCTTGTAGGGAATTTGCATTAAAACGTTTACAAATCACTTACCTATATATGCAAAGCAAGCCTTGAGAGAAAAGGTAAGTTCGAAACAATCCGGGAAAATATAATGGAGAAGGGAGTAATGGTGGATTGCATGGACTATCCCTTTTTATGGCCAATTAATTATATGTTGACACTGATTCAAGGTTTCTTAAGGCTGGTGTTACCAGCACATCCCCCCCTTTGTTCCTCCCTGGAAGATGTTATTCTATAATATGTTTCTCATACTGGTTAATTAATAAAGCACCATTGGGCCAATGAGAAAGCAAGATAGGCGGGAGCTAAGAAGACATGGAGGAAAGAGGAAGTAGTAAGGAGGAGTCAGCATGTAGAGCGTGGAAGAGGCAAGATGCCGGCCTGCCCCTTGGATAAGATGACCACGTGGAAATACTTAGATAAGTAGAAATGGGTTAATCATTAAGACAGAGCTAGCTGATAAGGAATTAGGAACTGGCCAACAGGATTTTATCAAATACAGTCTCTAAGTGTTATTGGGGGCTGGAGTGGTAGCGGGGCGGTGGGACAATACTGTCAGGGAAAACGTGCTCGTAACAGGCTGATAACAGGATGTTCATCCTATTTGAGGACCCTGATTTGTACTATCTTTAAGGATGCGGTGGGGAAGTTAAGCAAAGAATAAAAATGTCTCTACATGCATCATGTCTCCAAGGTTTTTAACAGCCTAATATAGGGTATTTGACTTGGGAGAAAATACGTCTACAAGAGCTTCTGAAAAACACCAAATCTGAGGAGAAGATTTAATATTAGGCAGTGGCATATGGATACTGCCATTATAGCTAACTCAGATAAGTTGTTGGAAATAAAAGTGAGCTAGATTTAGGAGCAGAGCAGTAGGGAACAGTCAATACTAAACTTAGGAGACATTTATGGCCCTCTAAGTGACAAGTTCAGACTTCCACTTCAAAGGTCACATACCCGCTTTCGGACATTGAGTACTGCCACAACACGGCTCAGAGTTAAGTCACTGCTGATTTCATTGTACTTGCTGACAGCATAATCCAGTGCTTCTTTGGCTGACACTTTCGTCCTACTATATCCCTCCACGGCAAGGCCTAATTGTTCAAGAAAAGATCTCTGGCTCAGATTCGGAGGCACCATGAGAAAGATCAGCAGGAGTAGTGGAGCAAGGGGCAGATAGGCCATACTTCATCTGGACTTGGAATTGGACCCAAGACTTGATATATAGCGGAAGTGAGTCCGGACCAGGCAGTGAGTACAATCTGGAAATGAGCTGCTCTTTTATTCTGAACTCTGCTTGGATAGGCTCCTTGCCAATGACCCATGGTCTTTTCACATTTATCCTACTTTTTCTGCTCCTCCCGCTATAGTTCCTCTATCTTCTCATTGCCACAACTATTTTTCAGATATGGCTCCTTTCTGGTCCCTTTCTGGTCTACCCGAGTAGCATCTTCTCCCTCTCTTCATCACCTCTGTATTGCATCTCATTCTCCTCCAAAAATATAATATTTTTTTTCCTATTCTCTCCTAAGTCCTAGTTTCATGTCTGGTACATTTTAATAGCTTCGTCATTCTTTACTAAGGGCCACAGTGCTAAGGGCTTGCTATGTCTGCAAAATTTATTTGCAGTAATTTCCTGTTCAGTTCCTGAACATCTCTGAGTTCTGGATATTAAAATGACAGAAGGCCTTCCCCTAATGTTCACATATGTATGTGATCCTTTTCCATCTAATAACCCTATAGAAAGCACTCAAAATGAGCTGGTGAGATGTCTTACTGAGCAATGAAT
Organism: Cricetiscus sungorus; assembly: GCA_030556225.1. Lineage (NCBI taxonomy): Eukaryota > Metazoa > Chordata > Mammalia > Rodentia > Cricetidae > Cricetiscus > Cricetiscus sungorus. The sequence continues at coordinate 83,296,367 of JANBXA010000372.1, read as the reverse complement.
GAGCAGTCATTTGTGGGAAATGCTCTAGAAAATTTACAAAGGAATGGAAATGAACATGTGGTAGCTACCTATGTATGAGAGCTTATACTTATTATACTAATCTCCTATGAAACTTTGTACTGAGAAACAGAAATCCATCCCTCAAGGAAAGAACATCCATGTGAGTGATGACCTGGTAGAAGCCATGCTGTCACCCTTGGGGAAAAGGCATAGGTGTGTTGCAAATGGAACTCCTTAGAAGGCAAGTCTGTTTGGAGAATCCAATCCATTTGGCAAGAACCTATGGATACAATACTGCAAACTCCTGTGATGATCTTGGGGAGGCCTCAGGCTTTTCTAATTTTTGCTATACTTATTTTTATGGAAACACTTATTTTTGCTTTGTTAGTCATTGCTATGCCTAAGTTTACTGGGAACAAAAGCTTTTACAGAAAAAAAAACAATATTTTCTGATCTGTTACAGAAACCAGTTTCTCCATTTGTCCCTGGTTGCCTTCGCAGTCATCCTGAATAAGCAGGAGGAACTCACTAAGTTTAGTGATGATTCAATACACAAAAGATATAAATATATTACAGAGAACTTAGAAAACAAGAAAATTGTTTCTTAAAAGATGGCATTACAAAGCTTATAGGAACACAGAAGGAAAAAGAGATATGATGTGAAAGGTCAGACATTCCTCTGGCACCAGGATATGAACACTCAGATACTTTTCCAGTACCAAATTATCATTAGGGGAACCTAAAACTCTCAGTTCCTCTTAAAGAAGTACATTTAGAAATTGCCAGGAAGAACAAAGAGTTAGGTATTATTTATTATTTTGAGAACATATAAAAATAAGATTATAACTGTAATCCATATAATAAAGTTGACATACAGATTACTCAGAAAGTGGTATACACCTGATAATGATACTCTTGGCATCACAATATATTCAGCTGACCTCATATTGTTAAGAATTATTCAAAGGCTCAAATCTCTCACTTTGTAACTGCATGTTTGCTTCTGGCTAAGGAACAATATAAATAAGATGTGCCCAGATATATATATATAAACATTTGGCTTACTATGGGGTATAAAGGTCAATGATGTCAAGGGAATGAGAAAAAAGGAGAATCTAAAATGTTAATTATTCTTGTAAAGTGATTAAACAGAAATGATTTGAAACAGTCCATGCACAAATTCACTAGAACTTGTATAAATAAAGATGACTTGAGCTAGTTGGGACCATCGGTTTGAAAGGCAACTGGTAATCAGACTCCTCCTTTTTTGCTGACTTCACACATTCTTCCTGTGGCACAAGAACACCTCTGGAGCTGGACTCCAGCAATGAGGTACTTCCAGAGAGGTTTGCAATCAACACCTTATTGCTTTGCAGAAACTTACATTTTTGACAGCAATAGTATGTGAAAGACATATGTTTCTTGCTGGGAACAATTTAGTCCTAAAAACAACAAAATTATCTCTGCCAAAAATAAAAAGAAATGTTTAAATATGCTGGTTGCTATTAACAGGATGGTTTGAAGCCACAATTGTCCAAGGGGAGTGAGAGTGACACAGATAAAATACAACCACAAATCCCTACCAAATGCAAAAACACTCAGACTGGTTCACCAGATTCTGATGACCTACAACAAAATGTTGTCCATCTACCATAAAGCATCTGTGTACATCTTAGGATGACATGGTTTTCATATCTTTTTCAAAAAACTCTTTAAGAAGCAGCTCATACTCAGCCAAGTATCTCAGAGGTTGAGTGAAGGGGTTTAGTTCATTATTCTGGATGGCCATTACTATACCCTCAGGAAGAATGCTGATGAATCAGGTACATGGCACAGAAGATATCCTGAAAGCTATATGGTAGAAGAAGGCAGCAGGATGTGGAATTACATCAGTAAACAGAGTCATTGAACCATAAAAACACTTCTTTCATGGTAAAGCCAGGCATGTGATGCAAATGTTAACAGTTAAGGCCTCTCTTCTTTTCGGGGTTATCTGGACAGGAGCACAACTTGGAATTTATAATCCATTTCCAATAAAGGACACCTGAAACTGGCTCCAACAGTTCAGCAGGCAACAACCACAAAGTACTCAGGGACGCTCTCTAATACCAGATTCTCCCTTCAACTCAAGAAACAACTCAAAAGGAACAATGCAAAAGTCTAATGTGTGCACATATAAATTTATCTCTGTGCTGTGTTTACCTACAGTACTCCATTTATTTACAAAGAATCATTCCGTGGACACATATATACACATAGTCATTCCCCCAAGTCCCTACATGCCACATATTCACTTTTCTATATTTGCTCAAGTAAAGGTCCATACACTCATCCATACATCAGATGCATACATGCACACATGCATATACATACAAACATGCACTTCCTTTATGTATCCATCGTCTACACATAACATTGTTTGATGTGCACTTTCACAAAATAACCTTCTTGTACATCCCTTTTTTAACTGTACAATTGGTTTGGGATATGTCAAATGCATATCTTTTGCTTATCAGCATACATATTTGAGCATTACCTGGTATAATCAGCCCAGAGTAGATCAACATAGGATCATATCAAAGGAGTTCACCCCAACTACAAACTACAGAGAAAAGATGATGATCACATTCATCATTAAACTAACCTGAACATGTGGGTGTTTTACTTTACAGAGTTGGGGTATGGTGAGGATACATGCATGCCTACATTCATGAGCTGCCATTAATATTACCCACACATCAAAAAAGCCACTCTCACCGGTGGAATTATTTCAAATATCCTTATTTTTTATATCTTCTATACAAATATTCCATAATGTCTTATATTGCCAAGAAATAAAGGAGGACAATGAGGCAAGTCATTTCCAGAGATGTGAAAGAAAAAGGCAGGCAAGATGGAGAGATGGAAGCAAGCAACAGTTTTCTGTTCAGCAATGCAAGTCTCTGCTCTAAGAGCAAATTATATCTTATGGCTACAGATTAGGACTACTCAATTCTGCAGTCCAGAGATCACAAAGAAGCTTCCCTAGTACATTGTGTGAATTGTGTGAGCTCAAGACTAAAGAGTACCTGAATCCCAGCCACAACAAAGAATCCATTCTTCCCTTCATCCAGATTGATTCCCAAGAGGACAGGAGGTCATGGGATTTAAATAGAAAGAAGAGTAAAGACAAAGAAGATAGGCCTAGTATCTACTTTAATTTCTTTCTTTAAAGACATGAAGTTCTTATTGTATAGGTCTTTCACATGTTTGGTAAGCATTACCCCAGGATATTTTATGTTATTTGTGGCTATTGTAAAGGATGATCTTTCTCTGATTTCTTTCTAAGCCTCTTTGTCATCTGAATAAAGTAGGGCTACTAATTACTTTGAGATTATTTTGTATCCTGCTAGTTTAATGAAGGTGTTTATCAGCTGTAGGAGTTCCCTAGTAGAGTTTATTGTGTTGCTTATATAAACTATCATATCATGTGCAAATAGAGACAATTTGACTTTTCCTTTCCAATTTGGATCCCCTTGATTTCCTTTTGTTGTCTTATAGGTTTAGCTAGAACTTCAAGTACAATATAGAAGAGATATGGAGAGAGAGGACAGCCTTGTCTTGTTCCTGATTTTAGAGGAATTGCCTTAAGCTTCTCTCCATTTAGTTTGATGTTGGCTGTTGGTTTACTGTATATTGCTTTTATTATGTTTAGGTATGTTCCTGTTATCCCTGATCTCTCCAAGGCCTTTATCATGAAAGGGTGTTGAATTTTGTCAAAGGCATTTTCAGCCTCTAGGGAGATGATCATGTGGTTTTTCTTTTTAAGTTTGTTTATATGGTGGATGACGTTGATAGATTTTTGAATGTTAAACCATCCTTGCAACCCAGGAATGAAGCTTACTTAGTCATGGTGGATGATTTCTCTGATGTATTCTTGGATTCAGTTTGCCAGTATTTTATTGAGTATTTTTGCATCAATGTTCATCAGGGATATTGGTCTGTAGTTTTCTTTCTTAGTTGTAATCTTTGTGAGGCTTGTGTACCAAGGTGATTGTGGCCTCATAGAAAGAGTTTGGTAATGTGCCTTCTGTCTCTATTGTGTGGAACAATTTGAGAAGTATTGGAATTAGCTCTTCCTTGAATTTCTGGTAGAATTCTGCACTGAAGCCATCTGGTCCTGGGCTTTTTTTGGTTGGAAGGTTTTTGATGAGTTTTTCGATTTCATTGGAGGTTATATGTTAACTTAAGTTGTTTGCCTGTCCTTGGTTTAATTTTGGTAAGTGATAGTTGTCCAGAAATTTGTCAATTTCCTTTGAATTTTCAAATTTTGTAGAGTACAGGTTTTGAAAGTATGAAAGTTGTCTGTATTTCCTTTGTGTCCGCTGTTATGTTCCCCTTTTCATTTCTGATTTTGTTAATTTGCATTATCTCTTTCTGCTTTTTCGTTAGTTTGGATAAAGGTTTGTCTATGTGGTTGATTTTCGCGAAAAACCAACTCTTTGTTGCATTGATTTTTTGTATTGTTTTCCAGGTACCTATTTTATTGATTTCAGCCCTCAAATTGATTGTTTCCTGAACCTAAAGAAAGGTCTAGAGTACTACAAGACTGACTCCAACTAATAAATCGAGCAAACATGGAAAGGCTACCATAAATGCCCTTACCTGATAGTGAGATAATCAACTAAATTATTCACCATCATGGAGTCCTCATCTAGTACCTGTTGGAAACAGAAGCAAACACCCATAACTAAACACTGAGTCAAACTCGAATCCAGATGCAAAGCAAAGTGAAAAGACCAGGTTGCAGAAACTCACAAATACAGCTGACCACCAATCAGAAACTAAGTTGTGTTGTTAATTCTCTAATGTGACTATCCTCTGTTTTCTTCATATGGGCACTTAGTGCAATGAACTTCCCTCATAACACTTCCTTCAAGGTGTCCCATAAGTTTGGATATGTCATGTCCTCATTCTCATTGAATTTTAGGAAGTCCTTAATTTCTTTCTTTATTTCTTCTTTGACTGAGGTGTGTTGCAATTGCCCACAGACTGGGAAAAATTTTTACCAATCCTACATCTGACAAAGGGCTGATCTCCAAAATATAAAAAGAACTCAAGAAACTAATCAACAAAACACCAAATAGCCCTATTAAAACATGGGGTACAGAATTGAAGAAAGAATTCTCAATAGAGGAAATCAAAGAGGCTGAAAGACACTTAAGAAAATGTTCAACATCATTAGTTATCAGGGAAATGCAAATCAAAACAACTTTGAGATACTATCTTACTCCTTCCAGAATGGCTAAAATTAGATACACCAATGACAACTTACGCTGGAGAGGATGTGGAGAAAGGTGAACACTCCTTCACTGCTGGTGGGAGTGTAAATTCTCACAGCCATTTTGGAGAACAGTATGGTGGTTCCTCAGGAAAATGGGAATTTGCTTACCACAGGACCCAGCAATTCTACTCTTAGGTTTATACCCAAATGACTCACATCCATGCAACAAAGACACGTGCTCAACTATGTTCCTAGCAGCATTACTTGTAATAGAAAGAACCTGGAAGCAACCTAGATGCTCCTCAACTGAAGAAAGTATAAAGAAGATGTGGCACATCTACACAATGGAATACTACTCTGCAGAAAAAAATAACGGAATCTTGAAATTCTCAGGCAAGTGAATGGAACTTGAAGAAACCATCCTGAATGAAGTAACCCAGTCACAAAAAGAGGAACAGGGTATGTACTTGCTCATATATGGATTTTAGATGTACAGCAAAGGATCACCAGCCTATAATACACACCACCAGATGAACTGAGATACAAGGTGTAGTCTGAGAGATTCATATATTCCCTCACAAAAGGAAGAAGGGACAAGTCCCCCAGAGCACAGGGGAAATGGGGGGGCAGTGAATGGAGAGAGAGCTAGGAGAAAGAGAATGGGAGGAGAGGAAAACACGTGTGACTGGATAAGTTGAGTCAGGGTGAGAGGGGAGACATAAAAGAGGGAGCCATTATTGGTTTGAAGAGAAAACGGAACCTAAAGAAAGGTCTAGAGCACTACAAGTCCAACTCCAACTAATAATTCAAGCAACCATGGAAAGGCTACCACAAAAGCCCTTCCCTAATAGTGAGATCATCAACTAAATTATCCAACATGATGGATTCCTCATCTAGTACCTGTTGGAAACAGAAGCAAACACCCATAACCAAACACTGAGTCGAACTCAAATCCAAATGCAGAGAAAGGGGACAAGACCAGGTTGCAGAAACTTACAAAGACAGTTGACCTGAACAAGGTGGAGCTTGGGCCTCCCAGACTGATGGCTAGGAACCCAGCAAGGGACTGACTCACACCCCCTGCGTATGGGTCTCAGCTAGAAGGACTGAGCAGTCTGGGGGACCTCAGACAGTAGAAACTGTTGTTCTTTTGCAGCAGCTATTGCCTAAGAAACACAAACACAAGACTCAGCACCCACAAGGAGTTTATTGAGAGAAGAGAAAGAGAGAGAGAGAGAGAGAGAGACAGAGAGAGAGAGAGAGAGAGAGAGAGAGAGAGAGAAGGGGCCCCAGAGAAAGAGAGAGCGAGAGAGAGAGCAAAAAAAAAAGAGTTGTTTCACTTGGCGGGCTTGCTTTAAAAGGGGGACTTGTGCATGTGTAACTGGGTCCCCTGAACAGCCAGGTAAAGCCTGACACAGCCAGGTAAAGCCTGAAGTAGTGATGACATTGCCATGGGCATCCCACCCATCATCAGAGGCATAGTCAGGAGACTGCAGGCTCCCAACATTCTCACCTCTTATTGTTATTAAAAAGGTGGGAGATTGGGCGTGGCCCAACAGGGTCTGGAGAAAGCAGGTTCCCAACATTCCCAACTCTTATTGATATTAAAAAGGTGGGCGTTGGGCATGGCAGGTTAGGGAATAAGGATGTTGAGTTCTCAAAAGACTGCTTCCTGCTGTCTTGGGGCATTGACTGACTTTTGGGGTATCTGAGAAAGCTGGAGTGCTGCCATGTCCTGGTGGCTGGTAGTTTCATTGCAGTCCTGACTGTATGGAACTCTGGCATCTTGAAACCTGGCAAGATGTTAGCAGAACAGAGGAAAAGGTTAAGTTTAGAAAACAAAAGTTTTTTCTGTTTTTGTTTTTTCTAGGTCCTGGTACATGAAAGGAGAATTGTAAGATGAGGGAGGGGTTCGCAAAGTAAGGAAAGGAAGTCCTGGGACCAGGGTTGGAGTGAATCTGACCTGTTTGGATGGGTTCAATTCAGCTTCCTGGATCTTACAAAAATCCTTTGAGTTTTGAAAACATAAATATTAAGACACATTAGCAGCATACTCATGTTAGAAATGGTTTGGCTGAAAGAATTAACAAATACAGTTATGATCGCATAGTGGCATAGTATGGTGTTTAGTACTCTGTCAGAATTGGATTAGTGGCTCATTAAAACTTTATTGATTAATGTTAAGACTATAAACAATAGTAACCTTAAAATATGTGTTTCTGAAATATGTTCTGTAACAATTGGAACCTTGGCTGTTGCTTTAAGCTGACAAAGCTACCAGACATCAAAGGCATCAGAGTTCTTGAGAAGGATAAAATTTTACCTGAATGATTAGAGAGTAACAGAGACTCACTAGCTGGCAGCATGGACAGCCACTCCTCGGTCCTCCACAGTTGTTGAGGTTAGAGGCTTTAAGGACATCTGCCTTCTGCTGATGGCACATGACCTGTGGATTAGGAGCTTTTGGAAGACATACCTAACGTTGGCCCAAGCAACGTGGAGAAAGTCAATTCCACTGCCCTTTTGTCCACGGTCCTTAGAGTCCTTTGCAGCAGTTGAGATGAAAGGCAGGATTGCTCAGTGGCTAGTGTTGTCACTTTTGTGGATGGAGCTTCTTCAATGTCCATCAGTCTTCTTGGAGGAAATAGGTGGTGCCTGCTACTGGCCTGTCTCTCTGTTATAAAAGCTTTTTAATGAAACATTTTAAATGCCATATTCTCTCCCACCACAGGGACTCCTGACACTACTACCCACATCCTCACTGTCACCTCCTAATACTCAACAAATTCTGTCCTATTTACACCAGCTCTTTCATCCTAATAGCAAGGCTCTTTCTCATTTTGTCAAGGTTCACCTCCAGCCCACTCCTGAGGACTTGGAATTCTTCAAAACTATCACTGCCTCTTGTAAAACCTGTCAGATGTCAGATCCTAACTCTAGGTGTCATAGCTTTCCTTTTCCTACCCACCAGGCCAGAGGCTCTCACCCAGTGACTGACTGGCAATGTGACTTTACCCGCATACCTACAGTCAGACAGGTCAAATATCTCCTGGTATTGGTTGATACCTTCTCAGGGTGGGTGGAAGCTTTTCCAACTACTAACAAAAAAGCTCAGACAGTCTCTGACACCCTTCTCAGGGAAATAGTTCCACAGTTTGGAATCCCAGCTTTTCTTCAGTCAGACAATGGTCCTGAGTTCACCTCTCAGATTTCACAAATCTTATCTAAATCTCTAAACATCCCTTGGCATTTCCATATCCCCTATCACCCCCAGTCCTCAGGGAAGATAGAGCATACTAACTGTTCCTTAAAAAGTGTTCTTGTTAAAATGTCACAGGAACTTCACCTTGACTGGGTAAAACTCTTGCCTCTGGCTCTATTCAGGCTTAGGGCCCTCCCCAAATGACCTCTTCTCATCTCACCCTTTGAACTTATGTATAGGAGGCCAGTTCTAACACCTGGTCTCTCACCTTCACTGTCACCTCTCCCTGACCACCTGCTTACACCCTTACTTCATCATCTCTGTTCCCTCCTATGGAACTTTACTGACCACTCCCTGCCTCGACTTTGTGACAATTTCTGTACATCCCCAATTAACATCGGGGACCAGGTCCTTCTCTCTCCCCCAGACCAACACCCCTTGCCCCTTTCCCCTAAATGGTAGGGCCCATTCAAAGTAATCCTTGTCGCTCCAACAGCTGCTAAGCTTGAGGGCCTTTCCCACTGGATTAATTTATCCCACCTCAAACCCTTTACTTCCTCACTCAAAACTAATCCCTCATATACAGCAACTACAACAGGACCCTGCTCCCTTAAAGCTCTGGAGGACACCAAGATCAACTACACTGTCTCCTATTCTAGAAGATTAAGGATTCATTCCTGTAACCTCACCCTGCCGGATTGGAAGCTTCATGATTTTCTTCCTGTCCTCAGGCTGACTTAAAACTTTTAATCTAACCAATTAGTTGTTGTTACAGGAATGACAGCCATGAATCTAGAGACACAACTGATCAAACACTTGTAACTCCTAAGTAAAGGTAACATTTCTAACATAAATATGTTTCTAATGTGTCTAATATTTATGCTTCACAAACCCCAAAGGATTCTTTAGGTTTCAAGGAGCTGAAATGGATCCATTTAAACAGGTCAGATTCATTCCAAATAAATATTACTCAACTTCTTCCTGGCCTCGGGACTTCCTTCCCTTGTCCTGAGACCCCCTTGGGAACTCCTCCCCAACCTTACATTTCTCCTATTAAGTACTAAGACCTAAAAAGAAAAACTTAACCTTGTCCTCTGCTCTGCTAACATCTCGCCAGGTCTCAGAGAGACACCAGACTTCCATACAGTCAGGACTGTGATGAAACAACCAGCTACCAGGACATGGCAGCACCCCAGCTTTTTCGGATCCCCAAAAGACAATCAATGCCCCAAGACAGCAGGAAGCAGTCTTTTGAGAACTCAATACCCTTATTCCCTGACCTGCCATGCCCAACCCCCACCTTTTTAATAACAATAAGAGGTGGGAATGTTGGGACTCAGCAGTCTGTGCACCCCGCCTCCAATGGGTGGGACCCCTATAGCCATATCATCACTAAGTCAGGCTTTACCTAGCTGTTCAAGCTTTTACCTGGCGGCACAGGGGACCAGTTATGCATATGCAAGCCCCCCTTTTTAAATCAAGTGCCCCACACCCCGCTCTCTCTCTCCCTGCTTTCAGTTGGCCACCAGCTACACCCTTTCTCTTCCCTCTCTCAGACACGTGGGCACTAAGTCTCATGTTTGTGTTTCTTAGGCAATAGCAGCTGCAAAAGACCAACAGAAACAGGATCTATTTCTGGTGCACAAAAGGACCTTGCAGACATCCCCCATGGAGGGAAATCCCCTTGACCCAGAGACAGGAGAGAAATCCTTGTCCCCACTTCAAATGACTTGACAGACTTACATGACCCAACCTGGATAGCATTGCCCTACAAGTGGAATGGGGGTGGGAGGATGGGATGGAAGGGTGGCCAGGGTGCATGTCACAGGGGAAAGAGTGTAAGAGGGAAGTAGGGAAGGAGGGTTGGAGGGAGGAAGGGAGGGGAAACTTGGATCCACATGTAAAAATTTTAAATTATATTATTATTTAAAAAAAGAAGAAAAAAATACTGCTGGATTATATATATATATTTAAAATTCTTTGACTTCAAAATTTAAGCCTAAGGACAAGTAACTGGGGAAAAGGATTTCTAATTTTGTTTCCACAGAAAATGAAAAGCTGTGGATCCTTTCCAGACTAATGTGGTTTGATCAAGCAAGACCCCCTGAAGCAACATCAATGGGACAATGCAGCCTTGCAGACCACTACAGCCAGGATTTCTGCATCTTCTTAGGATTCTCCCATGTCAGTGCCCCCTAACAGCAGGAAGCAGCTTGGAAAGAACGACGCCCAAATTCCCAAATATTGTTTATAAATGTTTGTTTTCATTGAAAAGAAAAAGGCATGTATAATTATGTCCAGCATAAAATAAATAAATGTTTTTAAAAAATCCTACTTCCAAGCTTTCGTGAATGAAGCAGAAATTAGTACCCATGAATATGTGACCTCTGTGATCACATGCAGATGGGTTTTTTTGTTTTGTTTTGTTTTGTCTTTTGTTTTTTGTTTTGGTGTATGATCTCAAATGAAATATTTGCAATTCTATTTCTAAATTTCTGGGCAATCTACATACTGAATCAGTTGCATATTCACAAATAAGTGAATAAGTGTTCCTCATTTTCCCATTCATTACAGAGCTTGATTAATGATAGTGATTCTTACTGAGGTTATCTCATATAAATATTGGTTTAAATTTCATTTCCTTATTATTGAAGTAGCTCATAATTTAAAATATTTCTTAGATCCTCAAATTTCTGTTTTCAAAATGCCTTGTATAGATCTATAGAGAATTTCTCAAGAAAATAGGGTTGCAGAAAACAAATTTCACTATAATACAAAATATTAATGGATGGTTCATAAGGAATGTGGTATAAAAGTGAAAAAGTGGTCCCCTATCGCCAGGCCTTGGCTAGAGGTGAGTCTGGGTCTAATTCCAGTGGGGCGGATTCTCCCCTGCACCCTACCCCAGGAAATTTTTGGGTGGGTCCCAGATCGCTGCCCCATGTCCTGTCCCCATCAAGAGTACTCTTGGAGCTCTAATACACCCCTACCCACCCCCACCGAGAACCTGCCCTCCCCCTACCCTCTGCCCTATCCTGCCCACTGTCCCACTGCTCTGGTTGAGCACTGAGACAGAGGGTGGAGCCAACAATCCAGTCACCTTTGGGGAAATTCCTGGAGCTGATGAGCACAATACACCTGCCTATCCATGTGGGACCACCCTGTAATTTCCATCTGCCTGGTCTCTGACCCCCACCACCAGTCTTCTACTGGAGTTTTGGGCCCCTCCCAGAAATCCACCTATCTCTGCAGGACCACTCTGAGATCCTGTGGGCTGGATCTTTGACCCCCATCACAGGGCCTCTGCTAAAGAGGCCTCACTCAGCTGGAGAATGCCAAGTCCCAGCTAGACCCGACTATCCCTGAGGAAAATTGTGCAGGCTGGCCTCTGCCTAAGAGGCCTCAGCTGTCCTCTGCTGGAGCCTGATTTTTGACCCTCATCGCCTGACCTCTGCCTGCAGAGAGACCACTTAGAGAGCTTGGAACACCCAGAGCTACAGACAATGAACCTCTGACCCACCTAAGCCCATATAGAGTGGGAGAGACCACCACCAACACCTACTGGAAGAAGCTATGGGAAGACGGCAATACAAGAAAACACCTAACAACAGAAATACAAGCATACCACTGAAAGACAAAAAGTAAAGTCCAGTTAAGGAAACCCCCCCTTACTTGAAATGGCAGTCTGACCTGGAAAGCTAACCCAGGCCACTATGAGCCAGTTCCCTGAAATTTGTTAACCACCCACAACATAAATTTCCCTCACAAGACTCTAAGATAGCCGGATACCAAGAACCCAAACTGCCCCTCCAGTCAGTGTGTCAGCAGGTGGTAAATAGAGTCCTTAAGAAACAAACAGATAGCTGAAACTCTGGTTTGCTTAGACAAGATTAATTAACACACCCTGGGGCCCTGAGGTCTGCTGACATGAACAGTAAGACCAACCAGCCTCCAAAAAAGAACTCATGACTCTGGTCAGGTACTCAATGAACACAAGGTCACAGCCCTTCCCTGCCTAAGCTTGTGATATATTGCTTTAAAAATACCCATGCCTGGAGAATGTTGCTTTTCTCTAGCCTGCCTGATAAGGGGGCCCATTTGCAGAAATGTTTCCCATTCATTAAAGCCTCTTGCATGTTGCATCAACTGGACTGGACATTGAGTTCTTGGGGGGAACCGACCTAAACAGGAAGACTTCTCATATTGAGAGTCTTACAACAACACCAGAATCTAGGGAATCTAAACCAACTAGACAGGAACACAACAAAGGAGATGAAGCAGAAGAGAATGACTTAAAAATTATTGACATAAAAATGATACAGGCCCTCAAAGAAGATGTGAGAAAATCTCTTAAAGAAATGGAAGAAAAAACAAACAAAAAATTGGAAGAAATGAAAAAATTGGAGGAAATTAACAAATTTCTTAAAGAAAGTACAGATGGCCAAGAAAAACAATTAAACATTGGAAGGAAATGGTTCAAGACATGAAAACTAAAATAGAGACAATAAAGAAAACACAAAAGAAAGGAATATTAGATATAGAAAAACTGGGCAAATGATCATGAAGTACAGATGCAAGCATAACCAACAGAATTCAAAAGATGGAAGAGAGAATCTGAATGCGGAAAATACACTAGAGGAAATAGATTCACCAACCAAAGAAAATTGTAATTCCAACAAATCTTTAACACAAAACATCCAGGAAATGTGGAACACCATGAAAAGGACAACCTAAAAATAACAGACATAGAAGAAGGTGAGGAATCCCAGCTCAAAGGTGCCTGAAACATATTCAACAAAATTATCGAGAAAACTTTCCCAATCTGAAGAAGGACATGCCCATAAACGTACAAGAAGCATACTGAACACCAAATAGACTGCATGGCTTTGTCTCAACTGCTTTGAATGTTGGATCACCTGGGGTGCTGTTTCAGGGAGTCTGGCTTGATCAAACCACATTAGTCTGGAAGGAATCCACAGCATTTCATTTTCTGTGGAAACAAAATTACAAATCCTCTTCCCCACTAACTTGTCCTTGGACTTACATTTTGGAGTCAAAGCATTTTTAAAATATATAAATTGAATTAATCCAGCAGAATTTCTTTTATCAGTTGTTATTTCCTCAGCAATCAAACAATTTAAAGATAACAGAACAACGTACAATATCCTAAGTTTCTCTGTGCTTTCCATCTTTACGTGGCTTTTTTATTACTCTTTTTTTTTTACTTCCATTTTTACATATTTTGAGACAGGGTTTCTCTGTGCAACTTTTATCTATCCTGGAATTCACTTTGCATACCAGGTTTACTTTGAAATCACAGAGATCTGTTTGCCTCTGTCTCCCAAGTGCTGGGATTAAAGGCGTGTGCCACCATACCCAGCCACATTCTGTCTTTTTTAAATCATTTCATTCCTTTTATTTCCCAAGCCTACATATATTTTAGAACACAGTATAAACCTTTAGCACTTTTTCTTAATGTGAATCTGTCTTTACTTTAAAACTTTTATCTTTTCTGGCCATGAGTCTTTATCTGTTAAACAACAGCATTCCTAAAATGAAAGCCACACTTTTAGCTGCGCTCTATCCAAGATGGCGGCGGCTATTTTACCACCAGCAGTGAGAGCTGTGCTCACCGCCTTGGTCTGTGCTGTATCCAAATGCATGCTGTCAGCTTGGAGATATGATCACTGCCATTGCCAGCTCTCATACACACCAATGAATTGTTATCTGAGCTCTTTAAAATCTGTGTGGTTTTTTGCTGCTTATGCTAAGTCAGGAAGCCTCCCTTAAAGGAGCCGTGCAGATCTTTGACTCTCACAAAACAGATTCCAACCCAGAAAAATGCTGCTACCAGGAAGCCTTGCTTGTCCCTGTTCTTTTGTTTCTAAAAACTATTTTTTAAGTTTTTGTTAAGTTTTAAGTGAAAGTTCTCAATCGCACTTCTGACATCATTATGTTACGAGCACGTTTTTCCTGCCACAGCCGCCTGTCTGGTCCCACCATCATGCCAGCCCCAATAACACACTGAGACTCTGTATTTGATACAATCTTGTTTGCCAGTTACTATCATTGTTTATGGGCTAGCTCTGTCTTAATTATTAACCCATTTCTATTATTCTAAGTATTTCCACGTGGCTCATCTTACCAGAGAATGGCAGGCCAGCATCTTGCTTTTCCATGATCTACATGCTGCCTCCTCCTCATGACTTCCTCTTTCCTTCTTGTCTCCTAGCCCCGCCTATCTTGCTTTCCCATTGGCCAAACAGTGTTTTATTCATTAACAGTATGAAAAACATATTTACAGAATAACATCTCCCATCAGCAATGTTTACTTCAAAATAAAGGGTTTTTATACAGAAAGTTCAAAGAACAAATCTTTTACCACAGTTTAAAGATAAACATTCTATAGATATCAGTAATTCCCTTTGAAGTATGAGATCATAAATACATCTAAGCAAGTGCATAAATGGGAGCCTCTGTTTATTTTGGCCTGCTTGTGGTAAGTGTTTAAAGTGCCCTAAAATCCCAAGTTAGAGTTTTCTAATAATTCCCACAGTAGCCTTGCTGTGGGTAGGCTGATTATAGGCAAGGTCACTTTATAGCAAGCTGCTTTCTACAGCTTTAACCTGAATTGTTTACTAGGCCTTGGTCTGACATCTGGCGCTGTGGGTTTTGGCTAACAGTGAAGCTTACAGACCAAAACACCCATGATCAAAAAGCATTATTGTTAACATAGCACAGAATACATCTAGCACCCATTCCAAACAGCCAGCCAAGCAAGCACCTGCAGGGACCTGGACCACTTTTCCCCACATGTGGTGTGAACCTCTGAACAGGTAGCCATTGAGATTTCTTTCAGCCATTGCTCACTGTCTCCACTGGGGCTGGTGTGGCAAAATACAAAGGCACCCACATTTGTAAAAAAAACACTACTAAAACTCAAAGCTCACAGAAAACCTCATACACTTATAGTGGTAGACTTCAACACACTACTCTCACCACTAGACAGGACCACCAATCAGAAACTCAACAAAGAAACAAAAGAACTAATGGAAGTTATGTCTTAACTGGGTTTAACAGACATCTATAGATCATTCCATCCAAACACAAAAGAATATACCTTCTTCCCTACTCTACATGGAACCTTCTTTAAAATCGACCACATACTAGGTGGTATAACAAACCTCAACAGTTATAAAAGAATTGGAATAATCCCCTGTATCTTATCAGACAACCATGCTTTAAAATTGGAATTCAACAACACAAATCGCAGAAACACTACAAACTCATGAAAACTGAACAATGTGCAATTGCACCATACCTGCCTCAAAGAGGAAATAAAGAAAGAAATTAAGGACTTCCTAAAATTCAATGAGAATGAGAACACGACATACCTGAACTTATGGGACACCTTGAAAGCAGTGTTATGAGGGAAGTTCATTGCACTGAGTGTCCATATGAAGAAAACAGAGGATAGTCATGATGGGAGATGTTATTCTGTAAATATGTTTCTCACATTTATTTATTTAATAAATAAAACACTGTTGCCCAATAGAAAAACAAAATAGGTGGGGATAGGAGACGAGGAGGAAAGAGGAAGGAGTAAGTAGGTCAGCATAGAGAGCCTGGAGAGACCAGATGTGGGCTGCCACTCTCCTGTAAGATGAACCACGTGGAAATACTTAGATAAGTAAAAGTGGGTTAATAATTAAGACAGAGCTAGCCCATAAACAATAATAGTATCTGGCCAACATGATTGTATCAAATACAGAGTCTCTAAATGTTATTTGGGGCTGGCATGGAGGCCGGACCGGGTGGGCTGGTGGAAAACATACATGCTACATAGTCACATTAGAGAATTAACAGCGCAACTGAAAGCAAAATCATCCTGGAGGAGGAGACACCAGGAAATAATCAATTTGAGAGCTGAAATCAATAAAATAAAAACCAGGAAAACAGTACAAAAAAATCAATGCAACAAAGAGTTGGTTTTTCAAGAAAATCAACAAAATAGACAAACCCTTATCCAAACTAACAAAAAAGCAGAGGAAGAACATCCATTAATCTCTTTTAATACTCTCCTTTCCATCCAACCCAAACCCAATACTGCATAATCACATTTTTAACCTCCCCCAGTCCACCAACAAATATGTTAGTTTTTCTCTTCATGGGGAGATCCATGGTATCACAATTTAAGCTCTCCTTGTTACATAGTCTTTCTAGTTGTTTAGATCCTAACATGCTTATACTTTTCTTTATTGCTTATATCAGTTTATAAATGTGTATATACCATGTTTGTCCTTCTCAGTCTATGTTTTGTTACTCATAATGATGTTTCCTAGTTTCATCTATTTTCCTTCAAATTTCATGTTGTCTTTGTTTTCAAAACTTGAGTAATACCCCTTTGTGTAAATGCACCACATTTTCTTTATCTATTTTCAGTTGAAGGGCATCACTGTTGTTTCCAGGTTGTAGGTATTATGAATAAAATTGCTATAAACATAGTTGTGCAAGTGTCCTTATGGTATGAGTGAGCATCATTTGGATATATGCCTGAGTGGTATAGCTGAGTCTTGCAATAGATCTATTTCCAATTTCCTAAAACACTGCCATATTAATTTCCAAAGTGTTTGTACTTTGCATTTCTAACAGCATTGAATGTTTGTTCATCTTGCTCCACATGCTCTCCAACATAAACTGTCACTAGTGTTTTTTATCATAACCATTCTGACTGGTATAAAATGGACTCTATGAATCATTTTGAGCTTCGTTTTCCTGATGCCTAAGTATGTAGAGCACTTCTTTTCTTCTCAGCCATTTGAGATTCCTCCACTGAAAATTCTCTGTCTAAATCTTTACTTCATTTTTATTGGATAATTTGTTTGTTTGTTTTGGTATATACTTTCTTGAGTTGTTTACATATTTTGAATATCAGCCTTCTGTCATGTATGGGATTGATGAAGATCCTTTACCTTTCTTTAGGCTGACATTTTGTCCTATTGACAGTATCTTCTGCCTTACAGAGCTTTTCTTGTAGGTTCATTCTTGCCTATTTATTGATTGTTTATCTTACATTCTGTGCTACTGGCATTCTACTCAGGAAATGATCTCCTTATCAGTGCATTCAAGGCTTCTGCCTAATTTCTTTTCTATCAGGTTAGATTCATTGGATTTATGTTGAGGTCTTGATTCACTTGGTTGAGTTTTGTGCACCTTGGTAGATATTGTACTATTTGTTTTCATCTACCAGCCCACATCCAGTTATGTCACCACCATTTTTTGAAAATGTGTTCTTTATTCCACTCTATGATTTTGGCTTCTTTTGCAAAAATTAGTTGTTCAAATGTGTGTAAATTATATCTGGTTTGTGATTCAATTCCATTGACCCACCTGTCTGTTTGTTGTTGTTTTTTGTTTGTTTTGTTTTTCTTGTTGTATTTATTGAAGTTAGAAACAATCTGATGTTACATATCAATCCCAGTTCCACTCTCCAATACTCCCATGTCTTTCACTGACCCCCTACTCATCCTCCATCTACTACCTACCGAGGGTGAGACCTGTTTCTCTTCAGATTGTTTTGTTATTTTCTCTGTGTTGTAGCTGTACTGGAACTCACTCTGTATATCAGGATGCCTTGAACTCAAGAGCCAACTGCCATTGCCTCCTGAGTGCTGGGATTATAGTTATGTACCAACTCTGTCCAGCCACTGTCTGTGTTTTTATATTAATATCAGGGTGTTTTCATTAATATATCTCTTGAAATACACTTTAAATCATGGATTATACTTCCATGGTTGCTTAAGAAATTTTGTTTTCATTTGTTTTAGGTTTTTCATATTAGGTCAGGTTTGTTCTTTCAAGGTTGGCCATTTTGATGGGGATTGTATCCACAATGTATTTTGTGTTATAAGTGGCTATTGTAAATAATGTTTTCCTCATTTTTTCTCAGTCTGTTTATTGTTTCTGAATAAGAGGGCTATTACTGCTTTTTCTTAGTTCATATTGTACCCAGCCATACTTTTGCAGGTATTCATTAGCTGTAGCAGTTCTCTGGTAGAATTTCTGGGGACACATATGTGTGCTATGTTATCAGTAGCAATACTTTGCATTCTTTCTTCCAAATTTGCATCCACATGATTTCCTTGTGTTCTCTGATTGCTCTCACTAGAATTTCAAGTAATATTTTGAATTGGTATGGAGAGAATGGAGGGCCTATTTCTCTTCTTGATTTTAATAGAATTAGTATGAGTCTCTCTTCATTTAATTTGCTATTTGCGGTCAGCTTGCTGTATTTTGCGTTCTACTATCTTTAGCTATTTTCCTTGTATACTTTTATTATGAGGGGGTATTAGATTTTGTCAAAGGTGC
Source organism: Cricetiscus sungorus (assembly GCA_030556225.1). Lineage (NCBI taxonomy): Eukaryota > Metazoa > Chordata > Mammalia > Rodentia > Cricetidae > Cricetiscus > Cricetiscus sungorus. The sequence continues at coordinate 83,277,534 of JANBXA010000372.1, read as the reverse complement.
TTTAAGCATCCAATGAGATGATCATGTGTTCTTTTTCTTTCAATTTGTTTATATGGTAGAATAGTTTGATAAGATTTCATAATTTGAATCCTGCCTTTATTTCTGGGAAGAAGCCTACTTATGTTCATAGGTGATCATTTTGATGTGTTCTTGGATTCAGATTTTTAGTATTTTTGTTTACTTTTCATAAATGTTCACTAGGAGAATTGGCCTAAATTCTCTTTCTTTGTTGAGTATTGTTGTGGTTTGGGTTGGTCAGGTTTGATCTGTTATTTAAGGTTTAGTAATATATTGCGGTTTAATAAGGGTCAGGATAAACAAATAGGTCAAATAGATGTTTATTAAGGGAGAAACAACTCACAACACAGACAGATGAACACAGCAGTTAAAACTGGATGCTCCTCTCTCCGTGTCCCGCCAGAAAAGACCGTTCTCCGCCTCCTTCCGAGACCAAGCTCCACAGGTCACTTCCGCCCCTGGCTCCACCCCTCAATGGGTGTGGTCAGTGCCACAGAAGCAGACACAGTGAATATCCCACTACAGTAATATATATTTTAAAATGTAGGATCATTTTATTTGTTCCCTAGATGTTCAAAGTTGATACATCACCTTGATGAATATTAAATGTTCTTCATATCCTTTGATTTGGGGGGTGCAATGTCTGTTTTGTAAGATATTTGGATATCTACTACAGTGGATTTATTCTTAGATCAGTTTGATTGGAATAAGTTTTTGCCATCCTTAACTCTGAGGTAGTATCTTCTTTTAATTTTGTGGTGTGATTCTTGTTTACTGCAGAATACACAATCCCATTCTTATACATTCTGTTATGCGGTATATTTTTATTGGTGAAATGAGTTCACTACTATTAGTAGATATTAATTTATTAATTATGAGTGGTTGTTAAATATTATTATTTAGGGAGATACAGTGGTGTTTGGGGTAGTGTATGGGTATGGGTCTGTGTGTGTGTGTGTGTGTGTGTGTGTGTGTGTGTGGTGCTTCTCTTCTTTAGATTATTTTAACATGAGATTATCTATTGCCTGCATTTCTGTGAGTGTAACTAACTTTCTTGGTTGAAGTTTTGCTTGTAATACCTTATTTAAGGCTAAACTTGTGTGGATAGATTATTTTTATTTTACCTTGTCATGAAATATCTTGTTTTCTACATCTATCTTAATGAAAAAATTCCTGAGTTTAGTTTTATAGGCTGCTATCCATGGTATCTTAGAATATGTAAGAGATCAATTCAGGTTCTTCTGGTATGAAGATTTCCATTGAAAACTTACCAGAATTAAATCAAGAACAGATAAGCAACTTAAATAGACCTATAACCCCTAACCTAGAGACAGGAGAGATGCCCTAGTCCCTACTTCAAATGACTTGACAGATTTACATGACCCCACCTGGATAGCATAGCCCTACATGTGGAATGGGGGGGGATTGGAGAGGAGGGTGGTCCGGGTACATCTGAGGGGGAAGAGAGGGTACAAGGGAGGTAGGGAGGGAGAGAGAGGGAGAATGGGAGAGAAAACTGGGATTGACATATAAAATAAAAAATAAATAATAAATAAATAATATTTGAAAAAAAAGAACTCCTACAGCTGATAAACACCTTCAGGACACCAGCATGATATAAGATAAACTCAAAAAAAAATCAATAACCTTACTATATAAAGACAACAGAGGGGCTTAGAAAGAAATAAGAAACATCACTGTAGTGGGATATTCACTGTGTCTGCTTCCGTGGCACTGACCACACCCATTGAGGGGTAGAGCCCTGGGCAGAAGTGACCTGTGGGACTTGGTCTCAGAAGGAGGTGGAGAACGCTCTCTTTCTGGCGGGACACAAAGAGAGGAGCATCCAGTTCTAACTGCTGTGTTCATCTGTCTGTGTTGTGAGTTGTTTCTCCCTTAATAAACATCTATTCAGCCTATTTGTTTATCCTGGCCCTTATTAAACCACAATATCTTGTGTCAGAAGTGGGATGTGAACCATGCACACAGTTCTGGGCTATAGACTAGAGGGTGTGTAGAGGATGGACAACTACTAGCAACTCAGTCTGCAGGAAATTGCTGCCCATGATCACCTCTGAAACTTTGGAAACACAATTAGGAAGGTGACTCAGGGTCACAGAGTCACCAACAGAGGGCTGGAGTCTGAGATGCACCCAGCTGCCTATGCTGCAAAGCATTCCCACTGCTACCTAGATCTATTGTTGGCTTGTTCCTTCCTTCTCTGTCCCTCTCTTCCTTTTTTTTTTTTTTGTTTTGTTTTGTTTTGTTTTGTTTTTCCAGGACAGGGTTTCTCTGTGTACCATTGGAGCCTGTCCTGGGACTCAGTCAGTAAACCAGGCTGACCTCAAACTCATACAAGACCAAATGGCAGCCCACAAACTGAAAAAAAAGATCTTTAACCAACACTACATGTGACAGAGGACTGACCTCCAAAATATACAAAGAACTCAAGAAACTAATCAACAAAACATCAAATAACTGCATTTAAGAATGGGGTAAAGAACTGAAGAGAGAATTCTCAATAGAGGAAATCAAAAAGGTTGAAAGATGGTTAATAAAGTGCTCAACATCCTCAGCTATCAGGGGAATGCAAATCAAAATGACTTAGAGATACCATCTTACTCCTGCCAGAATGGCTAAAATTAGAAGCACCAATGATAGCTTATGCTGGAGAGGATGTGGAGAAAGGGGAACACTCCTCCACTGCTGGTGGGAGTGCAAACTTGTACAGCCACTTTGGAGATAAATACGGCGGTTCCTCAGGAAAATGGGAATCAGTCTACTACAGGACCTAGCAATCCCACTCTTGGGCATATACCCGAATGATCCATATCCATGCAACAAAGAGATCGGTTCCACTATGTTTATTGAAGTGTTATTTGTAATAGCAAACCTGGAAGCAACCTAGATGCCCTTCAACTGAAGAATGGATAAAGATGTGGCACATTTACACAATGGTATATTACTCTGTGGAAAAACAAACCAAGGGGAATCTTGAAATTCGCAGGCGAATGGATGGAACTTGAAGAAACTATCCTGAATTAAGTAACCCTGTCACAAAAAGAGTAACATGGTATGTACTCACTCATATATGGATTTTAGACCGAGATCAAAGAGTCACCAGTCTATAATTCACACTTCCAGAAAAACTGGAATGCAAGGAGAAATCTAAGAGATTCATACAAGGTCTGTCACAGAAGGGGAAAGGAATAGGATCTCCTGAGCATATTTGGATGGGGGGGCTGTGAGTAGAGAGGGAGCTAGTAGAAAGAGAAGGGGAGGAGATTAAAGCACATGGGACCGGAAGATTGAGTCAGGGGAAGAATAGATGAGAGAGAGAGGGGGGAGAGAGAGAGATATGCCATAAAATATTGAGCCATTATAGATTTGAAGAGCAATTGACTCTAGAGAAGTGTCCAGAGACCTACAAGATTGACCCCTAAATAAAATTTGAGCAACAGAAAAATATTGAGTCCATTTCACTAAACACTGAAGGGGAAATAATGAAGTGGTCCAACCTTGGATGTTTGGAGTTCATGTCTCCCAATGAGAATTCACCTCACAGAAAGTGAAACTTCTATCCAAAGGCCATATTGATCTGTACATGAAAGATGATATCTCATCATTTACCTTATTTATCTTAAGTCCCTGGTATGTGGGAAACAGAACCTCATTCTACAGGACATGAGTTGTCAGCAGTTGAATCTATGCTGATCCTGCATCATGGGGTTATTAGTCATTCTTCTTCACCTTGCAAGAGAAAACTTTCTGACAGAGCATCTTTCACAATGACAGGCCTCTGTATTTAACTTTCTTACATGACTACCAGAAACATATTAGTGCAACAATGCGTAAACATCTCTTCTCTTTGCAGGGCACCTCAGTTGAGGTATACACTCCCTCTTAACATGGCCAAATGAAATCGATATTGAGATCTCTCTTACTTCTATAGTTACCTCTTTCCACAAATCCTCCTAAATAACCTTTGTCTGAACATGCCAAGGCCAGGTTATTGGCAAAAATCTGATCATGAATCTGGTAATCCATATATCATTGTAATCACAACCCTGTGGGAGAAACCTATATATCTTTGGCTATACAATTTACTTTTACTTTTATTCACTTAAAATATTAGTATCCACTTAAATATTAGTATCACTTAAAATAATAGTATCCACATAAACATATCCAACACTGCCTAATTGAGAGAAGATACCCAGCAAGGTTTACATGTTTAACTTATGTCACTATTTCTGTTTGCCTGTAACTAGTCTGGAAATTATTTTGTCAGTATTGCTGACCTTGATAGTGAGACTAATAGTACCTCTGATTTCTGCCAAATTTAGTTTTGTATTTCAAGAGAAATAAGAGGGTGGCCTCTAATGTAAATATAGCCTCTCTGTTAGTCAACATCCTCCTAGGATGGCAACACTAGAAAGACCTCCCAGAGATACTCCAATCATCACTGACAGTTGAGATCTAATTCTGTCTGTGGCAAACCTGTATATCCAGTCTCAAGCGACAGCAGTAGCTAACATACAACTCTGATTATATGAAGACACGCAGTATATATTGTTTAGCTGAGCCTCACTGAAATATTTGTATACACAGCCTTAGCTTCTAGGAGACAGTCTGTCTCCCCCTGTCTCTATCTGTCTGTCTGTCTGTCTGTCTGTCTATCTCTGTCTGTCTTCCTTCTCTGTCTCTGTCTCTGTGTTTTGGAGAATATATATATATATATATATATTACACTGAGAGATGGCAGTAGAAGATGCAGGGCAGCAGCCCAGGTCTCTCCTTCCCTATATGGAGAAACTATCTTCATAATGACTTCCCACACCATTTTCAAATATGATTCCTGGGTATACAATAGGCAGCAGAGCTTGCCATGTTAAGAATATGTCAATGGAAGTCACTACCTCCTGAATATTATTCACATCAATCAATGTATCTTAAGTTAATAGCATCTCCTTTTATTACATAAGAAGTAAGTAGTGTGTATAGGCTATGTACTCGAGGACTAAAATCAAGAAGGGAACATAGGGAAGGCTCTTAGGAGTAAATGTCCACCTTTGGCAACCTACTTTACTAGGTTTCTTTAGCTGGTGACCTGACATGCATACCTTGGGTTAGGATAGTAATATCCATCTGGGTAATGAGGCACTGTAATAAAAAGAGAAAGACCTTCTAGCACATGTTGGCAGAAGCTTAGACTCTGACAACTGAAGTTTCTCAGGGATATGTGGTTCATCCCAGCCACCATGTAAACTTTGAAGGATCATGTGTATGTCTACAAAAATAAAAAGAGATTGTTAATCTATGCTAGGTATATTTAAGTGAATTTGTTGAGCCAGCTATATAGGACTTAGTGTAGTAATGATGTAGTAAGAAAAGAATGCAAGTCTTTAAGAGGTATAAAACTCAGTCTGCCTCTGCAGTTTCTGCTGAGCTTCTATACATTGCTGTCATGCTACAGGATGGCTTCTGTCTCCATCACCAAATCACAGTGTTTTTCATCCCTTGTCTAAAACACGGCCTTTAAAAAGCAAGTGAAGCAGTATACATGGATCCTAGAAAAATGGCAGAGGAATAAATACATTGTTATGCATCCATCCACTTTAGGCACTTGGCATTTGGGAATTGACAGAAGAATCACTGGTGTGAGACACAGCTTCAAATATTGCATGACTGATAAATGATTTACATGGTATTGCAGCTGTATCAAGAGCTTTTGTGTCTCAAAATATATGCATCTTCAGAAAAATTGGCATTGGACCATGTGACAATGTTGGTGGGCCCAAAGCAATAAGCATGATCTGGCAGATAGTTAGATTGCAATTAAAAAAGAGATTCTCCCTAACAAGTAATTTAGTAGCTGGTTCTACCTGTCATTCAGTAGGCAAAGGCATTCATGTTTTGATCCTTGCATACTCTGATCCTCACTTCAACCCAATGAGCAATTCAGTCTACTTCAGTGTACATATAGACCTTCTTCATAGTGCTGTTTATTAACAAATCTGCTAATGCATATATATTTCCCCCAAAATATTCCTTTCTCTTCATATACACATATGCACCATCTCCTATTCTTATGACTCATATGCTTTTTTTAAACATTCATTTCCAAAACAGACACCCTCCTATATACACATGTAGATATATGCACATGGAGGTCATTCATGTTCTCATAAACTGCTGTCACATTTATGAATATCACCCCATCTGTTCCTTAACAAAAGTACAATATTGTACAGTCCTCTGTATTTATGACAAGTCCCTGACTTGTTCCATATACATATCTCTTTCAAGTAGAGCTTTCAAATATTTAAGGGTTCTTGTTCAGCTTTCACTGGGTTATCAAATATGTTTCTTACATTTCACCTATAATTACAATCAAAGTAATACCGTGTTTCAACAATAACCTCTGGGAAAGCAGTACAGTTCATTAATACCACTCAAGTGAAGTTCACAAGTCTGCAACTTCTTTTTCCCCTCATTTTATATAATTTTTATTGAATTTATAAATAAGCTTGTTTTAGATATCAATCCCAGCTCCTCCCCAGTTCCCCTCAACTATCCCCATCTCATCCCCTTTCTTCTCCCTAGGGAGAGTGAGGTCTTCCATGGGTATTCTTCAAAGTCTTTCATATCATTTGGAGCAGAGCCCAGGCCCTCCCTCCATGTGTCTAAGCTGAGAGTAGCCCCCTATGTGGAATGGGTTCCCAAAGTCTATTCATATATTAGGGATAAATACTGATCCACTGCCAGAGGCCCCATAGACTGCCCAGTCCTCCTAACTAATACCACATGCAGGGAATATGTGATGGAACTATGCTAGTTTCCCAGATATCAGACTGGCATCCATAAGCTCCCCATTGTTCAGATAAGCAGTTTCTATGGGTTTCTCTAGCCTGGTCTTTACCATTTTCACATCACTCCTCTTGGTCTGCAACTGGATTCAAGAAGTTCTGCTCAGTGTTTAGCTGTGGGTGTCTGATTCTGCTTCCACCAACTACTAGATGAAGGCTCTAGGATCCAGGATGGCATATAAAGTAGTCATAAAGGTCATTATCAAGAAAGGGCATTCAAGGTAGCCTCTCTACTATTGCTTATATTGTTAGCTGGGGTCATTCTTGTAAATCTGTGGACATTTCCCTAGTGCCAGATTTCTCTTAGAACCTATACTGTCTCCCTCTATTATGGTATCTCTTTTCTTCCTCTCCTCTATTCTTTCCCTGACTCAACAGTCCTGCTCCATCATGAACATATTCACCAACCCCACATCTGACTGAGGGCTAACTTCCAAAATATGCAAAGGATTCGGGAATATAGTTACCAAAACACAAAATAATCCAATTAAAAAGTGGGGTACTGAATAGAGGATTGTAAAATAACTCAAAAACATTTAAGAAAGTGCTCAACATCCTTAGCCATTGGGGAAATGCAAATCAAGGCAACTCTGAGATACCATCTTACTCCATTCAGAATGACTAAAATCAAAAACACTAAAGAAGTTTATGCTGGAGAGGATGTGGAGAAAGGGTACAATTCTCCACTGTCGGTGGAAGATTGTATAGCCACTTTGGAAATCAGTATAGCGGTTCCTTAGAGGAAAATGAAAATCAGTCTAACCCAAGATCCAGTAACTCCACTGTTAGACATATAACCAAAAGAAAGCATTCAAACAAGGACATCTGTTCAACTATGTTCGTGACAGCATTATTTGTAAGAGCCAGAAACTGAAAGCAACCTAAATGATCCTCAACTGAAGAGTGAATGAAGAAAATGTGGTACATTTACACAATGGAGTACTACTCAGCAAAAAAAGGGGGGGAGAATCTTGAAGTTCACAGGCAAATGGGTGGAACTAAAACAAACCACCTTGAGTGAGGTAACCCAGTCACAAAAAGACAATCACACTGTACACTCACTCATATATGGTATTTAGACATAGAGCAAAGGATTACCAGCCTACAATCCACACTACCAGAAAAGCTATGAAACAAGGAAAACCCTAAAAGATATACATGGTCCCCTGGAGAAGGGAAAAGGGCAAGATCTTCCAAGAAAGTGGTGAGCATGGGGGTACGGTAGAGGGAGTTAGGAACAACTTCTTTATAATAGAAAGTCACTGTCTTAGAAACTATTCAGGAATTCTTCCCATATCACCACTATAGAAAGAAATCTACAGGGCTTTCTCATAACTTTTTTCTTCTGGGTACTTCATTATGTTGTTAGTTAGCACAAAGAAGACAAAATTCACAAAATCCTGGAAACAAAAGGTAGCTCTATTTAGGCACCCAATATGGCAAAAGTCTGTTTGCTGATCATAAATGCAGGAGTGCTCTGAGCAGAGGTGAAAATCTGAGCTTCATCAGACTCAAGTGGAAGAGACACTGCCAACTCTGTGAAGATTAGGATGATCATTAAGATTACCTGAATCCCAGTCACATTCCACAGCCAACAGAAAAATCCATTTCTTCAATTTGTTTAGAATTCTTCTCACAGCATGAACAGAAGTGGGGTCCTTCAAACCAAAATGAAGAAAACTTTGTAATGACAACTTATTTAATATGACTGTTCAGGGTATTACCTTTTCAGTGTGTCACTTACTGTGATTGTCACTTTTGAAGTTAGAAAAGAATGTCCAGCCACACCTGTTATAACTGTAGGGAAGCACTAGGTGAAGCTGGGAAATAGGGATTCTAGATTTTCTCTGTGGATTCAGGAATGAATCTATGATTCTTATCATGCCTGATTTCACATCTGGATATGAGACTCACCTAAACAATTGTGAATAATTCTTAAAGATTGCATTATATTTTTCACATATCTTCTTGAAAGATGCCATTGTTAAGACTTTAGACAGGATTTGTTTTATGTATTGATCTAGGTTTCAGAGGAGGGAGTTGTCATGAGAAGGAAGGTGTAGAAGAGCATAGAACCTCTCAGCATTATAGTCAGGAAGCATAGAATAGGGTATACAAAGAGGGGACATAGTAATATATTGCCAAAAATCACAAGTTCCAAGAGAATTTTTTCTTCAACTATCACCACCAACCACCTCTAATTATTTCTTGGCAATGCCATACTGTTTTATATATGATCACCTAATTTTATTAAAGAACTCAGATGACGATCATCATCCAATCAGTTCTAAAAAAATAATCATACTGGGCTACTTGTATATTTTGATAACAATTCACTATTCATTTCTAAGTCTAATTTATGTGAATATCTATATTGACTATTATGTGCTTCCTCTAAGTTATTAGCATGATTGAACTGTACATGGGGCAGAAAAGATAATGAAACCTGAGATACACATCATTAAAGCACAGGAACACTAATATAGCAGGAAGAGCTGGGTTGGTCTCAACTAATTCCAACTTCTAGGAAAATTTGGAAAGTGTCCTGCACTTAACACACAATGGGTCACTGCTCTAACTGTGTTACTATTAGTACAGACTACCTTTGGGCATGTGCAATGACTTTTCTAGAAATCTAGTATCTTAAGTATGTAGAAAATTAATTTTAAAAAATATTTTTGTTGATACTCCCTTAACCTAGAGACAGGAAAGAAGGCCTAGTCCCTACTGCAAAAGACTTAACAGATTTAGATGACTGCTCCTGGAAGGCATCACCCTACATGTGGAGTGTGGTGGGAGTGGTGAGAAATGGGAAAAGAGGTTGTTCCAGGTGCATGTGAAGGTGGAAGAGAGACAAAGAGGGAGGAAGGAGCAGTGAGAGAGGGAGGAGAGAGAAAAGAGAGGGGAGGAAAGGAAAGGGAACTGGGATTGATATGTAAAATAAAAATAAAATAATAAAAAAGAAAAGATCACATAATCACATGACATGTATATGTGAGTGCATGTATATGTGTATTTAATTATACTTCTGTACTTATAATTCCCCCAAATGCAAATAAAAGCCAGAGATTTGAGTGAGTTATTCTAGGACATTAGTGTCATAGATTTTTTTAAATTGAATGTGTTTTATATTATAAAGGTAAATAATGATTGATTTTACTGTAAAAGAAGTAAAATATATTCTCATAAATAATATTTCCATTGAAAAAAATATATTTTTGTTGGGGAGCTAGAAATGTACACATATGTGTTCACTATTAAAACTTTTAGGAAAATACAAAGAAATAAATATAGTCCCTCAGGAGAAGTAGAAAGTTGAAGAAAAGAAGAACACAAGTTCCATTGATATATGGAGTGAAAGGCTGAGAGGAAAGCTCTATATTACTGCTTTGGCTGCTTCTAATGTATACCTACAGCCAGTATAAAACTAAATGAAGCCTGTTTCATAGATCATACACTTGGTCTCTTTAGAGTTGGTTTGTACTATTCAATTGTCTCTTATTGGTGACACTCCGATTCCATGCCTAAAGATGCTGACAATGCACAGCCCATGTTGAAAGATTCTAATGTGGATTCACTGTCAGGGACTGGTGGGAAATTTACCTAGGAGTAGGCATAAATCTACCTGTGGTGTGGCCACCTATACCCTGCTCAAGTTCAAAACTGGCTAATATATATGATGCGGGTTAATATGCCATATTGAAGGGCTACCAGATGACAAAATATTCCTAAATACAATGCTCATCAAGATGCAAGATTAGGTTGGCATAGTGCCCACAGAACAAGTCCAAATGTTGTTTGCAAAGCACAATGAGTCACAGCCTAAAGCAGAGCATGGATGACATGTGAAGACTATGTTAACAACAAATCTATGGCCCTGCAAATGATAAAATAAATCCCTTCAATCTTAGGGACACATGCCTGTTTTTGTGGATCAACAATATGCACAAAAAACATTATCCAATGTGTCTTTCTTCATCTTATTTTACTTACTGACAGCAATGTTCAGTACTTTCTAGCCTATCTCCTTTTGAATACTGGCCTCCACCACGCCTCCCAGCATTGTATGTTTTATAGAACTGTTACTCCACCCAGTCTAAAGGCACAGATTCAAAGAAAGATTGAAGATTTTAAACAAGAGCAGCAGGGAATGAATCAGGCAAGTCATGGTCTTCTTAGACTTTGATCGAAAGCTGGATGTGAAGCTGAAATAAGTCAAGATTAGGCTGTGAGAACTACCTGGAATTCTGGTGCTCATTCGTCTTTCTCTCTTAGGTCATAAAGGCATTTGACAGCCTCCTACTCATGACTTCTTGGCTTTCGTTTTCCTGGTACTCAACTGTATGATTCTCTTCCAAATGTTCTTCCTCACCTAGACAATTGAGTCATCCTCTGTCCCTTACTCTCAATACCAGGAACATCTTCATCCTTGTTCTTCATTGCTATTCTCAGGCCTTGTTTCCAAAAGAAGTGGCATGACTCCAAAAAGCAATTCAATTTTATTCAGGCTAATTCCCACATGGACTCCTGATACTTCATACTGTACTGTCTCACCTTGACTCTGAGTGCCACCTATTATATCAGTTAGCATTCAGAACAATGAGAAGAAATGTAACATTTTGTGAGACAGGTAAGAAGTAAGGTATTTTATGTTCCACAAAGACAAAACACAGGTTTTGAAACATAAGTAACATCTCCATATAAGTAATTAGCCGAGATCTCTATGTCATCTAAGGTGAAGCAGAGATAAGTAAAAATCAAACAAGCCTTAAGAAGTGACTCTCTCTCTGTCTCTCTCTGTATCTCTCTGTCTCTCTCTCTCTCTCTATCTCTCTTCCTCTATTCCTGCCCTGACTCAATCTTCCTAGTCCCATGTGCTTTCCTCTCCTCCCCTTGTCTTTCTCCTAGTTACCTCTCCACCATAAAACAGGAGGCCATTATAAGTTTAAAGAGAAAACTGAACCTAGAGAAATGTCCAGAGACCTACAAGATTGACCCCAACTAACAATTTGAGCAACAGTGGAAAGGCTACACTAAATGCCTTCCATGATAATGAGATCAACGACTAACTTATCCATCATCATGGAGCCCTCATCTAGTCCCTGATGAAAACAGAAGCAGACACCCACAAGTAAACACTGAGCTGAACTAGAATCTAGATGCAGAGAGGAAGGACAAGACCAGGTTGCAGAAACACATAGAGACAGCTGACCTGAACAAAGAGGAGGTAATTGTCCCCCAGACTGATAGCTGGTAATCCAGCATGGGACTGACTCAGACCCCCTGAACTTGGGTCTCAACTAGAAGGCCTGAGCAGTCTAAGGGACCTCAGACAGTGGAACCAGGATGTATACCTGGTACACAAAAAGACTTCGTTGGCACATCCCCCATGGAGGGATACTCTCTTAACCTAGAGACAGGAGAGAAGACCTAGTCCCTACTCCAAATGACTTGATATATTTAGGTGACCCCCCCTGGAAGTCATCACCCTACATGTGGAGTAGGGGGATGGAAGGCAAGAGTTGCTAGGGGGCATGAGAGGGTGGGAGAGAGGGAAAAAGTGAGGAAGGGAGGGAGAGAGAGGGAACTGGGATCAATATGTAAAATAAAAGTAAAAAATAGGTGCCTCTGTGTTGACAAACATATAGTAGCCTTATACAGGGCCTGTGATTAGTTCCCAGAAATGAATTACAACCACCTACAACTCCAGATCAAGTGAAACCAAAGCCAATGGCCACAAGCATACAACACTATCATATACAAATCTATATAACACATACACACACCTGCATATAATTTAAAATAATGAAAATTAATTATCCTTTAAAAAGATGTAGAAGCCTTTTGAGATTCTACATAAATGCTTAGAATTTCCCTTATATTTTAATAAAGAAGGAACTGTTCATTCTATGATTTGTGGGTTTTTCTCGATATTGAGTTGAAAACTTCAAATTAATTTACTTCAAGTCAATACTACATATAGGTAAGAGGTGAAGGGTAAAAATAAGAGAGGATATACAATACACAATGGCTCAAAACTAAGGTCAGGTAGTAGATATGGATTCAGAGTGCACTAGACACCCTTTAAGAATATTTCATTGGATAAATTCCTTGATAAAATGATAAAACAGAAGGCTTCCACGGCCCTGCTCCTTTGTCTGCCTTAATGGGGTTCTAAGTCCATAGAACTCACATTTCATAGGAGTTTTCCAGTGTGTTTCACAAGAAACATGAATCAACAAAGCTACTAAAATTTATGAGCAAAGGAAAACTTGTAGATGAATGTTTATATCTATAAGTCAATCGCTGCCAGAGTAGAAAAAACATGACTATTAGAGGGACATGTATATACATAGTCAAGTCTATATGCTTTTCTTTGACATGAGATTTTGAAGCATATTGTGAACATGATGAAGATGGCATAGCATCATGGTTTCAGAACACAGAAGCCCATGACCCTTAACAAACAATGGGACAACAATAAGGTTTTCTCTCTGTCATAGGATCCATGGGTTGGAGAAATACAAAGGACCAATATATAATGCTGAAAAATGAACAAATCTAGAGAATAAAATGCTCTTGCTATTTTCCATTCTTGTCACCAATGAAAATCTCTTCAAATCAAAGGATAAGTGATTGTATAACAGATATTCAGAGTTTGGGGATAGACTTGAGTTTGAGAAGAAAGGTGTCATACTAAACAAAAGTATCTTAGCATACAAGTTTTTACAATACTAAGCAGAAAACCAAGGAAACAAGCTGAAATTTAAAAATAGGAGTTATTGTGAAAAGAAAATAGGGTAAAGATGCAAGAGGATGTGAATTTGATGATATGAAACAACTTGGTTAAAGATTAAAATTACAAATATAATAATCTTGGGAACAAAGGAGCATTGTTGTAGTAAAGAACATTCATGAAACTACCAAAAGTAACTTTCCGATGCCTAAGAGGTGTTGGGGTAGTTGATTTAAAGTAGGTCCCTTGAAAATACACATGAGTTTACTGTAACATTAGCCATCATCACAAGAATTGTTTCATGAATCCAGTGATTTGAGAAACTTTTCTCTATCAAAAGCCTGGGGATGTAAATTATAACAGATTTTCTTGCTGTTGTACACAAAGCACTCAAGAGTAACTTCTGGGTGTCCTATAAAAACATGTGGTTAAATAGTGTAGAGAAATCTTTGTGCAGTGAGAATCAAAAGACAGAATTACCAACCAGAAACCAATTTGAAACTTCACAGATATAACTTAATAAAAATTTGTATGATTTCATGGAAATATTCATCTAAAGTGTCATGCACAGTCAGAGATGACAAGGTCAACACAGTTGGTGAAGTTTACCTGATTCTCTCTCTTTGTACATAAAAGTTCACAGAGCAAGAAGAAAAGAAACTGCAGATGAATATGAGGGGGAACATATGACAGTACTGGTAATATGACAGTATTGGTCATGCACTCGAAAGCTATTGAATGAGAAAATTCACCTAACCAAATATAATACACACAAATCTACAAAATTATACTGTTCTAACACTGATATTATAGAGTGAATACCTAGTTGACCTCATTGGAAAGTTAAAAACGCAATTTAGTTTACAGCATCAAAAGTGTAAGGAAAGGTGATAAAAAAGGACATCGAAGCTTCACTTTTTGCAACAGAAATAAGAACAAAATAAACAAATCCATGTCTAATGTTAACAAAGACTTATCATTTGAAAATGAGACTAGAATGTAAGCGGGCTAACCCACTAGAAAAAAATTCTAACAAATATTCATTGTAGTCCTCACTCATATTTATTCTACCATCTGAGAATTTAAAAAAACTTACAAGGATTACAATAAATATTACTAAGCCCATTTCAGCGTTTAAAAACATTTATAAGTTACATTAAAAATAGTTTCTTTTTTTATTATTTTCCTTATTATACATATTGATCCCAGTTTCTTCCCCTCCCATCCTCCCATTCCCCTTCCCAACCCCCTTTCCCATCCCATTCCCCACCTACTCCATTCTGTCAAGTCATTTGGAGGAGGGCCAAGGCTCTCACTCCTGTCTCTGGGATAAAGCAGTATACCTCCATGTGGAATATGTTCCCAAAGTCCTAATGTCCACTATGGATACAACCTGATTCCACTGTCAGAGATGCCACAGACTGCCCAGGCCTTCTAACTGAGACCCACATTCAGGGTGTCTGGGTCTGTTCTATGCTGGTTTCACAGCTATCAGTCTGGGGTCCGTGAGTTCCTTTGGTCAAGTCAGCTGTCTCTGTGGGTTTCTGTAACCTGCTCTTGACATCTTTGCTTATCACTCCTTCTTCTCTTCAACTGTATTCCAGGATTTTGGATTAATGTTGAGCTGTGGGTGTCTACTTCTGTTTCCATCAGCTACTAGATAAGGGCTCTAGGATGGCATGTTAGTTATCAATCTCATTAACAGAGAAGAGCATTTAAGGTAGCCTCTCAACTGTGGCTCATATTGTTAGTTGGGGTCATCCCTGTAAGTCTCTGGACATTTCTCTAATGTCAGTTTTCTCTTCAAACCTATAATGGCTCCCTCTATTACTGTATCTCTTTTTTTGCTCTCATCAATTTGTTTTCTGACTCAACCTTCCTAATCCCTCATGTTCTCCTCTCCCCTCCTCTTCTCCCTTTTTCTTTCACCTAACTCCACTCACTGCCCACAATTCCCAATATGCCCAAGAGATCTTATCCCTTTCCCTTTCTGTGGGAGACCTTGTATGATTTTCTTAGGGTCCTCCTTGTATACTAGCTTCTCTGGAGGTATGAATTGTAGGCTGATGATCCTTTGTTTTGTCAAAAATCCACATATGTGTGAATAAATACCATGTTTCTCTTTTTGTGACTAGGTTCCCTCACTCAGGATGGTTTCTTCAAGTTCCATCCATTTGCCTTCGAATATCAAGGTTCTATTATTATTTTTTTCTGCTGAGTAGTATTCCATTGCACAAATATACCACGTCTTCTTTATCCATTCTTCAGTTGAGGGGCATCTAGGTTGCTTCCAGGTTGTTGCTATTACAAATAATGCTGATGTGAACATAGTTGAACAAATGTCTTTGTTGCATGGATGTGGGTCATTTTGTATATACCTAAGAGTGGAATTGCCATGTCCTGTGGTAGACCGATTTCCATTTTCCTGAGGATCCACCATAGGGATCTCCAAAATAACTGTACAAGTTTGCACTCCCACCAGAAGTGGGAGGAGTGTTCCCTCTCTCTCAACATCCTCTCCAGCATAAACCTTCATTGGTGTTTCTAATTATAGCTGTTCTGACAGGAGTAAGATGGTATCTCAGAGGTGTTTTGATTTGCATTTCCCTGATGGCTAAGGATGTTGAGCACTTTCTTAAGTGTCTTTCAGCCATTTTAGATTTCTCTATTGAGAATTCTCTATTCAGTTCTGTACCCCGCTATTTAATTGGATTATTTGATGTTTTAGCAATAGTTTCTTGAGGTCTTTGTACCTTTTGGAGACCAGTCTGATGAGAGATGTTATTCTGTAAATATGTTCCTCATACTGGTTAATGAATAAAACACTGTTTGGCCAAGTGAATGGATAGAGAAGTAGGAGAAAGAGAAGGGGAGGAGAGGAAAACATGTGCAACTAGGAAGATTGAGTCAGGGTAGGAATAGAAGACAGGAGAGAGAGAGAGAGAGAATGAATGAACCATTATTGGTTTGAAGAGAAAACTGAACCTAAAGAAAGATCTAGAGACCTTCAAGACTGACTCCAACTAAGAATTTGAGCAACAGTGGAAAGGCTACACTAAATGCCCTTTCCTGATAATGAGATCAACAACTAACTTATCCACCATCATGGAGCCCTCATCTAGTACCTGTTGGAAACAGAAGCAAACATCCATAACTAAACACTGAGTTGAACTAGAATCCAGATGCAGAGAGAGAGGACAAGACCAGGTTGCAGAAACGCATAGAGACAGCTGACCTGAACAAGGAGGAGATAATGGGCCCCCCAGATTGTTAGCTGGGTATCCAGAATGGGACTGACTCAGACCCCCCTGAACATGGGTCTCAGCTAGAAGGCCTGAGCAGTCTAATGGACCTCATACAGGGGAACCAGGATGTATTCCTGGTGCACAAAAGGACCTTGCAGACATATCCCCCATGAAGGGATACTCCCTTAACCTAGAGACAGGAGAGAAGTCCTAGTTCTACTTCAAATGACTTGGCAGATTACATGACCCCACGTGGATAGCATAGCCTTACATGTGAAATGGGGTTGGGGGGACTAGAGGGGAGAGTGGTCAGGGTGCATATGAGAGGTGAGAGATGGTAAAAGTGAGGGATGGGGAGGGAAGGAAGGAGGAGGGAGGGGAGGAGGGGGAATTGGGATTGACATGTAAATTAAAAATAAAAAAAAAGATTAGCCATAAAGAAAGTAACAAAAATCAAGTAAAGTTTGTTTGAAATAACTTATACTTAATATATGCTGCTCACATTCCCCAGAGATCTTTTGATAACTCTATTTTTATTTTGCAAAGAATGAGTAGAATATGTGGCACATGCAATTTGAAAGAAAAGAGGAATAAAGCAAAGAGAGAGTTATTCAAGCATGTATACCTAGACATCCACAGAAGAGATTCCTTGTATTCATACAATGTGGTGACATCCTTAGGTATTTGAACATCTCTCTGAGAGATGGGGTAATATAAGCAAGGTCTGTAAGAGGAGGATCACACAGAACATCCTGGCTCATGCACCTGGTTCATTTACAAGTGAATTGTGTCACAATCATATGCATAATAATATATAAGTCGGAGACTGTGGAGCTGCACAATTCTCCCAGCAAACAAAAGACAGGTGGTCAATCAGTGAAGTTACAATTAAAAGGGGATATACTCAGCTGAAAAATCAAAGTGAGGGTAGAAATTATGCCAATAAAATCCTGGTCCTTTCAGGCACTGCCAGAGATATTTTCATTGTAGTCTAAAAATGGGGTTTATGCTTGAAGTAAACAGACACCCTTCTCTCAAATAACCATCTTCACAGCTGATTCCTCCAGTAAATCAGGCTACACTATCCAATTACCACAGCACCCAAGTTCACAGGTAAACTGAGAAAACTAATCATCTTACACCCTTCTTCCTTATGTGGGCACAGTGTTAAATTTGAGGAAATCTATGAACATTGCCTTAAATACCTATTGATTATTCATTTTGTCTATACATGCACACTAATGTTTGCACAAGAACACTCTCAGACATAATACTCAGACCCATATTTGCACAACATTCTCTCGGTACTAGGGATCACTCTATGAACATCTGCATACCTTCTGTTAATCTGCCTGTAAACTTAAGGGACAGTTGGCCAATTCAGGCTGGAGCTGCTGGTATATGTTTTTTCCATTGGTAATTTTGACATATTGTATCGTTTCTTTGTTTCCCTTCAAGAGAAAAACAAGATTCATTATATCACTCTGGTGTACCTCCCATGTGCTCATGAAATTTATGTTATACAGTTAATTTATTTATTGAGGGTCCATGCATACATTCCTGTGCTTAGAGAATTATCAAACACACATCATACCAGATACATCTTCCATAAAGGCAGTGTCACACCTTACTTGTAGCATATCTGAGATCAACTTTGTCAGTGTGGTTTTAGCTGCTGAGAAGAGAGAGGCCAGGCAGAGGAAACAGATGCATTCCATTCAATGAAGTAATGAATAGAAGTCTCAACTCTAAGTAGTTTAGGATATGAACACTTGGGAAGAAGAGCAACCTGAGTAAGGTAACCCAGTCACAATAAGAGGAACATGGTATGTACTCATGCATATATGGATTTGACATAGAGCAAAGGATCACCAGGCTATAATTCACACTGTCTGAGAAACTAGGTTACAAGAAGGAACCTAAGAGATTCGTAAAGGTTCCCTCATAGAAGAGAAAAGGAACAAGATCTCCTAAGCATATTGGGAGTGGAGGGAGCAGTGAGTAAAACAAAAGGGTGGAGAGGAGACTATGTGAGACCAGGAAAATTGAGTCAGGGGACTAATAGACAATAGTAAAAAAAAAAGATACCATAATACATAATAGAGGGAGCCATTTTAGGTTTGAAGAGAAAACTAACTGTAGAGAAATGTGCAGAGACCTACAAGGATGACCCCAACTCACAATGTGAACAACAGTGGAGAGGCTACATTAAAAGCCCTTCCCTAATATTGAGATTGATAACTAACTTATATGCCATCATAGAGCCCTCAGCTGGTAGATGATGTGATGGGAGATGTTATTCCGTAAATATGTTTCTCATACTGGTTAATTAATAAAGCACCATGGCCAATAGGAAACAAGATAGGTGGGGCTAGGAGACCAGGAGGAGGAAAGAGGAAATAGTGGGGAGGAGTCAAGATGTAGAGCATGGAGAAAGCAAGACGCCAGCCGCGGCTCCCGGATAAGATGAGCCACATGGAAATACTTAGATAAGTAGAAATGGGTTAATCATTAAGACAGAGCTAGCCCATAAACAATAATGGTAACTGGCCAACAGGATTGTATCAAATACAGAGTCTCTGAGTGTTATTTGGGGCTCACGTGGCGGCGGGACCATGGCGGCAGGACCGGCGGCAGCCGGCCAGGGAAAAACCTGCCGTAACGATGGAAACAGAAACAGAAACCCACCGCTAAACACTGAGTAGAACTCCTGGAATCTTGTTGCAGAGAGGGAGGGGTGATAAGAAAAGGGATCAAGACCAGATTTCAGAAACCCACAGAGACAGCTGACCTGAACAAGGAAGCATTTGTGGACCCCCAGACTGATAGCTCTCTTGTAGGTCTCTTCTCTGACAGAGGGCAGGTGATGGAGTCCAAATATTTTGTGAGTGCATCCTCAATGTGGTCCTGCATGGATAGGCAGGTCCAGGGTGCTCAGAGCAGACCCAGGAAGTTCCACAGAGGTGTAGGGGTTATTGGACCTGCACTCTGGCCTAATGCCCATCCAGAGCAGCGGGAAAGCAGGACAAAGTGTGGGGGGAAGCAGACCAAGCTCTTGAGAGAGCTGAGGCTTCAGATTCTGACAAGCCGACTTTGCCACATTAAGGGGCTGTAGATGCCAATCCTATAGTTGTTTGGATTCACACTTGAGATATTCCAAATTCCACATGTGCAACATTAACCTCCTGCTAGCTTCATTCCATTTCATGATACATTTCTATTTGTTTATCCCATTTTATCTCTAAAAACTATATTTGATACTTAATTTAATCAGTAGGCATAAGTCATCCACTTGTGCAATATCTTCCAACATAAACTTCCTATCTACAATGTCTTCTCTTTGCTGGTCTTAATCACTCTCACTAAATAATGAACTGCTGGTCCAGGTCAGACAAAAATATTATGATATGAGTCAATCCCAGGGACCTTAGTAAAGATGGGGTAGAAACAAAAGAGTCCATCAGTAGATAATCCTCAACAGGATTCATAGGACATCAGTCCATCAGGTAATTATTGGATCATCACCTCCAATTAAAGACAGTTCTTGAAACTTAGACTTATAATTTGAACATTCATGAAGAGACCATCAAATATAAACCAAATTGGCCTCATGGATTTCCTGCTTTTTAATATTGCTATGCAGAAGATGGTTTTGGTTAAAAATTGCCTGCATAAAACATTTCAAATAGCAGAACCAAAGATGTACTTGTTTATTTGTTTCTCTTATGAGTCATGTACAAGGGAAGAAGAGAGATCCATAGAAGACCACTTTCTAGAGTTTCATTTTTCAGATTTTTCAATGAGAAACAGATAATTTTCTATCTATTCAGGAGACAAAGAATTCTGGAACAAGGGGGCTTGTTCTATAAAGATGTATCTTTTTTAAGTTACCTTTCAATCGGTTTGATAAATAGAGGACTTTCCAGTAGCTAAGCAGAAAAATAAGGCAGGACTTCTGGGCACAGATAGGATTTTTAGGATGAAGAATGGATGAGATGCCAGCAAAATTTAAGCAATCCATACATACAGAATGGAGGAGAAGTATTTTTAAAAGCCACATTGCAGAATGTGGACTAATAGAAACTGGTTAATTTAAGTTATAAGAGGTAATTGGAAAAGGGCCTAAGATAAGGACAAGTTTTCAGAATTAAGAAGTCTCTGTGTTCAGTTTTTGTTATCTGGCAGCCTGAAGGAAAGTCTGACTATATCTCTCTCTCTTCCTCCCTCCATCTCTATGTCTCTATGTACTAGCTCTCACTTTATTTGTCTAATACATAAATACACACAGATGGACACATGAACATGCAAACACACACAGAGCAACAGTCATTACACAAGAAGATGGATGAAAACTTGGTGCTCAACTTTACCACAAAAAAGAATTTCAGGATCAATCAGTATGAAATAAAGTTGGACTATATGAACAATCAGGATATACACACCTAGATCTCAGAGTGTTAAGAGAAAGTGCTTTTGTACATCAGTGTCAAAGTAATTTTTGTCTTATGAAGTATGTCAGTATTTTCAACATGTAATATATAACTAAGCTAAAAACACTAATAAAATCATTAGTATACAAGGATCCAGTGTATGATCCTATCTATGCCTTCTGAATTTGTGTAATTATTCATAAAAGTATTCATAAAATTTTTCAATGTTCTTCTTTCTCTATCTGGACTTTTCTTGTTTTCCATGACATTTTAGACTTCTTGGACTTTCTAAATCCCCCTCTCCACCATGTGCCTGATTTCCAGCCTAGCTTTAGTCAAAACAAGATGAAAATTCTTCTCTTCTACACTCTCCTTTCTAGGAGGTAATTACATTGACATCTTGTCTGGCCTAGAGATTTGAAATTTCCATAAAGTGTCCAGGAGCTTAAAAAATTTAACTAGACTGTTAGGGGTTTTTTCTAAACTATTATTTTAATAAATGAGAATATAAAATGCTGTATAAAAAATTCTATTTCTTTTTGGATAATAAAAAATATGTTGATAAGAAAATAGCAATGATTAAAAGCCTCAAAGTTTTAGCAGATGACAAGATACTTGAAATTATTTTCCCTTTGACCATGATTCATATTCTTCTTAGTAGGTGTTTTTGTTTGTGTTCTTATATCTACTCTACCACCTACATAGAAATATTGAAAAACAGAACAATAATGAGCCATGTCCAGATTTCTCAGTCTTGCAGTAAATGGGACCAGTCCTCTCAAAGTTCTGGGTTCAGCCTGAGGAAGAGGTAAACAATATGCAGAGTAGTTGTGGCTTCTCCTCCTGTCCCCATACCATTTGAATTTTTCCATCTCCCTAGCCATACCTTATGACAGATTCAATAACATATACAACTATACAGAGTAGAGTAGTCACCACTCCTCTCCTGAAGCCATTAAAGATATCTTAAACTCATGGAAGGAAGTGAATGTGGTATGGTTGAGAAACATTTGGAAAAAGGTATCAATAACCATGTGGATACCTTAGAAAGATGCAAGCTTCAAATTAGGACATCACTGTGGAATCCTGTAAGCAACAAGAAGTGTGGAATTACCTGTGGAGTTTGACGTGTGACTCAGACACACTTCAGTATCATGGGAAATACTTTATTCTTTATTTGGGGACTTTAATGAAGGTACTATGTGTCTTTTCTAATTAACAGAATAGAGAGAGGAAACATCATTTTACATATATGTTTCATACTCAATCTTTCACTAGTGACTATGTCAAAAAATGCAGTTGACAATAGCAGATAAAATAGTGTTGCGATAAAAGTTTAAAAGTACAATTCATCATTCAGGGGGCATAGGAATGACTGAAGAGACTGCCAAGGAATTCAAATCTTTCAGAATCCTCAATGGTAATTTTGAAAGAATGGGCTTCAGGGGTTTTTTAATTTATTTATTTATTTACTTTTTATTTTACATGTCAATCCCAGTTCCCTCTGCCTCCCTCCCTCCCTGTTACCCTCTCTCCTCCCTCACATGCACCCTAACCACCCTCCCCTCCCATCCCCCACACTCCACATGTAAGGTTATGCCCTTAAGAAGGGGTCATCTAAATCTGTCAAGTCATTTTGAGTAGGGACTAGGCCTTCTCTCCTGACTTCCGGTTAAGGGAGTATCTTTCCATGAAGTATATGCCTCCAAAGGCCTTTTGTGTACCAGAAATACATACTCGTTCCACTCTCTGAGGTACCTTAGTATGTTCAGACCTCCTAGCTGAGACGCATGTTCAGGGGGTCCGAGTCAGTCCCATGCTGGACTCCCAGCTATCAGTCTGGGGACCCATTATCTCCTCCTTGTTCAGCTTTCTCTATGTGTCTCTGCAGCCTGGTCATGTATTCCCTCTTTGCATCTGGATTCCAGTTTGTCTCAGTGTTTAGTTGTGGGTGTTTGCTTCTGTTTCCAACAGGTACTAGATGAGGGCTCCATGATGGTGGATAAGTTAGTTCTTGATTTCATTCTCAGGGAAGGACATTTATAGTACCCTTTCCACTGTTGCTCAAATTGTTAGTTCAAGTCAGTCTTGTAGGTTTCTAGACATTTCTTTAGGTTCAGTTTTCTCTTCAAACCAATAGTGGCTCCCTCTTTTATGTTCTCTCTCTGTCTCTCTCTCTCTTCCTCTCTTCCTCTCTCTCTCTCTCTCTCTCTCTCTCTCTCTCTCTCTCTCTCTTTCTCTCTTTCTCTCTCTTATCTTCTATTCCTACCCTGACTCAATCTTCCAAGTCACACGTGATTTCCTCTCCTTCCCTTCTCTTTCTCCTAGTTCCCTCTCCATTCCCTGCCCACACACACACTTCCCATGTGCTCTGGGGGACTTGTCCCTTCCCCCTTTTGTGAGGGACCTTATAGGAATCTCTTAGAATACACCTTGTACCCTAGTTCCTCTGGCGGTGTGAATTATAGGCTAGTGATCCTTTGCTCTAGATCTAAAATCCATATATGAGTGAGTACATGCCCTGTTCCTCTTTTTGTGACTGGGTTGCATTTTTCAGGATGGTTTCTTCAAGTTCCATCCACTTGTCTGTGAATTTCAAGATTCCATTATTTTTTCCACAGAGTAGTATTCCATTGTGTAGATGTGCCAAATCTTCTTTATTCATTCTTCAGTTGAGGGGCATCTAGGTTGCATCCAAGTTCTTGCTATTACAAATAATGCTGCTATGAACACATGTCTTTGTTGCATGGATGTGGATAATTTGGGTATATGCCTAAGATGGAGATTGCCAGGTCCTGTGGTAAACTAATTCCCATTTTCCTGAGGAACCACCATACTGATCTCCAAACTGGCTGTACGAGTTTGTACTCCCATCAGCAGTGGAGGATTGTTCTCCTTTCTCCAAATCTTCTCCAGCATAAGTTGTCATTGGTGTTTCTAATTTTAGCCATTCTGGCAGAAGTAAGATGGTATCTCAAAGTTGTTTTGATTTGCATTTCCATGATAGCTAACAAGGTTGAGCACTTTAAGTGTCTTTCAGCCTTTTTGATTACCTCTATTGAGAATTAGCTCTTCAGTTCTGTACCCCATTTTTAAATAGGGTTATTTGGTCTTTTGTTGATTAGTTTCTTGAGTTCTTTGTATATTTTGGAGATCAGCCCTTTGTCAGATATAGGATTAGTGAAAATCTTTTCCCAGTCTGTGGGCTGCTATTTGGGCTTGTCCACTGTGTCATTTGCCTTTCAGAAGCTTCTAAGTTTGAGGAAGTCCCACTTATTAATTGTTGGTCTCAGTGTCTGTACTACTGGAGTTATGTTCAAGAAGTGGTCTCCTATACCAATTTGTTCAAGGGTACCTCCTACTTTCTTTTCTGAGAGGTTCAGTGTGACTGGATTTATGTTTTGAAAGTTCTTCCTTGAGTGAAATATTATGAAATGTCTCAAACCACATGAAATATTATGTGAATGCAAAAATTAGTCAATAGGAATGAGTTGAATTTTTGCTTGTTTAGTGAAGATACCATGAACACCTCAATCTGAGCTACCTCCACAATTCTTACATGCCAGAAAAATTTCTATCTCCAAATCTCAGAATTATAATATAAAATTTTGTCTTGTAAAATATTTTTATAAAAATTTATATCTTTGCATTGGAATTAATGTTGTTGTGCATAGCATAGAACCGGATTATTCAAACATAATTCTTGCATGAATTGGTAAACTAAAGTTCACAGAATTGACTCTATGTGGTTGTATAATTATTTCTATGATCTAAGCCTATGCTCATGATATTTTGTTGTGTTCCATTAATAGGCCTATGAAAACTGGTTAAACAAAAATGCTTTGTAAAATTTAGACACACTTAAACATATAATTGAAAACCCCAAGATGGTCAGGGTACCCTAATTTAAGGTGAAAGCAATTGGCAAGTGATTGAAGATTTATACTTATAGACTGAGCCTCATTGTCTAGAATAAGTCATCATCCTTCAGTAGAAAAATGACATTTTGTAAAAGGGCTAAAGACACTAAAATAGTGTTTTCCCATGAATGGTTAAATGCTCCCTGTTGAAGAGAATCTTCATACTTCTGGTGTCAATGGTGATTTGGGTGTTGTAGAAATTGGTGCTTGTCACATGAAGGTGAGAATCTTAGTTCACATCTCCATTTCAATGTAATCCATAGAACAGCAGACAGATATATCCCAGGAGAGAATGATTATTCTGCCTAACTAACCAGATGAGATATGAGCTATGTATTCAGTGAGAAGCTGCTAATAAATTAAAAAGAATAACAACCAAGAAAGACATTTGGTATTGCACTATGGCCTCTGTACAACATATCCTCCTCTGTGCATGTATTCTTGTATGACATGTGTTCATACCATAAACATACAAAGAGAGAGAGAGAGAGAGAGAGAGAGAGAGAGAGAGAGAGAGAGAGAGAGATTTGATATGATGTGAGAGTCTATTAAGGAAATTGAATCTGAATTTTCCCACTGTATTCTCAGATCATGAAAAACTCTTGTTTTTATAAATTCATTTAAATGAGAAACAATTTTACTTTACATATCAATCCCAGTTCCCTATCCCTCCCAATCTCCCATGATCTCCATTGACCACCCCATACCCATCCTCCATCCACTCCCTAAGGAGATTGAAGCCTTCCATGAGAGATAATCAAAATCTATCAAGCCATTTGTGGCAGGGCCTAGAAGCATCATAGACTGCCCGGGCCCTCTAGGTGACACCCACATTCAGGTGGATTGATTTGGTCCTATTGTGTAGTAGAGAGGGAAGAGTAATGAACAGAGGGGTCAAAGAAGTTTCCAGTGTGGGTGGTTTGTGGAAAAACTTGGAAAGAGGATCAGCTAGTTGTGCTTTCACTAGATATTTTTCAGTTCTTTATCACAATTTTTGACTCCAGAATTTTTATTATGCTATTTTTATTGAGTAAAACATGGACAGGCTATGTAGTGTGGGCAACAGTGAAGATGAAAGAACCAATAATAAAAAAATAAAAATCTGCATAACTTGACTGCAGGATATGTGATTCCTAGAATCTCCATGATGGAGTGACATCCCTATGGGTTGGTACATTCATCTGAATTTGGGGTTCATCAAAAAGGTGTGTAAAAGATGGGTGACACAGCAAACCATGCACATACCATCAGATACTTCGGCAGGAAAATTCTAAATTAATTATACTCTTATCGATGGCTAACTTGGACATAATGAATAAGCATATTTCTCTCTGAAAAGAAAAAGAAATATAAACCATCAGTAAAGTTACAATTGAACACTAATAAGCTATGAGTCATTCAAATGACCCACTGGTCCCTCTCAGGAAGTTCTGAGTTTAGAACACTCAGTTTAACTGTTCAATGATCAATCCATATCACTTCAGCTTATACATTCAAGCAGATATCATGCATCCTATCCAGACATCATAAGATTCTGCAACTTCCTGCATGGAAAAGGTGGGCATGGGCTCAGGGTCTATCAATCTCCAGCACATGGTCAACACACTGAGTATATCAAACGGAAGAAGCAAAGAAGGTGGCACAACAATGAAAATAAGATGGGATGGGAAGGATTAACAGGAGGAGAGACACAGCCCTCAGTGTGTAACATTCCAAAACCTCATGGTCAAAGAGAGTAGTGGTGATGGGAGATGTTATTCTGTAAATATGTTTCTCATACTGGTTAATTAATAAAGCCCTGTTGGCCAATAGGAAACTAGATAGGCAGGGCTAGGAGACAAGGAGGAAAGAGGAAGTGGTAAGGAGGAGTCAAGTTGTAGAGCATGAGGAAGGAAGATGCTGGCGCGGCTCCCAGATATGATGACCATGTGGAAATACTTAGATAAGTAGAAATGGATTAACCATTAAGACAGAGCTAGCCCATAAACAATAATGGTAACTGGCCAACAGGATTGTATCAAATACAGAGTCTCTGAGTGTTATTTGGGGCTCACATGGCAGCGGGACCGTGGCGGCAGGACCGGCGGCAGCTGGTGGGAAAAATCTGCCGGTAACATAGTGGCAATAAAGAAAAAAGTCAAAAGAGGGATTTCATCCATTACCTACCTCATATATTTTCAGTGTAGGCTGAATACATGGGTTTAGTTGAGAGGAAACAGGATCCGTTCTAATAAGCAACATCTCTACTGTTAATCCAAAAATCAAATGGACCACATTCCTCAAATACCTTCAGCACACAAACACCCAGTAAAACTGAAAGATCTAATCATGTGTGTGCCCTTCCACCTCACATGGGCACAGTGCTATTTCTGAGGGAATACATGTAACCCAAAATGATTATCTATTCACTGCCTCCACAGTCTCTTCACATAAGAATGCATGTTCACCTCCTGTAAATGACCATGAACAAAAACAGCCTCAGGTACCACAAAGAGTTGCTTACTTTTACAATGTTCTTCCTTCACAAGAAACCCTTTTGTGAACCATGGGCATACCTTCAGCTGATCTGGATGTTCACTAAAGGGACAGTTGCTCAGTTCAGACTGGAACTTGCACGTGTTTCTTCTTGATTTCACTCTGTAGTATGTAATCCTACTATGATAGTCTTTTAGAAGAAAAACAAGATTCATTACAATGCCAGGGTTCTTTCTATATTGCAGTAGCTTTAGGTTATGAATGATATTTATTTGTTCAGGGTTCATGTTATAATTTCTTGGTTTCTAGTTCCATTGACACACAGTGTACAATACACATATTCTGTAGAGATGGCTGCGGCTGCACACCTCACTTACAACTGTTTTTTTTATGTAACTAAGACAAGGCCTGTTGTGCTGATGGGGAAGAAGGAAACAAGCAGATGAGGGAAACAGTTATTCAGTGGAATCAGAAAGAGAAGGCTCAACTCTGAGAAGCAGCACAAGTTATAAACAAAGGGAAAAGAAGAGGTAGACATAAAAAAAGGTGTTGCCCAGCACAGCAGAGTATTAGCCTTTCACTAAACTCTACTCTGTGAAAGACAATGTGGCAGCTTTGCCTACTGTGATTAACAAATGCCTTCAACCCACTAAGTGCCCATACTATGGTGTGCTCAAAGCCCCAGACAATAAATCAAAGTAGGGAAGGTTACCCTTTCAGTGAAGACTTCCATGGTAAACACATTTAGAAATTAAAGGCAGTGATTTGTACAGATAACCCTTTCCTAATCAGCAAGGCCATAGAATAGCATTATCTTAAATTTATTTGTGTCCATATAAAACAGTTTCCATCTATGAATCACTCTTTGCCACATATTTCATCTCTGGTTCTCACAGACTCTCTCAAAATAGCCATGTATCTATGCAAAAATAAGTCCTTGTACTTTCTGCATGCTTGACAGGCCCTTTGTGGTTATCAAATACATGCTTGAATCCAACTGTACTGGGTTTCAAAATGGCATTCATCTAAGACAGATTCAGCCTGGGTACATGTTTTTCTTAACTCTACATCACCATAGACCATACCAAATTACACCTATAGGAAAAGAATAACACATATGCTTAATCTAGTGACCAACTTCATATGCATGCATTGAGTTTCTTAATGGAGGTAATACTGATTACCATGGGGCCATGACTAAATTTATGATCTTACAGAAATACAGTCATGGAAAGGTGATAACCTATACCTACACCCTCACCTAGGAACATATATCTTCTCTGGGCAGAAGGGAAAAAATCTGGAATTCTATTAGGGGAGAATAACCATGGTTACTGAAACACAGGATACAGTGATCCTTATTTATTGCTGGAAGGATGGCTGTATGTTGGTCACTCGCCTTTAGATCAATGAGAGTATCAGTATTAAAAACAGAAACCCAATTTCCACACTTCAGTGAACAAAAAAAATTTACAATACTTTATATAAGGGGAAATATCAAGGCAAAGGAATATAGACTTTTAATGCCCCAACATTTAAGGTGGCTGTTGATGTTCCTATATCTCAACAAATGTCACTAATCTGCTTCTAAAATTAACAAATATTAACAAATATAATTTACCTCTTTCACTGCACATGGCTTCTCAGACCCAACTTATCAGAACACAGGGGAAAGCTGAGTATGAGATTCTAAGCCTCCTCCCAAGGAACCAGGTGATCCGATCATTCCTGTTGTTCCTATCCATGTCTACTAAATGAGATTCGTGGACACACTGACCAATAATCACTTTGTTCTCCCTTTTTTGCCTACTTGGGAAATATCCAGTCCAGAGCAAATGATGGCAACCATAAAGGTAAGATATGATGTCAGATAAAAGCCTGATGTTCTTTGTAGCAAGAGAATGGGGCTGATAGTAATTCATTTGCATTTGCATGGGTTGCCATAAAGGAGATCCACACACCACCACACAAACCGTTTGTGACTGTACACATGTGTGCTAAGTACATACATCTGTTTAGTGTTAATTCCAAGTTGACTGTGGTTTTGAAATACAATGGCATTATATCACTGTCAATATACCTCTTGGAAGCTGATATGTCAAAAATTGACTCCAGCTTTGATAGAAGCAGCCTGTATGTTGGGTATCTCCCTACAATGGGTAACTAGCATTAGAGTTGAGTCTTTAGCTCCTAATTACTTCTACTAAAACATTAACCAAACACTCTGTAGCCCACATTATCAAAACCCACAAGTGGAATTTCTTAGTATCTTCCATCAGTCTTTCTGAGGCCTCCTTCCAAGCCACACTGACAATCACCCTACTGGACAAACTGAAAGAACCCACATGTATTCTCTGAAATGTAATTTTGTGATCTTCCAATATAGGATATGACAAAGTAAATTTACAGACTAAGAAGTCTATACCATCGTAGCCTTATCTTATCATAGTATCCCATTTCTACTTATCTAATTTCTGTATTAGAAAAGTACCTCAGGGTCCATACATATGACTAAGCAGCAGGGATGGGCTGGGAACCACTGTCTATTATTTATGTGTTCATTAATATGCATCAGTGAACAGCCTGCAAATGGTAAGTGTGTCAGTACCTGTACACTGATTTTTTTTATTTTCCTGGAATAAATACTTTTGTAAATAAAGTAACATTTTCAACCTTAAGGGTACAGAATATTGTTTTTCAAAAGATTCAGAAAATTAGTACACATAAACACACATACCCAAATACCCATGCACTAAGCAACAGGGAGAATGATATAGTAAACATAACCACATGTAATACTACAGAGATGGATGCAATATCTACAGGTTTTCTGTTACACATTAAAAAAAAAGTTTCCCTGGAAATCTTCCCTCAAACAGTAATAATAATTTTAAGAAATTTTTCCTGAGGGATCAGTGAGTAAAAATGCTTGCCATCTTTATCAAAGATTAGAGGCCTGAATCTCTGAATTTATACCTGTAATCCACATGATAGCAGGAACCATTTAGTACCTAAGGTTTCTACTTACCTCCACATATGTAGCTACCAAACTGCCCCCCACGCACAGAGAGAGAGAGAGAGAGAGAGAGAGAGAGAGAGAGAGAGAACAGAGACAGAGACAGAGACAGAAAGAGACAGAGAGACCCATAAATGTTAAAAATGTTTAAAACATGTTAGAAAGTAACAAAATGACCATTCCACAGTGATCATTGTCTTTGTTTTTCTGTATGATTGTTAATTTAGCAATATACACTGACATTGGGTGTTTCATGCCAGGAAGGTAACCCAAGGGACACCTAATTCCAACCCTGAACTATACCCTTAGTTCCTTCTGACACTGGGCACTTTGAAATAGAATTACAGGGAAGGTAGCCCTTTCTCCATAAAGCCCCCTGCCTAGCATTTCTGGGGTGCCATCGTGAACCATCCTTCAGGAGATCCATGGAGACTAGTTATAAATGTAAAATTCTGTGAATTAAGTTTGACTTCGTAGTATGCATCACTGATTATGTAACTTGATCAGACCTACTTTGAGCTATGGGTCTTGAAAACAGAACATTTTACACTGAACAATCGATTTGGTTGCAGCGAGGATGAACAGACTCCTGAAGGTGGAAGAAAGAAAACATTTTATATGGACAAGTCCATACAATCTACTACTATGACGGGAAAAGTACTCACCTTCAGGTCGCTGCTCATTATCTTACTGAGCTATGTGTCCTTATTGTGGAGGTTGTAAGCAATGTTAAAAATATCCATTTCATCCTGCACAGTAATTTTAGTTTATGCCACTTAAAATATAATCATTGTAAGTCTGTGCATGGCTGAATTCAGGAGCAGAATGAAGGTAGCCCGTAGAATCAGTGAGCTTCATATACTTTTTCCCAGATATTAATCTGGACCTTCAGAAAAGCAGAGGACTCAAGATTCATGGGATGGAAGTAGAGCCATACTGTATTATATACTGACTGTCATAGTTAGCCACATACTCAAAATACATCTCACTTTTACTACCTGCCAATTTCTACCCTTGCCAGATGCTACTTGTATATATATTCTTCATCTCACATGCTCTACTCTTGGATTCTTACCAGTTCTCCTATCCTGTCAACTCAGGATCTCCCAACAATGCAGGCCTTTTCTCTCAGCTGGAAAGTCTCTCACCCTGGTTTCTGTAAGGATGATATATGTGTTTGGCCATCAGAATCTTCATTCTGTATTTATTAATATTTTATCCAAATTGGTCTTGAATCACCTGTGTTTTCAGACTTCAGTGGTATCCTGGAGCCCCTATTTCAATATCTAGAATCCCTACAAGCTCTCTCACATCACAGTTTAAAGCAAATCTCATCCTTCTCCTTCCTGAGACAATTCTTTGCCAAACTTACTGAGGTAACCTGTTGCGAAAATTATATACTGTTTGTTTTTTCAGAACTCATGAATGCTATTCAATCAACTAACTCCCAGGAGATCTTTGTGAGACAGAATCACAGTCTGTAGGTGGATCTCAGGCAAATGAACTTGAGGTGAGACTACAATGTAAAGACATGCAGAAATTTTACCTTTGACCATGAATAATAAATACTTACCATTAGGCACTGCGCATTCCAAAGCACTGAACATTTTCATACTATCACTTTAGTATTAATGCCAATGATAATATTAATATTTAATATAAATAACAATTACACATTGGAATTAGACTTAGATACATATCTAATGCTTGTCATTATGATCCAGGTATGCCAAATATTTTCTATTTAACCATTTATTTATTTATTTAAAATAAAAATTTTAATTCATTATAGCCATAAGAATCCAAAATGTGCTTAACCCAAGTCCCTCAGACTCTTGTCATATATAAGGTTATCAGGTCAAGAAGTCCTGGAATAAAATGCCCTGAAGCCATAAAACAAAATTGAACCATACCTCTCTTAACATTTCCTTAGGTATTTTATGAGAATAATGAAAACAAACCAAATCCATGAACTAATTTTTTTGTGAATTACACCAACAAATGTATAAATAATATAAAAACAAACAACTTATAAAGCATTGCTAACCTTGATTACAATTAAGTTATAGTCAGCTATTACCTTAAGCTTCTTATATCATAAGACAGAGTAAGAAACCTTTTTCAAATATTTCTTTAGACAATTTCAAATTTGGTAGTTTAAGTTGGTGAAGAATCATACATTTGGTACAGGTCTCTGCCGCTTGGTTTTGAAGTGTTGCTGTTTTGGATTCCAAGCCTAGCATTATCATTATCCCATGCTTTCTTCATGTCAATTTGACTATTTTCAACCTGATTGGTGAAGTTTTACTACGCATCTAAGAAAAGAAGTCCAACTCACACACTTGGCATGATCATGACATACTCAAATTCTTCTGTTGTTTCTGAGGTATCTTCTTATAAACATGTTTACAGACTACCTAAAGTACATATTAATATGTTAAACACTGTTCTGAACAGTTCTTTTTGTATTCAAGATTCTGTAGTGACAATATTTCCTGTTTGTGAAGGAATGTTTCTGTACATAAACTTGAGAAAGCATTCTGTTCATGCCTGTGGTTCTGATTTCAAGACAGCCATGTCTCTGCCATGGCTATGATAAAGAACCCAAGAATAATTGACATCCAT
Source organism: Cricetiscus sungorus (assembly GCA_030556225.1). Taxonomy (NCBI): domain Eukaryota; kingdom Metazoa; phylum Chordata; class Mammalia; order Rodentia; family Cricetidae; genus Cricetiscus; species Cricetiscus sungorus. Next base: position 83,244,200 of record JANBXA010000372.1, on the reverse strand, counting down.
CATTTTGTAACATAACAACCATTCATTTTCCACAAACCCAGTTATCTACAGTGACTGATTTGATTGGTGAAGCACAGCAAGAAAAAATCCTGTTACACAAAAAATTATTGAAGACGTCTCAATTTCCTGTGTGGTCTTAGAGTGTTACATTAGAAATAAACTTCTATATTGTGAGACAACCCAATACATAGAAGGAAATTAAAATGGAAAGAAAGCAGAACCCAGGAGAATACAGTATCTACACTATGCACAAACAACCAGAAACACACTTCCAACCAAAGAATGAGAGCTGATACAACAGGTGATACAACAAAGTCCAAGTAGCAACATTGATATCATCAGAAAACCAGGACAAACAATTTCCCTCTACTACTGTTTTTAAGATGCATAAAATATACATGGTAGAGGTATTTAATAGTTACCATAAACAGTGTATTCTCACTCTTCATCTTCTCTTCATTTTCACTTTCCTGTCATATTGCCATCCTAACTACTTGGATAAATTAACATTCATGAGCTTTGTTTTATTTTGTGATCACTCATTATACCTGGACTGTTATTTTTTTCACCACAATTTAAAATATTCCACTGGATCCTGGTGGGGCTTACTGATGGTAGACAATGAAAAACAATGCTTATCCCTTTCTCATTATCCACCAGCACCCCTCTGTTCTGCCATGCCACCAGCCCCCAGGAGAGATATATGGTCTTCCCGCAGGGGCTCTCTGGAAACAAGAACAGCATTTTACAATGGACAATTGTGTACCATTGAAGCCTGGAACAGTAGGTACCCTTCAAATAATGCCTTTTTGTCTTTTGCCAGCTCTGGATAAAATCCTCACTGCTCTGGCCAACGTGACAGTATTGGCTGTTTTTTCAGATTTGAATCATTGAAAATATTTGGCTATGTAGATCTTTGAGGAAATAGCCCATGTAGCTGGGTCCCCAGTTTGGCACTCTATTTTCACAAAAATGCACAGTTCCCACACTGGGATCTTGCTTGGGTATGTGATGATGCTCTGAATAACTTTCATTAAGGCACAGCTCAAAATATCATGTTACTTTGGAGCGTTCACCACCTCTTCTCAAGGACATGTCTTGACTACCCTTTTGATTTGCTCATGCAGTTTTCCAATATTTATTTTCTTATTATCCTATCCACATTCTTCCTTGTAGAGCAGCAGTATAGGCAACATTAGGTGTTTTCAAAGCTCACATTAAGACTTGAAGATACAGGTTGAGAGGTGTTTTCCTTAACTTCAGGCTTTTACATTCTTTGTTTCCCAAATTCTCTAAAGTTCGCTGAGTCTTCTGTGGGTGGAATAAATATTCTGCTTATTAAACACTCATATATAACTACTATTGGTACCATGAATGGCCATGCATTCTCTGTATTCACTTCTGCCACCCCATAAGTACCAGTTGATTGCTAATTATACCTCACCTCCACAGGTTCATGTAATGGTATCTCAAGAGTCTTTCCAGGAAACCCAACAATCCATTTCTTCAGGAATTCTCTAAAACAATAGAAAACATCCAATAATATTGTCTATTGTGTTTCTTTGATGGCAGTACTACATCAAGAATGCTTATCAATTCTGTTGCCATCTCTATATGTACCTAGAAAATTTGAGCCTAAGCTGCAATAGTTTCTCTGTACTTGGTTGAGATTCAAGGGAAATATTTTCCCAGGGAATTTTTTGAGAAAGGAAGCCCAGAATCCCCATTTTATTTCAGGCCCTCTGTTTTCACCAAATGCACATGTTCCTTGTTTAACTCTTTGCTGAATGGGTCCTTGTCCTCAGAATATATTTGCTTCTGTTGCAGTACAGAGTCTAAGATTTCTTTGGAATAATCACACTAACTCTTTTCCAGACCTTTACTTAGTGCAATTTTGTACATATCCATGCTATTTGCCTGAAAAAAAAAGTTACACATTTCTTTTTATATTTTTTATATTTTAGTACCACAGACCTTGCTTATTTTCACTGAATACCTACAAAATGTAAAGATCCATTACCATACAAAGTAGTTAGGGCTAGCCCATATTGAAATTTTGTTTTCCAAGCACATTCACGCATTCCTTTAAATTCAGCCTCATTCATGTTCTCAAAACACAGGTGGAATAATCCAGATTTTTTGCCAAACTATAGCTACAATGATCTCTAACCCATTACCCAATGTTGGTACTGAGATTCTCTGGCATCCCATGGCCAGGCTTCTACTGTTCATAATTCTCTGTAGCGTGTATGTTTCCACCAGCCCGCCAGCCTGCCAGTCTGGGCCCACATCCACGCCAGGCCCAAATAATACTCAGAGACTCTGTATTTGATACAATCCTGTTGGCCAGTTACCATTATTGTTTATGGGCTAGCTCTGCTTTAATTATTAACCCATTTCTACTTATCTAAGTATTTCCACGTGGTCGTCTTATGGGGAGCCGAGGCGGGCGTCCTGCTTCTTCCCTGGGCTACATCTCGACCCCTCCCTACTACTTCCTCTTTCCTCCTCCTAGTCTCCTAGCCCCACCTATCTTGTTTCCTATTGGCCACAGAGCTTTATTAACCAGTATGAGAAACATATATACAGAATAACATCTCCCATCATCTCCTCTTTTCTGTCTAAAGGAAAAGAAGGGGTTTAACCTTAACATAGCAAAATATACCATACAACAGTTATCAAATAAGAATCACAGTTAACAATATTTAGTCCATTAACATTTTGTAAGACTTAAAGGAAATATCATCTATCCTATCTTTGTGAGTCTAAAGTCCTATATGTAACTTATCTTTAATCCTAACTAAGGAAAACTGTAACCATAACTACCTGTCTTCAACTCCATCAAAGACCACAGAAGGATAATATATAAACTCTAGAAATGACAGAGACAACTCATTGCCTGGTCAGTCACCCGAAGTTATTCTGTAATGTTCCATCTTCAGGCCATAGGCCATAGTGTGTGTTCAGATTCCTCAACAAGGCAGGGAACTTTAAACTGTCCACCTGTAATGGCCGTTTGTTAGTCACTTTCCTCTGTGTCCTGTAGACTGTCTGGCTGTCTGGCAGCCTCTTCCATGAAGCAGGAATCCTGTAGCAATGTCCATCTTGAATCAGCAGTTACCTTTTTGTGGGTCCTGCATGTCCAGTTTATACAGCATAAAGTCGAACAGTCCAAACAAGAGCATTATCTTGTCCAAATGGCTAGTCTTGCCATATTAGAAGCAAACTCCATAACATGTTTCTTCAATGTCCATCTTCCTTTCTGATGCAGGTGGTGTTACCAGGAGCAGTTGTGCCTCCCTGTCAAGAAAAACCCTAAACCATTTTAAATGCCATATTCTGAAGGTCTTTGAAAGGTTTGAAGAATGCCTATTCATCTCAAATATATCTCTGCATATCTAGAAATCCTAACTAACTTAACTCCAAGTATTGACTATCATAGGTAACTCTTTAACTGTACTAAATTATACGTTACATTTTCAATGAGCTATATAAACATAAAACCTAAACAAGAGGAGAAATATACATATCACAAAATTGACCTTAAATTGTATCAATGAAAGAAAATCCATTTCAAAGCAAAGTATTCATATCTATACCATAATTCCCTTTTTACCTTTAAAAAGATTGTTTGTGGTTATAGCCATTTATAACCAAGTCCATTTAAATGAAAACAAATATTTATAAACAATATTTGGGAATTTGGGCGTTGTTCTTTCCAAACTACTTCCTGCTGGTGGAGGGCGCTGTCATGGGGGTCCAAAGAAGACGCAGAAATCTTGGCAGTAGTCTGCAAGGCTTTGTCTCAACTACTTTGAATGTTGGATCATCTGGGGCATTGTTTCAGGGGTCTGGCTTGATCAAACCACATTAATTTGGAAGAAATCCATAGCTTTTCATTTTCTGTGGAAACAAAAATAGAAATCCTATTCCCCAGTAAATTGTCCTTAGGCTTAAATTTTGGAGTCAAAGCATTTTTAAAATATATAAATTGAATTAATCCAGCAGCATTTCTTTTATCAGTAGTTATTTTCTCAGCAATCAAATAATTTAAAGACAACAGAAGCCCTATAGTATCCAAAATCTCTCTGTGTTTTCCATCTTTTCGTGGCTTTTTTATTACTCTATTTATTCTATTTCTATTTTTACATATTTTGAGACAGGGTTTCTCTGTGTAATTTTTATCTATCCTGGAATTCACTGCATACCAGGTTTACTTTGAAATCACAGAGATCTGCTTGCCTCTGTCTGCCGAGTGCTGGGATTAATGGCGTGCACCACCATAGCCATCCATTTCATTTCCTTTTTTCTTTTTTAAACCATTGTATCCTGTTTCTTTTTCTCTCCAAAGCCAGCGTATTTTTTAAAACACAGTGTAAACCTTCATTGCAGCTCTTGTACACACCAATGAATTGTTAGCAGAGCTCTTTAAAAGCAAGGCAGCTTTTTTGCCGCTTATGCTAATTTTGGAAACCTCCCTTAAAGGAGCCACACAACTCTCTGTCTACAGCAAAACAAATCTAATCGAGAAAATGCTGCTACTAAGAAGTCTTGCTAATCTCTGTTCCTTTGTTTCTAAAATATTTCTTACGCTCTTATTAGTTTTAAGTGAAAGTTCTTATAGCCACGTTGGGTGTTATCTATATCTTGTATGTTACCGCCAGCCTGCCAGTCTGGGCCCACAGCTGCGCCAGCCCCAAATAACACTCAGAGACTCTGTATTTGATACAATCCTGTTGGCCAGTTACCATTACTGTTTATGGGCTAGTTCTGTCTTAATTATTAACCCATTTCTAGTTATCTAAGTATTTCCACGTGGTCGTCTTATCGGGGAGCCGCGGCAGGCGTCCTGCTTCTTCCCTGGGCTACATCTCGACCCCCTCCCTACTACTACTTCCTCTTTCCTCCTTCTAGTCTCCTAGCCCCGCCTATCTAGTTTTCTGTTGGCCACAGTGCTTTATTAACAAGTACGAGAAACATACATACAGAATAACATCTCCCATCAATTCTCTAAGCACTTTGGTTTTCCAAACACCCTCCAGAACAACTATTGTACTTCTCAGAGCATCTGAAGACTTTCCTATCTCATTGTTGGTAGCCCTTTCCCTTTCAGCCACAGAAAACTTTTAAAGAACTAAGAACCAAATGTTCATGTGTATCATAGCAGTGACCCTACTTCTGATTACCCATTTTCTAACCTAGTTTCTTTCCCCATTTCAGTGATGAAATTATCAAGAAAAACCGATGTATCTAAGCAATGACTTTTATTAATTACATTCCAGCACTGATATTCTTCCATTACAGATTATGTATGAGAACAAAGGTGAATCAACCTGGCCATGGTGTTTCTGTACAAAGTAGGAGAAGGTGAAAAGGAGTCAGAGTATAGGGGGAAGTGGAGAAAAACTTAAGAGAATATGTAAAGAATTGATGAAGTGGTGCTTGAATGCTTATTGTTAGCATAGACAAAGACATTTCAGTTCTCCAGTCCCTCTGACACAAACGAATTGTCAAATTGGTTTCTGGCAAAGATTCAAGTATGGTTCTAGTATGAGTGTTTAATATTCATTGATCAGAGTATACAAAAACTAGCAACCTCAGATTCCAGTCAGCATTTAAGTAAACCATAAGGTTTCTTCTGTAGATACCTCCTTCTAAGACTAGTTGCTTCCGAGATTTAGAGTTGTTGAATATATGTTTCTGCTCTAGCAGAGTAAGAATTTCCCACTTGATCCCAGCTTTTTGTACTTGTTTCTGTGTGTATGTACTTTCTCCATTTCTCATCAGCACAGACATATCTTTAGGAACAAGCTGTATTGAATAAGATAGAAGTTGGTTAATTAACTGAAGCTCCACTCAAAGTAATAAACAATCTCCAGTAAGACTCCCACATCCTAAAGGTTCCACAACTATCCTGGTGAGCTATGTTTGGACAGTAGTTCTGACCACAGAAAGTTACAACAAGATTAAGTTTGATGGAAGACTGAAAAAAAGAAAACAAAAAACACTATCAGGTTTTCTTACAAAGTGCTATAATCCAGTCACCTGGGAATTTATGGACTCTTTATCAAATTAACACCCACTCTAGGGAGCACTTGGGTTCTAAAGCAGTCTTTTCTTCTAGGACACAAAACTGTGAGAATGAATAACCTCTTACCCTAAAGCCTTAGCATTGCACTGATTGATTGTCCCTACACATTGGATTTCTTTTCTACATCTCTGACTTCTATGGCTATCTGAAAAGGCATAACATTTTTTTCATATCTCTTCATTCCTTATGGCCTATCAGAATCTTACTTCTATGGCTATCTGAAAAGGCATAACTTTTTTTCATATCTCTTCATACCTTGTGGCCTATCAGAATTCTCCCTTGCTGAAGATGTTTTTCAGCCAAAATCTATGAAATAAATCTTCAAATTTCTTCGTTGTCTCTTTTATATTTTTAAGTAATATAATTAAGAACTTCAAAGGGTCACTTCAGTGTAACCATTAACAAGTCTACTTGGAACAGAATGTTTAAATACTTGAGCCTATTGGGGCATAGCATGTTTGATCCAAAAAAGTTTTGAGTGTAGTATAAATGTAAGGAAGTATAACTTATGCACATGCTCCTTTGACTTCCTTGAGTCATCTCAGGCATAGTGCTTTTGTGTTTTGCCTTCACCTGGAGAATGGAGGAGCTTACTCTGCTGCTACATTCCTACCTTGAAATCTCTGTAGCTTTGAGTTTTTTTTCCCAAAAAACACTCAGTATGTCTGCGTCAGCCATGTAAGAGCTGGTTCATTGTAGTTTTCATGTTAGTCATTGTAAGCTTGCTTTGTTGAGAATTGTAAACACTTATCAGCATTACTGTTTTGATGTAATTTGGAATCATATTCATGGTAATTCCTCCAACTTGAGATAGTATCAGCAACAAATACTACCAAAACCACTTATTAGAAATTTTTTACTAATTAATCGTAAGAGTTACATTCTAGTTTAACTTTGCAAATGACATGTCTTTGTTCAAACCACACCAGAATAATTTTGTTATGCTGTCTCATGTATACAGCATAAAATTTCTTCATATTTTTCATAATATAGCTCCACATTTCAATGTTTTAGAAAACATTGGGTCTCATATTTTCCATTGTGATTAACTGGGCATCATCTCAGTAGTGTGGATTTAAGAATATTTCAGATTTATATTCGAGGCAAAAATTGGGAAGCTTCACTCCTTCAAAAGCTCTAGGGTTAATGGTTATAGACTCTGGTACTTTTTCATATTCCCCTTGTTGTCATCAGAAGGCACTAAGTTTCAAACACAGTTAACTTCTACTTACATTGAAATGGACACCAAATATATCACTGAGTATCTGACCATGTCATTTGAATATAAAGTACACTTTGGATTGAATTTCATCTAAAATACAAATATAGTTAAATCATAACAGTGATGTCTCAAATTGATTCTTGGGTTGGTAATCCCCTTATGTTTTAATGCTGCTTTCAGACAGACATTTCTCTACACACTGGAAGGAAAACGTTTTTCTAGGACAACCAAAGATTACTCTTAACTGCTTTGTATAGACAACAAAAAAACCTTTCAATTAATATGCTCTGGCTTTGTGTATGGAAAATTTTTTCAAATAAACTGATCCAATAGTTGGTTCTTAAAATGATGGTTAAAGTTCCAGTAAGCTCATATTGCCCTCTCAAGGATTTTATTTAAAATAATTTTTTTCAACTGCCCTTTACATATTGGTTATTTACTTTCTGTAGTTCCATGCATATTCTCTACCATTGCAATAGTCTTTTGTTCAAAGGATTTATATTTGTTCTCTTAATCTTTGTGTAACGCTGGGTATTTTGCCTCACTAAATCATTTCCTCTTATTCTTATTCTCTTTTCCTTGCACACCTGTTTTTTTTTTTTCATCTCAACTTTTCTCATTACCTTTCTGATTGACATATGTGAATCCAAGTCTGTTCATATCTCACTGTTGGGAATGCCAGGTTCCTTTCCAAAGTCTAGTCCACATCCCAACTCTGTCTTCTGAATGATCACCTGTCCTTGGATTCATGGTGAGGTTTTTGGCAGCAAGAAAGGAGAATGCCAAGAACATTTCCTTTTCTGTATGTTCTCATCTTTTAACATTATATATTTGTTCTTTGAAGTTTTCCACTTTGTGGACCTGTGGTTTGCAAACAGTGATGAACATTGGTGTTTTGAAGCCATTATGATCTGCTGCCTCTGTCATGGTTCATAATCTCATGTCAAAGAAATTCAGGTAACCTTGACTATGTAAATCCCCCTCCAATATTTTTGTCTTTTTCTACCCTGATAATGACTGAAATATAGACATATGCTATCACCTTTAAGTTTACATTTGCCTGTGACCTTCACTTGTTGGGGAAGTCACCATATATGGGCAGCTCTAAAACCAGAAATGGCCTGTGAAGGTACCATTCTCTAGTCTTCAAACCTATAAAGTTAGGTTTGTAGCAAAGCATAATAAGTTCCCATTTTATCAGCCTGGTAAGGAAGCCACCTCATGAACTCAGTCTCAAAATGTGACTAATATTATCTTTAGTCCATATCTACCATATCTTAATGTTGATTAATCCTCCCTGGCATTGTTCATAAACTGTGTTATTGAGGTTTTGTAAGGATCATAAGAAACAAATAGGCCAAATAGATGTTTATCCAGGGAGAAATAACTTACAACATAGACATATGAACATCAGCATGTTCCTGGTCCCAAGTGGTTTGTACCAAAATGACAATGCCCATCTTTGGAAGAGACAAGTGCCTTACCACTTAGGGAATTTACTTATTAATAACTCATTAACTTTTCTTTATTCTAACATTGTTTTCTATCTGGCCATCTGATAATGATGGGAAAACTGGGCTTATGCAGCATATTTCCCTGTCTCAAACAGTATCATGGGAATATCTGTCTATCAGATTATTTACTAATGATGAGGAGTGCTCTGACCAGTTTTTTTTAGTTTAAGGCCACAGTTATATACATGAAAATTATCCAGGCCTAAAGAGAAACTGTTCACACAAAGATGATCTCAGTACTTGAAATCACACCTCTTTAATCCCAGGACTCATGAGATGTATATAAGAGAGGAACAATATCTCAGATCAAGCATGTATTTGACAACCACATGGAGAATAGGACCCATTCATTATCCAGTCACACTGAATACAGAATGGAGTCATTCTCCAGAAACATTAAGGACAGGAAGACAGTGAAGTCTCAGGATTTTTTAGCCATGCTGAGGAGAGGCTTCATTCTGAGGTTTGGTGGAACCAGTATCACATTTCATTCCAAGTTATAAGGTGGAATGAGAGCTAGTGCCCAGATGCTTTGCTTCTCTGACCTCCAGTTTGAATCTTGAGACCAAATGTCTGCATCTGGGTCTTTTATTTATCATGCTACAGTCATTTATTTCTCATGTGGTGCCTCCCACTGTTCTCTTTGACTATACTGGAGTAACATTGACTAGTCCTGTTGTTTGTCATTAGTGAATCAGGATGGATATGTCCTGATGGGAGATGTTATTCTGTAAATATGTTTCTCATACTGGTTAATAAATAAAGCACTGTGACCAATAGGAAACAAGATAGATGGGGCTAGGAGACTAGGAGGAGGAAAGAGGAAATAGTAAGGAGGAGTCAGCATGTAGAGCCTAGATGCCTAGAAGCAAGCTGCCAGCCCACGCACTCAGATAAGATGACCACGTGGAAATACTTAGATAAGTAGAAATGGGTTAATAATTAAGGCAGAGCTAGCCCATAAACAATAAGAGTAACTGGCCAACAGGTGTAGCGAGATATTCACCTTGTCTGCACCTGTGGCTTAGGCCATGCCCATTGGAGCGGAAACAGAGCCAGATGGGAGCTGGGAGAAAAGGCTGGGAAAGGGTTGGGCCACTCCTTTTGGTGGTGGAGGCTGGAAGGCTTAGGATCCAGTGGAACCTGCCGTGTTCATCTGCCTATTTTGTCAGATATTTCTCCCTTAATAAACATCTATTCGGCCTACTTGTTTATCCTGATCCTTATTAAATAACAATATCCCACTTCTGACACCATGTTATAGGCAGGTATTACTCTCTGTTCCTCCCCACCGGCCTCCCGGTCCTGCCGCCATGGTCCCGCCGCCATGTGAGCCCGAAATAACATTCAGAGACTCCGGATTTGATACAATCCTGTTGGCCAATGACTATCATTGTTAATGGGCTTGCTCTGTCTTAATTATTAACCCATTTCTACTTATCTAAGTATTTCCACATGGCTCATCTTATCGGGAGCCATGGCCTGCGTCTTCCTTCCTCCCTGGTCTACATCTTGATTCCTCCCAACTACCTCTTCTTTCCTCCTCCTGGTCTCCTAGCCCCACCTATCTTGTTTCCTATTGGCCACAAGCTTTATTAATTAACCAGTATGAGAAACTTATTTACAGAATAACATCTCCCATCAAACAGGATTGTATTAAATACAGAGCCTCTGAGTGTTACGGGGGCTGGCGTGATAGTGGGGTGGCAGGACCAGACTGGCGGGTAAAAACCTGATCGTAAGGGTGTCCTTCTCATTCAGTTGCTCTGTTAGTTTCATGACTTTGAAATATATGAGGAACAGAAGGTATATTTTGTGAGCATCATCAATTCATCTATCACTTGAGTTTTCCAGTTTCTAGTTACCCAAAGTTTACCCTGTTGGATAGATGAAAATCTGGCATACTGATTTTAAAATGTAATTTACCCTTGGCTGGGTTGGTCCATGATTTTGAAGAACTTTGTGATTCTAAATGGATAATCTGTTTCTGGTTCATTTATTTTGGATGTATCTACCAGGTCTGGTGTTTAACTTTTTATGCCTCCATAAAAATGTCCATATTGTTGTGTGTCTCGAGAGGTAAAAGTTCAACTGGCCATTTGGCTATAAGCCACAGTCTCAGACAATGGGATTTTTTGATACAATGAACAACTTTTGAGGGGAGCTTTTAAGCGTGGACTCACTTCTTGTTTAAATCCATCATACATTTTACTGACTGGCAGTCACTTGATTCAAGAAAACAGTGGACATTTTAAAATTACTTGTATCTGTTGAATGCATTCTAAATGGGTAAACTCCTCCTCTATTTCTTTGCCTTAGCAGTTTTCATTTCATAATGCACTTGTGTATCATAATCATATGTGGGATGGTGATATTTTAATAACATGTTTTCCTTGAACATTAGGATGCTTGTTACTAGAAAACAAAGAATTATAGGTCTTATTTTAGCAGGTATTTTTGCAGTAGCCATTGCTACAGCCTCTAAGCACAATCTAATCATTTTGTGAATTAATTGGTTTTTCCATAATCTGTGACTTTTCCCACATCAGGATCCATATATAGACAGAAAATTGGAGGCTAAAAACTATATATTGCACATTAGAAATACAGTACAAGCTACACAGTGTTAATCAACTTTGCAGTGTCATGCTTACTTTAGATATATCTGTGATAAGATATCTGAATGGCTATGGGATACATTTTAAATTATGTACTAGTAATATATCATGAGAATTTTAGTTCATATAAGCAGCCCTCCATCAATTAGTCATCAAATTAGGATGTGCTTTATCTTCTCTTTTTTCCATACTACCCAAAGATTCACTTTATGTTTTGAGGATTTATAGATTCTAAGACAATTTAATATCTGTTTGATATTATACTTAGAATAACTTTAAATAACTACTTGAGTGTACTGTGGAGTAATTGTTCTGTCAGGAGACATGGCATTTTCTTAGTACTCAGACACAAGAAACACATATTTTCTTAACAATAAAAAATGAAAGGTAACAGATGAGGGCTATAATGATCCTAAGAGCCTTTCCCTGAGAGCCTGGTGTATGAAGAAGGAACATAGTTTCTTCTCTAAAAGCAGAAATATATTTGCCAGAACTAATAATTTCATGGGACCAAGTTCTTGAGAAAATTGAGGCTTCAGATCCTGACAAGCCAATTCTGCCATATTAAGGAGTTATAGATGCCAATTCTATGGTTTCTTGGTCTCACACTTGAGATATTCCAAATTCCACTTGTGCAACACTAGTCTCCTGCTAGCTTCATTGCATTTTGTGATACTTTTATATTGTCTTTATCCCATTTTACCTCTAAAAATTACATATTGATACTTAATTTAATAATAAGTGTACTTGCCATAAGTCATCAGCTTGTGTAATATCTCTCAACATAAACTTCCTATCTACAATGTCTTCTCATCGCTGGTTTTAATCACTCTCACTGAATAATGAACTGCAGATACAGGTCAGACATAATAAAAGTATGATGATATAGTAGTCAATCCCGGGGACCTTACTAAAAATGTGGTACAAAAGAAATAGTACTGTACAGTAGAGAGTCATTAACTGAATTCATAGGACAGCAATCCATCAAGTATTTATTGGATCATCACCAGGTCCTCCAATTAAAGACAGTTCTTGAGACTTAGAGTTATAATTTAAATATTCATGAAGAGACCCTCAAATATAAAGCAGATTGGCCTCGTGGCTTTCCTGTTCTTTAGTATTGCTATGCTGATGATGGATTTGTTTAAAATTTACCTGCATAAAACATTTTATACTTGCAAAACCAAAGTACTGAGATGTGGTTATTTATTTGTTTCTTCTTATGAGTCATGGACAAGGGAAGATAAAGGTCCATAGGAGACCACTTTCTTGAGTTACAATTTTCAGGTATTTCTTTAGGAAACTTGTCCTCTTATATATCTATGCAGGAGATTGAGAATTCCTGGAACAAGGGAGCTTGTTCTGTAAAGATATGTCTCTGCTAAGGTACTGTTACAAGCACTTTCAACCAGCCTGGTCCCAGAGTGGCATTAGCCCCAATAACATGCGGAGACAGTGTATTAATTAAGAAACTGTTGGCCTGTTACGAGTGTTTCATATTGGCTAGTTCTATCTCATATATTAACCCATTTCTATCACCTTAAGTGTTTCAATGTGGTCTTATCTTACTGGAGAGAGGGTCTGGACCTCTTTGCTCATGCCCAACATCTTGACTTCTCTATATTACTTCTCCCAGAATTCTTCTTGTGTCCTAGTCCCACCTATCTTTCCTTCCTATTTGCCAATGGTGCTTTATATTCATTAACCAATAAGAGAAGCATATTTACAGAATGACATAACTCGTCAAAGTACCTTCCAATTGGTTTAATGAAGAGAGGACTGTCCAATAGCTAAGCATAAAATGAAGACAGGACATCTGGGCAGAGATAGGATCTCGAGACTGAAGAATGGATGGGAGGCCAGCAAGACTTAGAACAAATTAGGCATATGGATAGAAGAAAAGTAAAAAAAAAAAAAGAAAACCACATGGCAGAGTGTACACTAATAGAAGCAGGTTACATTATAAGATCTAGCTGAGAAAGAGCTTAAGCTAAGAACAAGCTTTCAGAATTAATAAGAAGTCTCTGTGCCCTGTTTTTATTAGTGAAAGCATGAAGGAAAGTCTGATTATACCTCCCTCTTTCCCTCTCTCCCATTCTGTCTCTCACTAGCTCTAGCTTCCTTTTACTAATACACACATACACACAGACATATGGACACAAGAACATTCACACTCCACACACACACACACACACACACACACACACACACACACACACGCTCAGTAACAGTCATTACACAACAGATGAATAAAAACTTGATGATCACCTTCACTGCAAGAAACAATTTCAGCATCATTCAGTATGAAATGAAATTAGACTGGATTAACAATCAGGCCCTACACAACCAGACTTTAGTGTGATAAGAGAAAGGTGCTTCTGTGCATAAGTGTAAAAATGATTTTTGTCTTATAAAGTCTGTATTTTCAACATGAAATACGTATCTAAGCTAAGAATACTAAAAAAAATCATTAGTAGAAAGGGACACAGTAACATGCTCCTATGCCTTCTAGAGTCATGTAATTATTCATAAAAGCAAAAAAATTTCCATTCTTCTTTCTATATCTGGACTCCTCATGCTGTCCATGATATTTTAGACTTCTTCTAGGACTTTCTAAATCCCCTTTTCCACCATGTGCCTGATGTCCAGCCTAGCTTAAGTCAGAGCAAGATGAAACTGCATCTCTTCTACATTCTCCTTCCCTAGAAAACTATTTGCATTAATATTTTGTTTGATCTCGAGTTTTTGAAATTTCAGTAAAGTGTCCAGGAGTTTTATAACTTAACTAGAACATTGGGTATGTTTTTTCTAAACAATTATTTTAATAAATGAGAATTTAAAATGGTATATAATAATAATTATATGTCTTTTCAGATAATAAAATATGTTAATAAAGTGAAATCAAGGATTAAAAGTTGTACTGTGCCTGACCCTCGCTAGCAAGGACGGACACAACTCCGGGAAGATCTTCTTCATGCAGTTTTAATCAGGATCCTTGAAACATGTTTCCTCTGACCCGCAAGAGACAGCCCGGGGGACCCTTGCCCCTTGCACAGGCTTAAATACCTTTGTGCTAACCAACCCCAGGGAGCTACATGGACCCTGCAGATAGGCTACTGTAATGTGGAAGCAGACAGGCTGAACAGACTTAACCAATTAAGGGCTTGTTTATGCCAGAGAGCCCTCACCAATGGGAAGGTGTAAGGCAGAAGCTAGCGCCACTTTAAGGCGTGGTGCTTCATGGCTCTCTACAGTTCCCCCTTTTTGTTTTAATAATGCAACAGGCAAGGGTAGTGGTCTGGTCTCCAGTAAAGCAGTGGACATTGCAATGACCCTGAATCCTGGTAGTCAGTCAATTCAGTGCCACACACGTCCGGTATCTTTTTCTTGGAAATGGGGCCTCAGACACCAACCCACATGCAACCAGACTTGCCCCTCTCAGAGTTGCTCACTTCCAGAGCTATCTCAGAGTGCAGTGCTGAACATGAAGGATCAATACTTGTTCATGACTGCGAGCCATGCTTGGGGAGACTGTCCTGCCCCAATGGGGGTAAATGCCTGGACAACCATAGCTGCATACCGCTTCTGAGCAAACCTCATCTTGTAAAGGCACCACAGGCCCACGAAGGAGATAAGCAACAAGAGGACATCCATGGCTCCCATTCCCGCCCACTCTTTCAGATGATCCATGGCAACGGGAACCATGATGACAATCCGGCAGCCAATCCTGCATCCACACATGTCGAATTCACTGCAACTATGGCCACTCGCAGCTGTGCCATCAGGTGATCAAAGTCAGCATACCATTTTCCTAAAAGATAGCTAAACAACTGTTGTGACAAATTAGCAGCATGTGTAAAGTTCTCATACTGAATGCTGGTAACATAAACCTGGATATTTCATTTCACATCCCAATTGGGCCAGCTGCCACAAGGTATCTATTTGCTCCTGCACCAGATCAATTCTTTGGTTTACAATCATTAAGCCTCCTTTCAGTTGAGCACCAGTTGTGGATTGAGTATCCAAGATGGTAGCCACATTCTTGGACAACTCATTTAGCTTAGAGGCTGTTTGCACTGATGTACTCATAGCCACGGCAGCCTTGACTGAATCCACAACTGTAAAAGAGATAGCTGTAACTATGGCTGCTGTAATGCCAAAATCTCTCTCTGCAGCCTCTACCAAACAGGCCATAAAATCTGAAAATGGTTTTATGGGGCCTTTTAGTATCTTAATGAGGTTATCATTCACCTCTCCCTTATTGGGTAATGACTTCCATGCTTTTATAGCAATCTGATTTACTTGTTCAAGATTTAAGTCATTTCGTAAGGCTTTCCAGACCTCAGGGCAAAAGGAACGCCCTGTACCTCGGCCCCGCCCTTCCTCACTCTGATCAGAAGGTGCCTAAGGCATTGTTCCAGGAGGGTTCCTCCCCTCCCCACATCGCCATTTCTCCTCTCTCTTCCCCCTCTGCCCCTTAGGGGATTGTTTCTGAACTCCTTTTACGAGGGCTTACAATTCTTCCTCAGCCCAGCACGCTACCTTGATGTCTCCCGAACCTGCGAACCAAGGTGCAATGGCATTGCATTTGCTCAGGAATCTTTCTAGTGTGCTTTTCTTTATTTTAAGTTGCTTTGACAAAAGTAGCTACTGAAGAGCCAGAAAAATTAGATGAGACTGAGAAGTACCCATCTTAAAAATTTTACTTTCGGTTTGTTACAACTGCTCGCTCAATGCCTGAGACTTTATTGCCGCTTTTTCTCTGAGGTCTGTAATTTGGTCCCAGCTTACCTGGGACTTCATTGCTCCCTACCAGAGGCCTTATTGCCTCTTTACCGAGGGTCTTAGGCTTAGTTCAAACCCGAATATAATTGCTCCTTACCGGAGACCTTATCGCCTCTTTACCAAGGGCCATAACTTACCTTGGGAACTTGCCAGCGCTACCCTGACTGCAAGAAGTTCTGATCTGAAAATTTCCCCATATGGGCCACCATCTATATGTGCCTAACCTGACCAGCAAGGAGTTCTGATCTGTAGAATTCGCCGTAGGAGCCACCATCTGTACTGCGCCTGACCCTCACCAGCAAGGATGGACGTGACTCCAGGAAGATCTTCTTCATGCAGTTTTAATAAGGATCCTTGAAACATCTTTCCTCTTACCCACGAGAGACCGCAAGGGGGACCCTTGCACAGGCTTAAATAATCTTGCACTAACCAACCCCAGTGAGCTATGTGGACCCTGCAGATAGGCTACTGTAATGCGGAAGCAGACAGGCTGAACAGACTTAACCAATTAAGGGCTTGTTTACGCCAGAGAGCCCTCACCAACAGGAAGGTGTAAGGCAGAAGCCAGCACCACTTTAAGGTGTGGCACTTCGCGGCTCTCTACAAAAAGTCTCAAAATTTTAGTAGGTATAAGTGACAAGGAATTTGAAAATATTTCCGCTTTGGCTATGTTTCTTATTCTCTTATGGGAGATGTTTTTGTTTGTATGCTTATGTCTATTCTACCATCTACATAGAAATATTGAAAGACATAATAATTATGAGTCACATCCAGATTTCTCAGTCTTGTAGTCTATATGACCAGCCCTCTCAAAGCTATGAGTTTAGCCTGAGGAAGAGGTAAACAATATGCAGGGTAGTTGTGGCTTCTCTTCCTATGCTCATACCATTTGAATTTTTCCATCTCCCTAGCCATACCTAATCACAGACTCAATAATATATACAACTATATAGAGTAGTCACCACTCCTCTCCTGAATTCATTAAAGATATCTTAAACTCATGGAAGGAGGTGAATGTTGTATGGTTGAGAAACATTTGGGGAAAAATATCAATAACCATGTGGATACCTAGGAGAGATGCAAGCTTCAAATTAGGACATCACTGTGCAGTCCTGTAAGTAACAAGAAGGGTAGAATTACCTGCAGAGTTTGATCTGTGACTCAGACCGGCTTCAGTATCATGGGGAAATCTATATTCTTTATTCTGGGACTTTAATTAGGGTAGTATGAGTCTATTCTAATGAACACAGTGGAGAGAGGAAACATCATTTTACATATATGTTTCAGACTCTATCTTTCATTAGTGACTATGTCAAATAATGCAGTTGGCAATAACAGATAAGTTGGATAGTGTTGTGCTAAGAGTCTGAAAGTAGAATACATCATTCAGGGGGCATGGGAATGGTTAAAGAGACTGACAAGGAATTCAAATATTTCAGAATCCACAATAGGAATTTTGAGAGAATGGGCTTCAGTTTTGAAAAGTTTTCCATTAGTGAAATATTATGAAATGGTTTCTCATTCAACATAAAATACTTTGTGAAAGCAAGTCAGTCAGTAGGAGTGTGCTAAATTTTTGTTTGTTTAGTGAAAATGCTTGTTTATTGGAAACTTCAAATCTGAGCTACCTCCATGATTCTTACATGCTAGCAAAATTTCTATCTGCAATTTTTCAAAATCCCAGAATTATAATATAAAAATGTTAGTTGTAAAATATTTTTACAAAGATTTATATCCTTTGCCTTAGAAGTAATGTTGTTTGGCAAGGCATAGAACAGGATCATTCAAACATAATTCTTACATGAATTGGTAAACTAAAGTTCACAGAATTGACTTTAAGGTGTTTGTATAAGTATTGTTGAGATCTAATCCTATGCTTATAATGTTGTGAGCCACGAATATGTCTATGGATATTACTTAAACAAAAATATTTGTTGAATTTTAGAGCCACTTAAACTAATAAGTGAAAACCTCAAGGTGATCAGGTACCCTAATTTAAGGTGATAGCAATTGGCATGTGATTGAACGTTTATATTTATAGACTGAGCCTCAACATCTAGGCTATGACATCATCTTCCACTAGAAAATTACATCTAAGCAAAGGGCTAGAGGACACTAAAGTAGTGTTTTCCCATGAGTAGTTAACTGCTCCCTGGTGAAGAGAAGCTCCATACTTCTGGTGTCAAAGGTGATTTAGGTATTGCAGAAATTGAGAAATGTGTTCAGTGCTTGTCACACAAGTGTGAGGATCTTAGTTCCATCCCCATTACAGTACAATCTATAGATCAGCAGAAAGAAGTTTCTCAGGAGCATATGATTATCCTGCTTAACTGACCAGATGAGAGATGAGATGTGTGTTCAGTAAGAGAATGTTTAATAAATTACAAAGAAGAACAACCAAGACATGTGGTGTATAACTCTGACTTCTGCACAACATATACTCTTCTGTGCATACATGTATGCACATGTGTTCATACCAAACATACACAGAGAGAGAGAGAGAGAGAGAGAGAGAGAGAGATGTGATGTGATGTGATGTGATGTGATAGTCTATTAAGGAAACTGAATCTGAATAATAATCAGGATAAACAATTAGGCTGAACAGATGTTTATTCAGGGAAAAATAACTTACAACCTAGATAGATGAACACCAGCAAGTTCCACCAAATGCTCTCCGCTCTATGTCCTACCAGCAAGAGAGCATTCACAGGCTCCTCCTCAGACATAGTTCCACAGGACACTTCCACCCCTGGCTCCACTCTCAATGGGCATGGTCAGTGCCACAGAACCAGACAAAGTGAATATCTCACTACAATTCCACTTTTGGTCTAAAGAAAAGATTTAGGCTTGATACAAAACTAAATAGAAAACAGTGAATAACAATTGTGCTCTAAGAACAAAACAATTGAGAACAAAACAACCTACATATCTAGTCCTAGAGTGAAGGCATAACGGAGTTTAAAATAAAATTGTCCTAAGCTGGAAAGCATAAGTCTAGTACCTAATATATCTAACTAGGAAGAGAGAATAATAGTTGTGATAGTTTAATCTTCAACCTCATCAAGGAAAATAACAATACTAGGGTAGACAGGAAGTGTGGATAGGCAACTTGCAAAAGATGCAAGCAAGGACAGAAACAGCAAGATACCTGGACAGTCACCCAAGGTCTCACAACGATGTTGGTACACCCAGTTTTGGCTAAGGCCTAGAGTATCTGACTGACCACAAGAAATGCAGGGAGGTAGAAAGGCTGTCTTACCCTGACATGGCAAGATTCAGCAGCCTTCTATGTTTGTCTCCTGCAAGCACACAGGACCCGCATGTCCAAATCAGTGGTCAAAGTGAGGGCAGTTGTTTGCCCAATAGGCCATTAGCTGAAGCAAGGATGGACTCCAGAAGGAGCAGCAACAGTGTCCAACATATTTTTGGGAAAGTGCACAGTGCTGTCAGGAGCAACAGTATCTCATGTCAACAGAGTACTAATATTAAAGCATTTAAATGCCATATTCTGTATGTCTATAAAGTGATTGAAGATTAAGCATCTATGTCTGACTAATCCCATAGGTAAAAGAAACATGTATGAAGATAATCTGTAATACTCAGGAACATATCATAAAAAGATGATTGAAACTTCCCTGAGTAAAGCAGGAACAAATACCTAAGCAATATAAAACTATGCACATATATACACACGTAAATCACTAAAACAGAGGTAGAGTAGAAATGTCTACTAGAAATGTCTAGACAAGAGGCAGAACTATAAAGGACAGCATGATAAAACATTTCCCAAATTGTATCAATATACAAAATGTCTTGAACATAAGCAAAAGTATACATATATGAATATGGTAAGAATAATGTGCATTAAATATCATAAGTGGAAAGATTTTACACAATATGACAAAAAATAATATACAATTCTTCCTGGAAGGGAATAGAAACTTAATTCTACATAGGTTACCACAAATAAGAATATATCACAATATAAGCTGTATAAAACTAATATCTCACTCTTAGTAAATAATTCACAAGAAGATAGGCTAATCTACCTATGTCCTATCTAAACCATACCTTTCCCAACCGTACCCTATTCCTGTCTAAAAGATAAACCTGAGTCGAAGCATCACCTTCCATACCCAACCCTAAGTAACTAAAACCAACCCTAAAAAGATTAATATTATCCCTAAAATCCAAGAGTGGGAAAAGGGGGAGATGTTATCTTAAAATTACTTCCTGCTGAAATGGGATGATGATTGCTCCATGGGATCCTGTGGAAGAAAATTTAAAACAACCAAATTTCTCAACAGAACTGGCTGTAATATATGTAGCTAGTCACTGTGTGAAAGAAAATGTTCTATTTGAAACTCTGGCCAGGGCATAATAAGAAAGAAGGTGCACCATTACAGCTAGCTAATCATGAGTTGTCTTGAGCAAAACAATCTCAAACCAGTTTTAGGTTGATGTTTGTAGTTCAGATGCATCAGATTGAGTCAAGTGGAAATGTCGAATTGGGGCCCCATCTTCTTTCAAGAGTGTTCAAAGATTGCTGTTAGGAATTGTCATTATTCCTTGTGGAAAACTTAAACAACAATACCAAAGGAAATTTTTCAGGTTTTAAGGTATACATATAGGAAAAGGCAAAAATAAGCATTAAAATGTATATGAGAAATTTAGGATATCAAAGAGAATATTATGTGTTACAGCAGGTTTCCCCGCCGGCTGCCGCTGGTTCTGCCGACACCATTGTCCTGCAACCACGTGTGCCACCAAATAACACTCAGAGACTCTGTATGATTTACTGATACAATCCTGTTGCCATTCAGTTACTCTTCATTACTGTTTTTATGGACTGGCTACGTTCATGTCTTAATTATTAACCCATTTCTAGTTATCCTTAAGATTTATTTCCCACCTGGTCTTCTTATCGGGGAGCCGCGGCGGGCGTCCTACTTCTTCCCTGGGCTACATCTCGACTCCTCCTTCTACTTCCTCTTTCCTCCTCCTAGTCTCCTAGCCCCGCCTATCTAGTTTCCTATTGGCCACAGTGCTTTATTAACCAGCATGAGAAACATATACAGAATAACATCTCCCATCAATAACCAGAATACAGTCTAGGTTTGGATCCACATGGTTCACATGTGCTTCTAGTATTCTCTTTTCTACCCATTCTCATTCCTTTTCAGATTCAGCTTATAGTATTTTTGGACTATTCAAGTCCTTGTCCCCTTTTAGGGCAATTTTCAAGTTTTTCAAATCATGCCCTTCTAATCCAGTAATGGTTTGCAGTTGAAAAATCTCTCCTAGTAATTTTTGAAGATTATTAAAAGTCTGGCAGCGATTTCTCCTGATCTGTACTTTCTGTGATCTAATTTTCTGTAGACCTATGTTACATCCTAAGTAGTTGATAGAATCTCCTATTTGTATTTTTCAGGTGCAATTTGTAATCCCCAGAGAGGTAAAACTTCCTTTAGTTTCTCAAACATTTTTTCTAATGTTCCTACTTTAGAATCAGCTAACAATATATCATCCATGTTATGATAGATTATGGATTGTGTAAACTGTTTACGAATTATTTCCAGTGGTTTTTGTACAAAATTTTGGCACAGGGTGGGGCTATTTAGCATTCCCTGTGGCATAACTTTCCATTGATATCTCTTCGCTGGTTGAGAATTATCGTAATTAGGTACTGTGAAGGCAAATTTCTCTTAATCTTGTGCTTATATTGCTATAGTAAAGAAGCAATCCTTTAAATCAATAACTATAATAGGTCATTCTTTAGGTATCAAAGAAGGCAAGGGCATTCCAGGCTGTAGAGAGCCCATTGTCTGGATAATGTATTGATGGCTCAGGTTTATAAGCATTCTCCATTTACCAGATTTCTTTTTGATAACAAATACAGGGGAGTTCCAAGGGCTGGTAGATTCCTTGGTATGTTCAACATTTAGCTGTTCCTGAACCAGGTTTGCTAAAGAATCTAACTTCTCAGAGGTCATAGGTCATTGCCTTACCCAGACAGGTTCATCTGTTAGCCATTTTAAGGGTAGGGTTTTTGGTTCCTCTGTTCAGCACTTGTATTCTGTTTTTGTACAGCCTAGATATTTGGTGTCTGTCTTGTATAGTACTTGAAAATATTTGTTCCACAATCATGAGGCCCAGTTTTTTAACCTTATTGGTAGCTTCATCTGACCAGGAACGAGCTGTTTCTGCTATCATGTTAATGCATTGCATTGTTTCTGTTTTGGTTATTGAGGCATCAGGCATGAAACACATTCTGTTTTCTACTTGATCATTTTTATGTTACATGTTTTGTATTCTGTCAGCTCTCTATTGCCATCTGCAATATTTTGAATCTTTGTTACTAAGTCATCTATGGTTTGCTCTAATCTTAAACCATTTCTTTAAGAATATCATATGAATGATGAAACACATTGCTATTACAAAAAAATGTATATATTGGTCCAGTCATAATTTCCTTCTGCTAAAACTTCTTCTATATATGAAGTAAAAGAATTCCTAAAGTCCTGCACTGTAAAATTATCCACCATAGGTATGGAACAATTGATCTCAGATATTATATCAGCTTAAAATGCAAAGGAAGTTACAATTATCTTAGGTGTAATTCTGCTGTTCTGGAACTTTGATGCTTTTAGTTGTAGATGTCAGCTTGTGGTAGTTGCACCTGGAGGAGTACCACCAAATAGCATCAGGCAGCAGACGATCCTTCTGATCCCCATCCCTGTAGAATAGCTTTTAACAAACTAAGGCAAGTGAAATTTTGTTAAGTGAAGGAGTGAAATGAGCCTTGTGAAAATTGCTGGGACCACTGGGCTAACAGGTGCCACCTGCAACTGGCGCTGCTGAGCCGCATGAACACACAAAAAGGGCAGGCCCAGAGGCTCATCTAGAAAAAATGTCCAACTCACACACTTGGCATGATCATGACATATTCAAATTCTTCTGTTGTTTCTGAGGTTTCTTCCTATTAACATGTTTACAGACTACCTAAAGTACATTTTAATATATTAAACACTGTTTGGAACAGTTGTTTTTGTACCCTAGATTCTGTAATGACCCTATTTCCTGTCTATGAAGAAATGTTTCTGTACATAAACTTGAGAAAGCATTCTGGGCATGCCTCTGGTTCGGATTTCAAGACAGCAATGTCTCTGCCACGACTATGAGAAAGAACCCAAGAATAACTGACATCCATCACCTTGTATCAACTGCTCATTCTCCATAAACCCAGTTATCTACAGTGACTGCCTTGATTGGTGAAATACAGCAAGGGAAAGTCTTATTACACAAAAATTTTTAAAGTCTTCTCAATTTTCTGGGTGGTCTTAGAATGTTGCTTTCAAACAAAACTTCTATATTGGGAGACAACCCAACACATAGAAGAAACTAAAATGAAAAGAAACCAGACCCAAGAGAATATAGTATCTATCTACCCTATGCATAAACAACCAGAAACATAATTCCAACCAAAGAGAGTGAGATATAACAGGTGTCATCAATGTGTTCTCAGTCCTGTAAAGTCAAATAGCAACATTGATGTCATCAGAAACCCAGGACAAGCAATTTCCTTCTAATACTGCTTTTAAGATGCATAAAACATACATGGTCAGAGTTGGTTTTTTTTTTTTTTATAGTTACCATACACAGTGTATTCTTGCTCTTCATTTTCCCTTCAGTTTCACTTTCCTGTCATATTCCCATCCTCACTATATGGACAATTTAACATTCATGGTGTTTGTTTTATTTTGTGGCCACTCATTATACCTACACTGGTTTGTTTTTGCACCACAATTTAAAATATTCCACTGGATCCTGATGGGGCTTACTGATGGTAACAATGAAAAACAATGCTTACACATTTCTCATTATCCACTAGCAGCCCTCTATTCTACCATGCCACCAGCACCCAGGAGAGATATATGATCTTCCTGCAGGGGCTCTCTGGAAACAAGAACAACATTTTACAATGGACAATTGTGTACCATTGAAGCCTGGAACAGTAGGTACCCTTCAGATAATGCCTTTCTGTCTTTTGCCAGCTCTGGATGAAATCCTGATCCCTAAGAACAAAGTGTCAGTATTGGCTGTTCTTTGGTATTGAATCATTAAACATATTTGACTATGTAGATATTTGAGTAAATAATCCATGTAGCTGAGTCCCCAGTTTGGCACTCTGCTTTCACAAAAATACACAGTTCCCACATTGGGATCTTGCTTGAGTGGGTTCTGATGTTCTGGATTACTTTTGTGAAGGCACAGCACAAAATATCATGTGACATTGGAGCATTCAACACCTCTCCTCAAGGACATGTCTTGGTTAGCCTTTTGATTTGTTCATGCAGTTTTCCTCAACAAATTAGACATTTCTTTTTAAATTATCCTATCCACATTCTTGCTTGTACATCAGCAGTACAAGCAATATTAGGTGTTTTCAAAGCTCAGGTTAAGACATGAAGATATATACATACATAACATACATATATATATATATGTATATATATATATATATATATATATATATATATATATATATATATATATATGGTGAGAGCTGTTTTTTTTTAATTTCAGGCTTTTACATTCTTTGTTTCCCAAATTCTCTAAAGGTCACTGAATCTTCTTGTGGGTGGAATAAATATTCTGTTTATTAAACACTTATATGTAATTACACTTGGTACTGTGTATTGCGGTTTAATAAGGGTCAGGATTAACAAATAGGCTGAATAGATGTTTATTAAGGAAGAAACAACTCTCAACACAGACAGATGAACACCGCAGTTGGAACTGGATGCTCCTCTCTTTGTGTCCCACCAGAAAGAGAGTGTTCCCGGCCTCCTTCAGAGCCCTAGTCCCACAGGTCACTTCCACCCCTGGCTCCACCCCTCAATGGGTGTAGTCAGTGCCACAGAAGCAGACACAGTGAATATCCCACTACAATTCCCCTTTTAGTCTAAAGAAAAGATTTAAGCTTGATACAAAAATTATACACAAAACAGTGAATAATGAGTGTGCTTTAAGAAAAGGAAAATCGAGAACAAAACCACAAACATATCTAGTCCTAGGGTGAAGGCATAAGGGAGTTTACAATAGAGTTGTCCTAAGCTGGAAAGCTTAAGTCTAGTACCTAATATATCGAACTAGGAAGAGAGAATAATACTTACGATAGTTTAATCTACAACCTCATCAAGACCTGAGAAGGAAAATAACGATACTAGGGTAGACAGCAAGTGCGGATGGGCAACTTCCAAAAGGTGCAGTGAGGACAGAAACAGCAAGATACCTGGACAGTCACCCACGGTCTCACAGATACGTTGGTACAGCCAGTTTTGGCTAAGGCCAGGATTATTTGACAGACCACAACAAAAGCAGGGAGGTAGAAAGGCTGTCTTACCCTGACTTGGAAAGGTTCAGCAGTCTTCTATGTTTGTCTCCTGCAAGCACACAGGACCCGCATGTCCAAATCAGTGGTCAAGATTGAGGCAGTTCCTTGCACAAGAGGCCATTAGCCAAAGCAAGGATGAACTCCAGAAGCAGCAGCAACAGTATCCAACATATTTTCAAGAAAGTGCACGGTGCTATCAGGAGCAACAGTGTCTCATGTCAACAGAGTACTAATATAAAAACATTTAAATGCCATGTTCTGCAGGTCTATGAAGTGATTAAAGATTAAGCATCTATGTCTGACTAATCTCATAGGCAAAGGAAACATGGGTGAGGATAATCTGTAATACTCAGGAACTTGGCTAAAAAAACCTGAATAAAACTTCCTTGAGTAAAGCAAGGATAAATACCTAAACAATATAACTATGTAATATATATATATATATACAATACACACACACACACACACACACACACACACACACACACACACGTAAATTCCTAAAGTAAAGGTAGAGTAAAAATGTCTAAACAAGAGGTAGAGCTCTAAAGGGCAGCAAGACAAATATCCCAAATTGTATCAATATACAAAATGTCTTGAACACAAGCAAAACTATACATACATAGAATATGGCAAGTGTAATGTACATAAAACATTATAAATGGAAAGGTTTCACACAATATAACAAAATATACAATTCTTCCAGGAAGGGAATAAACTTAATTTTACATAGGTTACCACCAATAAAATTATATAACAATGTAAGCTGTAATATAAATGCCTCACTCAAATCAGTGGTCAAGGTGGGGGTAGTTCCTTGCACACACACACGTGTGTGTGTGTGTGTGTGTGTGTGTGTGTGTGTGTGTGTGTGTGTGTGTAAATTCCTAAAGTAGAGGTAGAATATAAATGTCTAGACAAGAGGTAAACATTTAAAAGGCAGCAAGATAAATATCCCAAATTGTGTCAATATACAAAATGTCTTCAACACAAGCAAAAGTATGCATACATAGAATATGGCAAGAATAATGTGTGTAGAACATCATAAATGGAAAGATTTCACACAATATGAAAAAATATAGTATACAATTATTCCAGGAATGGAATAAACTTAATTTTACATAGATTATCACAGATAACAATATATAACAATGTAAGCTGTAATACTAATATCTCACTCCTACTAAATAATTCACAAGAAGATAGGCTAATCTACATATACCATTCTGAACCATACCTTTCCCAACCATACCCTATTCCTGTCTAAAAGAGATAACCGAGTCTAAGTATCACCTTCCATACCCAACCCCAAGTAACTAAAACCAAACTTATGAAGATGAATATTATCCCTAAATTCCCAGAGTGGGGAAAGAGGGCATCAATATCTTAAGATTAATTCCTGCTGAAATGGGGCAATGATTGCTCCATGGGATCCTGTAGGAAGAAAGTTTTAAGGAACCAAATTTCACAACAGAACTGGCTGTAACATATGTAGGTAGTCATTGTGTGGCAGAAAATGCTTGACTGGAGTTCTATTTGAAACTCTGGCCACGTTGTAATAAGAAGGTACACTATTACAGCTAGTTCCAGTTGTCTCGAGCAAAGCAGTCTCAAACAGGTTTTAGGGTGAAGTTTGTAGTCCATATGCATCAGGTTGAGTCAGTGGAAATGTCAAATTGGGGCCCCATCTTCTTTCCAGAATGTTCAAAGTTGCTGTTAGAAACTGTTATTATTCCTTTTGGAAAAGTTAAATATCAATAGCAAAGTAAAATTTTCAAGTTTTATGGTATGCATTAGGGGAAAGGCAGCAATAAGCATTAACATGTATATAAGAAAATTAGGAATTCAGAGGGGAAATTACGTATAACCAAATGAGTCCCTAGATTTTGTTTTTCTCTGACTTACACCAATTGGCTTCTTGATATAAGGCAGAAACTGTGAATTTAATCTTAACAACATGCTTGAATTTAGAGAAGGAAAGCCAAATCGAAAGCCAGCATTGGTTTACATGAATCGGGACTACAGAAATATTAGACAGTAAAGAGAAATAGATTTCAGTATAGAAACAGTTTACTAGACGTAAATATTTTTACCATAAATCAGATTCCTCTTCATTAAGTTATTCTTTCTGGGGAGCTGTCTTCTCTTCTGTAGGTACCTACATATTCATTGTCTCTTTGCTGTTTGAAGTTAGGTGTTCTCTGTTTTCCTGTAAGGACAAGAACAGAACACTTCCCCTACTTTTGGGAAGTCTCCGCACATCTCATGGGACCTCATTTATTGGGTGACTTGTCATTTCTCTTCATTAAGATGTTTCTCTTATTCAACTCAGATCTTGATTCACTTAGATGGTATCCATAGCTTTTCTTCTCCTATATATACAAATGCAAAACCCCTACCTCAACGTAACACATATCCTGGTTTCCATTCTGAGGTCAATACATCCTTGAAGTACACCGGCTGATTTAGTTCAGAAGTTTTTTCTATTATCCAGTGTCTTTCTGCAGCTGTTTTTCCTTTTTCATCAGCATTAAGAAAGTGTAATGTTAATAAAGCATTATGTAATCTGTGTTTGGGTGTCTTTCTTCTTCCTGCCTGTTTATGGAGCATTTCCTTTAAAGTACGATTACATCTCTCAACTACTGCTTGTCCCGTAGGATTGTATGGTATACCAGTTATGTGTTTTATGTTATAATACTCAAAAAACTGTTTAAATTTGCTGGAAATATATGCCAGAGCATTGTCAGTTTTTATTTGTGCAGGTAAGCCCATAATGGCCATTACCTCTAAAAGGTGTGTAATAACAGAATCAGCCTTTTCAGAGCTCAGAGCAGTAGCCCATTGAAACCCTGAAAATGTATCTATAATGTGATGTACGTAATTTAATTTTCCAAATTCTGCACATCCATTTGCATTTCATTTCTATTTCATTTATATTTCATTTCTATTTATACCTTTAGGGTTACTGCCTGGTGGTAAAGGAGTTTGGTTATAGAATGAGCAAGTAGGACATTTCCTTACTATTTCCTTGTCTTGTTGCCAAGTGATAGAAAAACCCTTTTTCAACCCTTTGCTGTTCACATGGTGCTTCTTAAGAAGTTCTGAGGCTTCTAGCACACTTCCTATCAATAACCAATCAATTTCATCATTGCCTTGTGCTAGAGGACCTGGCAGACCCATATGGGATCTGATGTGTGTTATATATATATAGGATGATTCCTCTTTCTGATACTATATTGTAACTGTATAAATAATGAAGTTAATTCTGTATGATCAGGAATAAATTCTGCAGTCTTGACATGTAAGACTACTCTCTCTGCATATTGACATTCAGTAACTATATTGAGGGGTTCTGTAAAATCCATAAGTACCATAAGAATGGCATACAATTCTGCCTTTTGTACAGAATTGTAAGGGCTTTGAACTACTTTGCTTATTTCTCCTGATTTGTATCTTGCCTTACCAGATTTGTTTGCATCAGTGTAGAATGTAGGAACTCCAGAGATAGGTGTTTGTCTTACAATGTGTGGAAGGATTCAAATCGTCTTCTTTATGAATTTGATTCTTTCACTTTTGGGATAATTGTTGCTAATTATTCCCAAAAAATTACTGCATGCTCACAACCAATATTCATTATCTTTCCATAAAGAGGAAATTCCCTCATTAGTTACAGGTACTATAATTTCTGCTGAATCCCTTCCTGTTAGTTGACGAAATCTTAATTTACCTTTTAAAATCAAGTCAGAGATCTTTTCCATATATGTTTTTAGTTTTTATTCTGTTTATGTGGTAGAAATATCCATTCTAATATGATGTCTTTTCTCTGCATCAAAATCCCTGAAGGATATTCTCTAGATGGTAATATAACCAGAATACAGTCTAGATTTGGATCCACACGGTCCACGTGTGTTTCTAATATCCTCTTTTCTACCCATTCTAATTCATTTTCCACTTTAGCTGATAGTATTTGTGAACTATTCAAATCCTTGTCCCCTTTTTAGGGCCATTTTCTAGTTTTTCAAATCATGCCCTTCAACTCTAATAATGGTTTGCAGTTGAGAAATCTCTCCTAGTAATTTTTGAAGACCATTAAGAGTCTGGTAGAGATCTCTCCTGATCTGTACATTTTGTGGTCTAACTTTCTGTAGACCTATTTTATATCCTAAGTAGTTGTTAGACTCTCCTTTTTGTATTATTTCAGGTGCAATTTGTAATCCCCAGTGAGGTAAAACTTCCTTTAGTTTCTCAAACATTTTTTCTAATATTTCTGCTTTAGAGTCAGCTAACAATATATCATCCATGTAATGATAGATTATGAATTGTGGAAACTGTTTACGAATTATTTCCAGTGGTTTTTGTACAAAATATTGGCACAGGGTGGGGCTATGTAGTATTCCCTGTGTAAAACCTTCCATTGATATCTCTTCACTGATTGAGAATTATTGTAATTACGTACTGTGAAGGCAAATTTCTCTTTATCTTGTGCTTATAATGCTATAGTGAAGAAGCAATCCTTTAAATCAATAACTATAATAGGTCATTCTTTAGGTATCAAAGAAGGCAAGGGCATTCCAGGCTGTAAAGAGCCCATTGGCTGGATAACTTTATTAATGGCTCTCAGGTCTGTAAGCATTCTCCATTTACCAGATTTCTTTTTGATAACAAATACAGAAGAATTCCAAGGGCTAGTTGATTCCTCGATATGGCCAGCATTTAGCTGTTCCTGAACCAGGTTTGCTAAAGAATCTAACTTCTCAGAGGTCATATGCCATTTCCCTACCCAGACAGGTTCCTAAGTTAACCTAACCTAGCCTAACCTAGAGGTAGGGCTTTTGGTTCCTCTGTTTGTTCAGCACTTGCATTCTGTCTTTGTACAGCCTGGATATTTGGTGTCTGTTTTGTATAGTACGTTATAGCATTTTTTCCACAATCATGAGGTCGTTTATGGTTCCTATCTAATACAGGAGGAATGTTAATCTGTGTATTCCATTGCTGTAATAGATCACGACCCCATAAATTTATCACTACATCAGCCACATATGGTCTTAACCTTCCTTGCTGTCCTTCTGGTCCTACACATTCAATCCATCTCGTGCTTTGTTTTACCTGAGACAGGGTTCCATTCCCTACGAATTTAACATTAACCTCTCACAGGGGCCAATTTCGAGGCCAGGATTTATTAGTTATTATAGTTACGTCCACCCCTGTGTCCAGTAGGCCTTCAAGCAGTCTATTATTCATTTTAACTATCAATCTAGGCCTTTGACTATTTATAGGTTTGCCACAATATACATTTTTTATTTTCTTTTGTCATGTCTGATTCAACTTCTGTCACTAGTTTGTCATCCAGAGCAGTATGAGTTTTTACAATAGGCAAAGGATTTTCTAATTGTCCTATGGGAGATTGTCCTCCACTGTGACTGGAAAAGTTCGGACCACCTTTGACATGGGTGCCTTCGAGAGGCCCCCCAAGGAGTTCCCCGCTGGTAAAGAGTTTTCTTGCTTGTCTCTAGTCGATCTACACTCATTTGTCCAGTGTCTGCCTTTGCCACACCTTCTACATAACCCAGTAGGCTGAGACCTTCTGTTCAATTCATTCCTGGGAGTATTATTTCTAGAGATGCTTTGCCTACAATTTCTTTTTAGATACCCTATCCTACCACAGTTATAACATCTGACATGTTGATATCTCTTTAAACCTTTGGAGATGGCTTCTCCTATCTAAGCTTCTATATCACCATAGTTAAGACTTCTGTTATCTTGATGTCTTCTCAAACCTTCTCAAACCTTTAGATATAGCTTCTCCCACCCATGCTTCAGTGTAATTGCCATTATACTCAATGTTGGCTGTTATAGGACCCATTCATCCAAAGGTGCTTATTAAGGGAGAAACAACTCACAACACAGACAGATGAACACAACAGTTAGAACTGGATGCTCCTCTCTCCATGTCCCACCAGAAAGAGAGCGTTCCTGGCCTCCTTCAGAGCCCTAGTCCCACAGGTACTTCTGCCCCTGGCTCCACCCCTCAATGGGTGTGGTCAGTGCCACAGAAGCAGACACAGTGAATATCCCACTACAATTGTGAATAGCCATGCATTCACTGTCATTCACTTTTGCCACCTCATAAGCACCAGTTGATGCTAATTATACCTCACCTCCAAGGTTTATGTAATGATATCTCAAGGATTCTTTTCAGGAAACCCAATCATCCATTTCCTCAGGGATTCTCTAAAACAGTACAAAACACCCCATAATGTTGCCAATTGTGTTTCTTTCATGGAACTACTACATTGAGAATGCTTACTAATTTTGTTGCTGTCTCTATATGTACCTTAACAATTTGAGCCTAAGCTGCTATAGTTGTTCTTGGTTGTAATTAATGAGATATATTTTCCAAGGGACTTTTTTGAAACAGGAACCCAGTATCCACATTCTTGTTTTAAGCCCTCTGTTTTCACTAAATGCACATATTTCTCCTTTAATTCTTTGCTGAATGGGTCCTTGTTCTCAGAATATATTTGCTTGTGTCCCAGTACAGAGTCTGAGGTTTCTTAGGAATAATCACACAGTCTCTTTTCCAGATCATTACTTGATGCAACTTTGTACATATCCATAGCTATTTCCCTGAAAAAGAAGAAATTGCACATTTCTTTTTAGATTTTAGTACCACACTCCTTGTTTATTTTCAGTGAATACCTGAAGAAGTGTAGAGAGCCATTACCATGACAAGTAGTTAGGGTTACCCCAAGTTGAAATTTTGTTTTCCATACACATTCACGCATTACTTTAAATTCAGCCTCATTCATGTTTACAAGACAAAAGTGGAATAACTATAATTTTTGCTAAATATAGCTACAATGGTCTCTAACCCATTACCCAATGTTGGCACTGAGATTCTCTGACAACCCATTGCAAGGCTTCCACTATTCATAATTCTCTAAGCATTTTTGGATTTCCAAATACGCTCCAGAACAGACTATTACATATTTCTAGGAGCATCTGAAAACTTTACTATCTTATAGTTGGTAGTTCTTTCCCTTTCCTCCACAGATAACTTTTAAAAGACTAAGAACCAAATGTTCATGTACATCATAGCAGTGACCCTACTTCTGATTACCCATTTTTTAACCTAGTTTCTTTCCCCATTTCAGTGATGACATTATCAAGAAAAACCAATGCATCTAAGCAATGACTTTTATTAATTACATTTTAACAGTTACATTCTTCCATTACAGATTATGTACAGGAAAAAAAAGGTAAGTCAGCCTGGCCATGTTGCTTCTATACAAAGTAGGAGAGGGTGAAAAGGAGTCAGAGTATAAGGGAAGTGAAGAAAAACTTGAGAAAATATATAAGGGATTCATGTAGTGCTGCTTGAATGCTTATTGTTAGCATAGACAAAGACATTTCAGTTCTCCATTCCCTCAGATTCAGACGAATTGTCAAATTGGTTTCTGGCAAAGATTCAAGTATGGTTCTAGTATGAGTGTTTAAAATTCATTGATCAAAGTATACCAAAACTAGCAACCTCAGGATCCAGTCAGCATTTAAGCAAAACATTAGGTTGCTTCTGTAGATACCTCCTTCTAAGGCTAGTTGCTTCCTCTTCACTCTTGCAGTACATAAGCTCAAGGAGATTTAGAGTTTTTGAATTTACATTTCTGCTCTATTTGAGTAAGAAATTCACACTTGATCCCAGCTTTTTCTACTTCTTTCTGTGTATGTATCCTTACTCTATTTCTCATAAGCACAGACATATCTTTAGAAACAAGCTGTACTGAACAAGATAGAAGTTGGTTAATTAACTAGAAGTTACACTCAAAGTGATAAACAATCTACTGTAAGACTCCCACATCCTAAAGGTTCCACAACTATCCTGTAGAACTATGCTTAGACAGTAATTCAGACTAGAGAAAGTTCCAATATTAAGTCTCAGGGAAGACTGAAAAAAGAAAAGAAAACACTATTATATCTTCATACAAAGGGCTATATACATCCAGTTACCTGGGAATTTGTGGGCTCTTTGTCAAATAAACAAACATTCATGGGAGCACTTATTTATTCACATGGGCCCTAATCCAGTCTTTTCTTCTAGGACACAAAATTGTGAGACTGAATAACATCTTAACCTAAAGCCACAGCATTGTACTGATTATCAGTTGTCCCCATACATTGCATTTCCTTTCTACATCTCTGACTTCTATGGCTATCTGAAAAGGCATAACATTTTTCTCCATATCTCCTAATATCTTATGGTTTATCAGTATTTTCCCTTGTTGAAGATGTTTTTCTGTCAAATTCTACGAAATAAATCTTCAAATTTCTTCATAGTCTCTTTTATTTTTTTAAGTAATATAATTAAGAACTCCAAAGGGTCACTTCAGTGTAACCATTAACAAGTCTACTTAGAACAGAATGCTTAAATAGTTAAGCCTATTGGGGCATAGTATATTGGATCATGACTGTAAGCAAGAATAAATTAAGCACAGGCTCCTTTGACTTCCTTGACTCATCTCAGGCATAGTGCATTTGTACTTTGCCTTCACCTGGAGGATGGAGGAGGTTACTCTGCTACTACATGTGTACCCTGAAATCTCTGTAGCTTTGAGTTTTTCCCCAAACACTCAGTATATCTGCTTCAGCCATGTTAGTGCTGTTCATTGTAGTTTTCATGTTAGTCATTGTAAGCTTGCTTTGTTGAAAACTGTAAACACTTATCAGTATGTACTGTTTTGATGTAATTTGGAGTCATATTCATTGTAATTCCTGCAACTTGAAATAGTATCAGCAACAAATACTACCAAAACTACTTATTAGAAATTTTTACTAATAAATCATAAGAGTTACATTCTAGTTTAACTTTGCAAATGACATGTCTTTGTTCAAACCACACAATAATTATTTTGTTATGCTGTCATCTGTATAAAGTATAAAATTTTTCATGTTTTTCATGATATAGCTCCACCATTCATTGTTTTAGAATACATTGGCCCTCATGCTTTCCAATGTGATCACCTGGGCATAATCTCAGTAGTGTAGATTCAAGAATACTTCAGATGTATGTTTGAGGAAAAAATTGGGAAACTTCACTCATTCAAAAGCTCTAGGGTTAATGGTTATAGAGTCTGGTACTGTTTCATGTTCCCTTTGTTGTCATCAGAAGGTACTTAAGTTTCAAACACAGTTAACTTTTACTTACATCGAGATGGACATCAAATATGTTACTGAGGATCTGGCCATGTACTTTTAATATAAAAAAACACTTTGAATTGAATTTCTTCTAAAACACAAACATTGTTAAATCATAGAGTGATGTCTCACATTGATTCTTGTGTTGGTAATTCCACCTTATGTTTTAATGCTCCTTGCAGACATACATTAATCTACACACTGGAAGGAAAACATTTTCCAGGATAACCAAACATTACTCTTAACTGCTTTGTATAAAGCAACAACAAAAAAATTTCAATTAATATGTGTATGGAAAACTTTTCAAATAAACTGATCCAACAGTTGGTTCTTATGATGATGGTTAAAGTTCCAGCAAGTTCATATTGCCCTCTCAAGGATTCTATTTGAAATAATTTTTCCAACTACCCTTTGCATATTTGTTAGTTACTTTCTGTAGTTCCATGCATATTTCTCTACCATTGTAATAGTCTTTTGTTCAAAGGATTAATGTATTTGTTCTTTTAATCTTTGTTTAACTCTAAGTATTTTGCCTCACTAAATCAACATTTCCTCACATTCTTATTCTCTTTTCCTTTCACACCTGTGTCTTTTCCTTTCACACCTGTTACTTTTTATAAAGTAAGGTTTGTAGTAAAGACTAATTAGTTCCCATTTTATCAGCCTGGTAAGGAAGGCACCTCATGAAGTAGATATCAAAATGTGACTAATATCATCCTTAGTTCATATCTATCATATCTTAATGTTGATTCAGCCTCCCTGGCATTGGTCATGAGCTGTGTATTTTATCTGTCTACACTAGCAATTGAAGAGAATCACTTCAGGTATCCAGACATCATGGATTTATTCTTAAACCCTATTAAGTTATTAAAGAAATTAAAAACATTTACTGCAATATTAAATGACCTCTGTCTGTTACTTTTCTCTTTATTTTTAAGAAATATTATTTTTATTATTTAAAATTATTTATAGGTATATGCATGTATACATTTGTGGAGTGTGTGTGTGTGTGTGTGTGTGTGTGTGTGTGTGTGTGTTTGCATCTAAATATACACAGATGGATGCAGTTCCACTAGAGTAGAGACTACTGGATCATATAACTGAAGTTACAGAAGTTTTTCAGCTACCTGTCTTGCATAAGTAAAAATTAAATCAATTCTTTTGAAAAATACCATCTGTTCTGAACAACAAACAGAACTATAACTTAAGGTTTGTTGCTTATAAATTCATAATTACCTCATATCTGGAAAGAACATATATCCAACATAATTAAATGGTTTTGTTATAACTTTGTTTCATCTTGGTTGTGTATCATAAAACACTTTATCTTCTACCTAGTGTTCTGCATGCTAACTAATAGAAATGGTGATCATCAAAGTAAAAATTGAGGCAATGCAATGATGAAGTACCAGGACCCATAAGAGAATTAAAATGAGTAAAACTTCATTTTGGTTTCTTTCTAACATGTCACATACTAAAGGATATCAACTCCTAATTTCCCAATGGCCTGGATTGACAACAAATAATGAGACATTCAGAAAGGAACCAGGTACCCACTCTCTGAACCACTCTGTGTAGGACACCTCAGAGAAAGCCTTCATTATCTTGAATAGCCTCTGAATATTGGACTGGGGATCTTATATGAAATGTCAGTTCTGAATGTCACTAAGCAAGCCATGTACTAGTACAGCCAAAACCCGGATGTACTATTCAGACATCATTTGCTAAAGCTGTTCCTTGAATTTCTCTGATGTCAGTTTTCCCAGAACTCTGATTCCATGATAAAAGGTCATTTAAGTTGGGATTCAAGGAGAGCTTCTTCTGAATTTTCTGAGTTTAAAATAATGACTAAGAATTCCTAAAGCCAGGAGCCAGGATTACCCTTCTTCTGTCTTCAGAGACCAGAAGCTTACTTGTATGCACAGAGTTGATCTCTGAGATCAAAAAGTGTTTTCTGTTATATCTACAGAAATTTCAGTAAGATATTTTTTTAATGATGAATAAAACAAATAAAGAAATATGAATTAAGCAGTACAGGTGAATATACACATATATTCAACAGGCTGCTAATGTAAAGAAAAGCATAGAGAGGATATACCAACAATTATATTATCAAACATGCATATAAGCACTTGTTTTAACCTTGTATATTATTGTTTTCAACTAATTTTGAAGCAATTATTATTGTTTACATCATTACTTGCCACCTGCCTCAACACCCTCTGAGGTTTTTCTTTTACTCTCTCTTTAATTAGTGCCTACATTTGTTTTAATTATAGGTATATTGCATGTACATATTTTATCTAAACATAGAAATGCATATACTTAAGTATATCAAAAATAAATGTAATTATATCCAGCCTATTAAATTTAATGTTTCTTATATGTATATGTTTATACAGCTGACCAGTTGTAGTGGAATATTCTTAAGATCCTCATCTCTTGGGATAACTGTTTCACCTATTCTCAGTAGTTAATTACCTGTTATACTTTATCTTATATTGCAGCATTGTGACATCTACTTCCAACACTTTTACCATATCAGCTGGTATTAACATCTTTCACATCTTGTTTAGGTAATTAGCTAGCAATATTTCTGACAGTTCATAGCACAGTTTTCCTGTCATTTACAGAATAAATTATCACACAACAAATATTCTGGACTTCTAACTCCTTCACTCTTTAAGCAACCACATCTATGACATTACCTTAGCTTGAGGAGTCATGTTATACATACATACATATTTTAAACATTTACAGAAATGTCATTTCCCCATGACATTTTCAAAGGCCTTTACTAGTATTCATCCTTACTTGTTATCCTTCCTGCTTATCTCTCTGTCATCCTGCCCTTACACTATTTATTTCTTACTCATTTAGTTTATTATATCCTTTTACTTTTGTTCAATGTGAATTCTACTAGTTCTCTGCCTTGAAGTCTCCCCATTTCATAGCTTGTTTCTAATACTGGAATTCTGTAGTTCATCCAATTTCAATGCCATATGTAAGAAAATTGCATCTCCTTCTTTTATGATGCAAAAGAGATGGTTTTCTAATAGTACCATGCATACTAAAAACATCCACTATAAAGACTCTTATTCCATTGGGTATTAGTTTGTTTCTGATTATTGGTAGATAGTGTATACAATGACTCTCCTAAGTTCTCCTTCTGCTTGTTATGAACTTTCTTCTGCTCTCTTGTAATGCTTCATATTAGTCATTTCTCCCAAAGAAACATTTTGAAACCTAACAAATATTCATGAAATTTTATTATCTTCTGTGTCAGGTGTGTTCCCTTGCTAGGCTCTCCTTCACAAACCTGTCTCTAAAAAGCCACTGGGATTGGAGGAAAGGACACAGTCAAGATGTTACAATTGGTAACAAATACTCATTGTGAAAAGCTTTCTTCTGGGCATGGAAGATACATTTCTCTCTTGAAATCAAAAACTTATGCTTATGCACACTAAACCTTCACAAGATTGTGACCACAAACAAGCATTCCCTCACAGAGAATCAAGATGGTTCACTAGATAAGCTAGAGGATGAAAATTGCCCAGAGCAAGAATTAGTACATCAAAGAATGTACCAAGTAGTTTCTGTGATAAAAGACAACAACCTCAGTAACAACTAAGTAAGTTCTGTCCATAACCTTGTGAATTTAAATATTAGAAGTGACACACTCCTTATCTTAGGTGAACATCACTGCCTATCTGAGAATAGTATGAAAAATTCTGCCAATATGTTAAGAGATCTACCAATATGTTAAGCCCAGTCCAGCTAAATTCCTGGAAATTCCCAGATCTTAGTGACAACATTAAGACTATATCTTAAGATAATATACATATAGCAATGTTGCTGGCATTCTATATTATTATGAAAGTCTTATCAACATCATTGATAACAATAAAGGTATAATATTAAAATAGTTCAGTCTTTTAGAATGCTGACTGTCAGGCTACTGGCAATTATCAAATGCATATTGTTTGGCATAATGTCTCTACAGGCTTCCCAAATTCAATGTTCAACCAGTCACTTGTCCTTGATGTCTTAAACTCAGGGACTAGGCCCATGAAAATCTCTGGACAGTTTGTTGAATAAATGGTTAACTGGTGCTCTTCAGTCCTGAAAAGGGAACAATGTGTCTTTTATAAAATAGACACTCTTTCCGTATATTTGGCAGCAAGTTTCTTAGAAAAGTTCATGCTGTAACAGCCTTGGGAGAGACTCTAAAGTCTTTTTCAGATACTCAAGGACACATCCTAATTCATAGGGTCAAGGAATTAAAAATGACTCTTCTTTCATGAGATAAAAGAACATAGATGGAAGTGTTTGGAGCCAAATATAGGGGGACTGTTTATGCTAGCCCTATTTACCTGAACTTGACAAGTTGAGGAGGAGAGCCGGGATCTTTGGGAGAGAGGCTAAACTGAGTAACCAGAAAAAATGGCAGGATCCTACAGGGTAGGACATAAAAGAATAAGTGTTTTGTTATGAAGGAAGAACTAGAGCAGGAGAAGATCAGGAAGCAGGAATGCATTTGGAGCATGTACACAGCCTTGTCCAGCAAGAAATAATGCAGAGGTGCTTGGCTTGCATCCCATGGATCTTGAGTGCTCTACAGTGCTGAATATCCAGCTTTATATCTGAGCACACAGTGGACAAACTAATTTTCCTCTCACTGATATTACTTTCTGCCTGGATCTAGTACTGAACTTAAGTAATTCAGTGACAACAGGCCTCCCTCCAAAAACCCATGAGCATAAGTATTGAGAAAAGCCTGAAAAAATAAGAGAAGGAGGGTATTCTTGAGATCATACATATCTGAAATCTTGACAGTGACCTCAATATGACATATGGTAGTTTTGACTTGTTCAGTCAAGAATCAGAAGTAAAAGGTAAATGAGAAGTAAAAGGTAAAAGGTACATGAGAAGCTGCAGACTCCTTGAGGGATTATATGGGGAGCTGATGAAATCTTGAATGAAAATGATCATATCAAGGATACCAATACCTCAAACACAGTCAAATTGGGTGTATCCCCAAGCCCTCTTGGCATGTCATGACATGCTGTTGTCTTATTTACATAAGTATATTTTAAGAGATTATGATTTACCTCTTGTTATGACTGGAAGACATGATAGATTTGTAGCAAATTTTTTGGCCGTCTAGCTCTAACAATCTCTTTCACCCCATTTCTGCAATGCTATCTTAGCAGTAGATTTAGTGGTCACATTATAGATATATGTATTTAGGAAAACAAATCCACAATGTTAGCTTTACACATGACATTTTTAATTTCTTTACTCCTAGCTTAATGACATCCTTTCTGTTCCTCTTTTTCCTACTCTACTTTCCTATAGCTCCATTGCTTCACTTAACCATTATATTCTTTATTCCCCATGACAGTGAAGCATGTGAGTGGGTCACATCTCAAGCTCCACTGTCAGTTAATTGATCTCTTTCTGTGCCCAGTCCATGCACAGTGATGTCCACCTGAGTCTTGGATCTCTCCAAGTAATTCACATGGTTAGAGATAACACTCTGATTTCCTCTGAAACACCATTGGTATCACCTTCCAAGAGTTTCACATGATCTACATTAGCTGTAGAAAGTGATTCTTCTTCCATGTTAGTCACATATGTTGTTTGATGTGTTATTAGTTGTGGATAGCAAGGTGAAGAAACTCAAGGGGTATTAGATAAGACAGGAAGCCATAACTCCTCCACATATTATTTAAAACATACTCTGCCGAAGAACCCAAAAGTTTGACAGAGCTAGATTTATTACATGCAAAGCAGTGAAGCCTTGATGTCTATTGTTCCCCTTTACTGTATAGATAGTATAGTAGAGAGCAGAATAAAACCTGACCATCTTTTCACTAAGAAAAACACGAACCATGCACAGTGAAATTATGCTTGCCTTCCTTGTCATGTATGCATATTAAGAAGTTATTCAACATTTTTTACCCACATTTCCTTTATCACTATTATTTTATTAACTGGTATTCTACAAAATGTATTTTATAAACCATATGGTAGTATAATTTCTTTCAAAATGGATTTGGTAAGAACAAAACAATATTTTACTTAATTTTGAGAAGCTCAAGGTGATTTGCATTAGAGTTTCAATGCCACTGGGCATATATAAAATTTAAGAAACCACCTTCAGCGATCCTGAGTCACTGCCTGTAGGATTCTTGACCTCCATAGCCAGGCCTCTGCTAGAGGCCTCAGCTGGAGAGTGCCAGACCCCAGGTAGATCCACCTATCCACCTGGGAACATCCTGAGTCCCTGCCTACCCCCAATCGCTGGGCCTCTGTTAGAGATGAGTCTGGGACAAATCCAGGTATATCCACAAACACACACACCCTTCCCTTGGAACTCCCTGGATTGGCCACGAATCTTGCTCCCCCCTGTGTCCTGTCCCCAGAGAGAGCACTCCTGGTGCTTCTCTGATACACACACACACACACACACACACACACACACACACACACACAGTGCCGGCCCTCCCCCTACCCTGTGCCCTACCCTGCCAACTGTCCCACCCTCTGGTTGAGCACTCGGACAGAGGACAGATCCAACAATCCTGCCAACTTCGGGAAACTTCCTGGAGCTGTTCTGAGCACACTAGACCTGCCTATCCAAAAGAGATCACCTGTAATCCCCACTGGCCTTGTCTCTGACCCCCACCACTGGTCCTCTAATGAAGTTCCCGGCCCCTCCCAGAGATCTGCCAATCCCTCCAGGGCCACTCTGAATTCCTGCAGGCTGGATCCTTGTCCTCCATCAAGGACCTCTGCTAAAGAACCCTCAGGTGGAGAGTGCCAGGCCAAGGCTAGATCTGACTATAGGTGAGCAGAACATCCTGAGTCCCAGCCTCGAGGATCTTTGGCCCCATTGCCCGTCTTCTGCTGGAGCCCCATTGACCCCCATTGCTGGCCCCTGATTTAGGAGAAACCTCCTAGAGAGTTTGGACCACCCAGAGCTACAAACATCGAACCACTGACACACATAAACCCACCTGGGGCGTACCATAGAGAGAGCGGAAGACCCCACCAACACATACTGGAAGAAGCTATGGGAAGACGGCAATACAAGAAAACACCTAACAATAGATAGACAGGCATAACACCACCAGAATCTAGAGAATCTACACCACCTAGACCTGAACACTCCAAAGCAGATAAACCAGAAGAGAACAACTTAAATACTATCGTCATGAGAATGATAGAGGCCCTCAAAGACGACGTAAGAAAAATACTTAAAGAAATGAAAGAAAAAACAAAAAAAAAATTGGGAGAAATGAACAATTTTCTTTTTTACTTATTTTTATATTTTATTTTTTGTCGATCCCAGTCTCCTCTCCCTCCTTCCTGGACCCCTCCCTCCCTATTACCTTCTTTCCCCTCTGACATGCACCCTGGCCACCCTCCCTTCCCATCCCACCATGCCCAATCCACATGTAGGGCTATGCTATCCAGGTTGGGTCATGTAAATCTGCCAAGTCAGAGGAATAAACAATTTTCTTAAAGAAAGTACAAAAAGCCAAGAAAAAAAAAAAACAGGTGAAGGAAATGGTTGAAGACTTGAAAACTAAAATAGAGACAATAAAGAAAATACAAACCAAAAAATTCTGGAAATAGAAAAACTGGGCAAATGATCGGGAACTACAGATGCAAGCATAACCCACAGAATTCAAGAGATGGAAGAGAGAATCTCAGGTGCAGAAGAAAAACTAGAGGAAATAGATTCATCAACCAAAGAAAATCACAAATCCAACAAATCCTTAACACAAAACATCCAGGAAATGTGGGACACTGTGTAAAGGCCAAACCTAAGAATAATAGGCATAGAGAAAGGCAAAGAAGCCCAAATCAAAGTTGCAGAAAACATATTCAACAAATTCAAATTCATTGACAAAAACTTTCCCAATCTGAAGAAGGACATGCCCATGAAAGTACAAGAAGCATACCAGTCACCAAATCGATTGGACCAAAGAAAAAAGACCCTTCAACACATAATAATCAAAACACCCAACATACAAAATAAAGAAAGAATATTAAGAGCAGCGAAGGAAAAAGGACAGGTAACATATAAAGGCAGACCTATCAAAATTACACCTGACTTCTCCATGGAAACCCTCAAGGCCAGAAGGTCCTGGATAGATGTTCTTACAAGCACTAAGAGTCCACGGATGCCAGCCCAGACTACTATAACCAGCAAAACTCTCAATCATTATAGATGGAGAAAACAAGATATTTAATAACAAAGCCAGATTTGCACAGTGAGTATCTATAAATTCAGCCCTACAGAAAGTTCTGGAAGGAAAACTACAACCCAAGGAAGTTAATTACGCTCACAAAGATATAGGCAAACAATCCCACTTCACCAGAACCCAGGGTAAAGCAGGACAAATATGTTCACAATACCACTGCCAACAACAAATCTAAAACAAACAAGCATTAACAATCAATGGTCCTTACTCTCCCTCAACATTAAGGGTCTTAACTCGCTTATAAAAAGACACAAGCTAACAGAACAGATACAAAGACAGAATCCATCCTTTTGCTGCATACAAGAAACACAGCTAAGCTTCAAAGATAGACTTTACCTCAGGGTAAAGGGCTTGGAAAAGACCTTCCAATCAAATGGGCCCAAGAAGCAAGCAGGTATGTCTATTCTAATATCTAACAAGTTAGACTTCAAACCAAAATTAATCAAGAGAGATGAAGATGGTTATTTCATATTTGTCCTAGGAGAAATCCATCAACACAAAGTCTCAATTCTGAACATCTATGCCTCAACTTATCCACCATCATAGTGCCCAGAACTTCTGAGACCCATGTTCAGTTAGTTATCAATCTCATTATCAGAGAAGAGCATTTAA
Organism: Cricetiscus sungorus; assembly: GCA_030556225.1. Classification (NCBI taxonomy): domain Eukaryota; kingdom Metazoa; phylum Chordata; class Mammalia; order Rodentia; family Cricetidae; genus Cricetiscus; species Cricetiscus sungorus. The sequence goes on along the minus strand of JANBXA010000372.1, from coordinate 83,200,493 downwards.
GGTAGCCTTTCCACTGTTGCTCAGATTGTTAGTTGGGATCATCCTTGTAGGTCTCTGGATATTTCTCTAGAGTCAGTTTTCTCTTCAAACCTATAATGGCTCCCTCTTTTATGTTCTCTCTCTCTGTCTCTCTCTCTTTCCCCCTCTCATCTATTCATCCCCTGATTCAGTCTTCCTAGCCCCACGTGCTTTCCTCTCCTCCCCTTCTCTTTCTCCTAGTTCCCTCTCCACTCACTGTCCCTCTTTACTTCCAATATGCTCAGGAGATCTTGCCCTTGGGTATATTCTTAAGAGTGGAATTGTCAAGTTCTGAGGTAGACTGATTCCCATTTTCCTGAGGAACCCATACTGATCTCCAAAATGGCTGTACAAGTTTGCACTCCCACCAGCAGTGGAAGAGTGTTCCCCTTTCTCCACATCCTCTCCAGCATAAGTTGTAATTGGTGTTTCTAACTTATCCATTCTGGCAAGAGTAAGATGGTATCTAAAAGTTGTTTTGATTTGCATTTCCCTAAAGCTTAGGAGGTTGAGCACTTTCTTAGTCTTTCAGCTGTTTTTATTTCCTCTACTGAAAGTTCTATCTTCAGTTCTGTACCCAATGGGGTTATTTGGTGTTTTGTTGACTAGTTTCTTGAGTTCTTTGTATACTTTGAAGTTCAGCCCTCTGTCAGATGTAGGGATGGTGAAAATCTTTTCCCAGTCTGTGGGCTGCCATTTGGTCTTCTCAACTGTGTCCTTTGCCTTACAGAAGCTTCTCAATTTGAGGAGGTCCCAGATGAAAACAGCAGCAGACAGCCACAGCTAAACACTGAGCCGAACTGGAATCCAGATGCAGCAGGGAGGACAATATCATGCTACAGAAACCCACAGAGACAGCTGACCTTGTAGTACACTTATGTAACCCCAGAGTGATGGGTATTGAGGGGTAACAAAGTATTGGGGGCTTGATGACCATCCAATCCAGCTGAAATAACAAGCTTCAGATTTAGTGAGGAAGTACTGTCTCAAAAAAGTAAAGCATGGAACAATAAAGGAAGACACCTGTCATAGACCTCAAACTTCCACATGTGCACAAGATCACATACAAATACACACACATACAGACATTTACACACATATATAACATATGTGATAGATAGATAGATATAGATATAGATATAGATACAGATATAGATATATCTCACAAACACATGCACACACACAAATACCTTGGGTGATAGAGTCTATTGGGGCACTGAATCTGAATTTTCCCCACTGTATTCTCAGATCACAAACAATTATTAATATATAAAATAATCTCAGCATTTACATGTGTGTCTAACACATGTGTGATATGTATAACCTATGCAATGTATAATAATATATAGTGTATTTTTCTCACTGCATAGATACATCTGTAGATTCAGAGTTGGCCAATAATTTTGTCTCCTGGAAAATATTCTCCATATAATTCCCTGTCCCAAAGGAGGAGACACTTCATTTTCTTCAAAGGAAAGAACTATGAGATGCAAACAAATACCAACTGTCTTTTAACTACCAGATGGAAATGGGAGCATCTCACTTCCATTGTCACTTAATATTGACCATGAAATTTTGCTTCTACACCAAAACTGGCAACTTATTTTACAACCTAAGACTCAAGTCTGAGTAGCTAATGACCACAGGTAGGGTTTCCTTCCTCTCACTTTAAGGACTTCTGATAAATCAATTGAGGTAAAACTGGTTGGCTTACAGACTGCTTATGCAATCGATTATAAAAGAGGAAGATATCCATTTATGATGACCTGCATCATTGTGCCATGAATCTTTTGAATATTTACCTATATCTCTCAGAGTAGAACCTCTCATTTTCATTTTGAATTAGGGCTTTCTGCATTGTCCACAAAAAAATTTACTGATGTAACTGTGAGTGTCGAAGAACTTGAAGATAACTTTTCCACAGCCACATTATTAGGGCGTCTCCCTCTGCAATACTCTATAACAGTCGTGGAACTGCATTCTGCTAAAATCAAAACAAGACAAGGCTGTCCACTCTCTCCATATCTTTTCAATATTGTACTTGAAGTTCTAGCCAGAGCAACAAAACAACAAAAGGAGATCAAGGGGGTGCAAATTGGAAAGAAAAAAGCCAAGCTTTCACTATTTGCAGACAATATGATTGTTTACATAAGTGATCTGAAAAATCCTACCAGGGAACTCCTATAGCTGCTAAACACCTTTAGCAAATTAGCAGGATACAAGATTAACTAAAAAAAAATTAGTAGCCCTACTATATATTGACTATAAATGCACTAAGAAATCAGAGAAATATCACCCTTTACAATAGCCACAAACAACATAAAATATCTTGGGGTAACTCTAACCAAACAAGTGAAAGACATATATGACAAAAAAATTTGAGTCTTTAAAGAAAGAAATTAAAGAAGATGCCAGAAAATGGAAAGATTTCTCTTGCTGTGGGATAAATAGGATCAACATAGTAAAATTGACACTCTACAGATTGAATGCAATTACCTTCAAAGTCCCAGCACAATTCTTCACAGACCTTGAAAGAACAATACTCAATTTTATGTGGAAAAAAAAATAAAACAGGATAGCCAAAACAACGCTGTGTACTAGAGGAAATTCCAGGGGCATCACTATTACAGACTTTAAGCTCTACTATAAAAACATATTTTGGAAAACACCTAGGCATTGGCACAGAAACAGACAGGTAGACCAGTGGAATCAAATTGAAAATCCTGATATTAATCCACACACCAACAAACACCTGATTTTTGACAAAGAAGCTAAAATTATGCAATAGAAAAAAGAAAGCATCTTCAACAAATGATTCTGGCATAACTGGGTGCTGACATGTAGAAGATTGCAGATAGATCTACATTTAACACCATGCACAAAACTTAAGTTCAAATGGATCAAAGACCTCAACATAAATCCAGCCACACTAAAATTCCTAGAAGGAAAAGTGGGAGGTACCCTTGAACAAATTACTACCGGAGACCACTTCCTGAACATAATACCAGTAGCACAGACACTGAGAATGACAATTAATGTATGGTACCTCCTGAAACTGAGAAGTTTCTGTAAGGCAAAGGACACAGTCAACAAGACAAATCAGCATCCCACAGAATGGGAAAATATCTTCACCAACCCCACATGTGACAGAGGGCTTATTTCTAAAACATACAAAGAATACAAGAAGCTAGTCACCAAAAGACCAAATAATCTAATTAAAAAGTCGGGTAGCTAACTAATGTTATGGCGGGTTTCCCCGCCGGCTGCCGCCGGTTCTGCCGCCATGGTCCTGCCGCCATGTGAGCCCCAAATAACACTCAGAGACTCTATATTTGATGCAATCCTGTTGTCCAATTACCATTATTGTTTATGGGCTAGCTCTGTCTTGATTATTAACCCATTTCTACTTATCTAAGTATTTCCACGTGGTCGTCTTATCAGGGAGCCGCGGCAGGTGTCTTCCTTCCTCCATGTTCTACATCTTGACTCCTCCCTACTACTTCCTCTTTCCTTCTCCTAGTCTCCTAGCCCCACTTATCTTGTTTCCTATTGGCCACGGAGCTTTATTAACCAGTATGAGAAACATATATACAGAATAACATCTCCCATCAAACTAAATAGAGAATTCTCAATAGAGGAATCTATAATTACTGTAAGAAACTTAAAGTGCTCAACATCCTTAGCCATCATGGAAATGCAAATCAAAAACAACTCTGAGATACACCTGTCAGAATGGCTAAAAGTAAAAAAAAAAAAAAAAAAAAAAAACACCAAGCACAATTTATGTTGGAGAGGATGTGGAGAAACTGGAACACTCCTCCATTGCTGGGGGAGTGCAAACTTGTACTGCCATTTTGGAAATCAGTATGGTGGTTTCTCAGGAAAATTGGAATTAGTCTACCTAGAGATCCAAAAATTCCACTCTTAGGCATTTACCCTAAGATTGCACATTTATTCAACATGAACATCTATTCTACTATGTTCATAGCAACATTATTAGCAATAGCCAGAACCTGGAAGCAGTCTACATGGACCTCAACCAAAGAATGAATAAAAAAATAATGTGGTACATTTGAACAATGGAGTACTACTCAGCAGAAAAAATAAATAAATAAATCTTGAAATTTGCAGGCAAATGGATGGAACTAGAAGAAACCATCCTCAGTGAGGTAATCCAGTCACAGAAAGACAAACATGAAAGTACTCACTCATATATGAATATTAGATATAGAGCAAAGGATTGCCAGTTTACAATCCACACCTCCAGAGAATCTAAAAAACAAGAATAACCTAAGAGAGAAATACACAGTACCCCAGAGAAGGGGGAAATTGACAAGAGTTCCTGAATAAATTAGAAGTCTTGGGAAGGGAGTTGGAGAAGAGGGAGGAGGAGATGGAGGAAGGAGGAACAAAAGGGGAGAGGAGAATATGAGGGACGAGGAAGATTGAGTTGGGGGATGAATCGAGAAGAGCAATAAAAGACATACCTTAATAGATGGAGTCATTATAGCTTTAAGGAGAAATCTGGCACTAGGGAAATGTCCAAAATCCACAAGGATTAACCCAAGTAAAATATCTAAGAAACAAGGGAGGGTCTACCTTTAATGTGCCCTTCCCCTATAATGAGACTGATGACTACCTTGAATGCCATCCTAGAGCTTTCATCCAGTAGCTGATGGAAGCAGTAGCAGACACCCATAGCTAAACATTGATACAAACTCCTGAAACCCAGGTGTAGAGAGGGGGGAGTGAGAAAAGGGATCAGGGCCATTCTGGGGAAACCCACAGAAAAAAACTAAACTGAACAAGTGGGAGCTAATAGACACCAGCCAGACAGCTGAGAAACCAGAATAGAACTGAACCAGGGCCCCTGAGCTTGGCTAACAGTTAGGAGGCATAGGCAGGCTATGAGGCTTTTTGCAGTGGAACCAGTATTTACTCCAAGTGCAAGAATGGACTTTGGGAGCCCATTCCCACATGGAGAGATACTCTCAGCCTAAATACACATGTGAGGTCCTAGGCTCTGCACCAAATGATGTGACAGAACTTGATAATCTTCCATTGAAGGCCTCAGTTGCCCTGGGGATGGATGAGGAATGGGATGAGGGAAAGGGAAGGGATTTGGGTAGGGGCATGGAAAGATGCGAGCCAGAGGAAACTGGGATTGATATGTGAAATAAGATTGTTTCTAATTTAAATAAAAACTCTAAGAGAGAGGGAGGGAGAGAGAGAGAGAGAGAGAGAGAGAGAGAGAGAGAGAGAGGAGAGAGAGAGAGAGAGAGAGAGAGAGAGAGAGAGAGAGAGAGAGAGGGAGAGAGTTAATACATAACATTAGAAAGGAATATGCTCACCCTGACAAAACAAACTAGAAATTGAAAGCATGTTGTGATGTCTTTTCAGGCATTACTGGGCATAACTACATTCAGCTTTATATTTCAATGGCCAGTTATTATCACTTCAAAGTATATTGTTCTCCAGATATCATGAGATCCTGCATCCTCCTGCATACCACATGAGACCCTGGGGGAAGGGCACATCATTTTCCAAAACATTAAAAACCCACTAAGAGTTACACATGGAAGAAGCAAGGCTGGTGACATAACACTAAAAATAAGAGGGGATGGGGAGGCTTGACATTATGAAAGAAGTCACCCCCAGTGGTGTGCCATCTAAGAAACCAAAGTTCTAAGGCAGACGATTGCAATGTAGGCAATGTAGTATTTTAATAGGAGGTATTTCAGCCACTTACCTGCCTCAGATATCTCCAATGTGGACTGAAAATGTGTGTTATACAAAGAGTTAAACACAAACCCTTCTCATGAGCAACCATCTCCACACTTGCTTCCCCCAACCAAATGGGTCACACTCCTCAAGCACCCTTGGTATCCAAATTACCAGATGAGCTAAGAAAACTAACAATCTGTGCATTGTTTGTCCTCATGTGGACACAGTACGAATTCTGAGGGAGTCTATGCACTGATTATGTCCACACACTCTACACACATGTATACATGCATTCATGTTCAATTCCTGCATGCTTACCTTGTCACAAGTACTCAAATACTGACACAAATCATTCTCAGATTTCACACACACACCTTATTTTCACATTGATCTGCATGCCCTAGAAGTCCCTTTGTGCATACTTTCTATGGATCTGGCCTCTTCACCTAATGGAGAGTTGGCTGGTTCAGATTGGAACTTGCATGCATTTCTTCCTTGATCCAATTTGGCACATGTAGTCCATTCTTATCTAATATTTAGAAAATGAAGGGTATTCACTACAGTACTGTAGAGAAATTCTCATATGTGCAGTAGATTTCTGTTACAGTAATATTATTTGACTAGGGGCCAAGCCTGAATTCTTATGCCATCCAAGCTATTGACTACACAGCACACATCTTCCATAGAGATGACTGTACAACCCACCTTCAGCTGGTCCTCTGAACAATTTAGACATGGTGTATTGTGCTGATAAAGAAGAAGAAACTGGAGCCGATGAGGGAACCATAATCAATTCAGTGGAGTCAGGAATGGAAATCTCAATTTTGAGAAGCAATATGGATTATGGACAATTGGAAAATAGAGGTAGATATTTAAAAAAAAAAAAGTGAGGCAGCACTGCAGAACTTTGAACCTTACAGGACTCTATCTTAGGGAAGTTTGAGTAGCTTTTCTTACTGGGATTAAACAAATATATTCTCCCCAGGGTGTGCCCCAGAATTGGTGTCCTCTAGGCCAGAGACAATTTAGCAAAACAGGGAGGTTACCCTGTCAGTATTAAAATTTTCAGGGTAAAATCACTTAACAATTTCAGTCAAGCATTTCTGCCCATACCTTTCCTATAACCCACAAGGATATAGTTCTGTATTAGCTTGAGATGAAATATATCCATGTGAAGCTTTTTCCATTCATGAGTCACTACTTTACTATACATGTATCCTGACTAGCTAGCACATAGAAGTCCATTGACCTTTGGCATGCATGCTTCAATGGCCCTTTGCAATTGTCTAATACACATTTAGAGCTAAAAGAACCTGGTTTTATATTTACATTTATCTAAGACAAATTGAGAACAGGTATATGTCATTTGCCATTCTTCTATTTCACCATAGGCCATACCACAAAACCGAGAAATATTTATGTTTAGTCCAGTACTCAAGTTCATATATGATCTTTCAGATTTTTATGAGGTAACACTGTTTGCCACAGGCCATGAGTACACTTATAAGTAGTGTAGATAATTAAAATGATTACATCCCCTTACCTATGCACATGAGACTACTCTGAGCAAAAGCAGCAACTATGCCATAAAGAGTTGTGTCTCATGTCAAAAGAGTTCTAAGTTACAAAAAAATTTAAATGTCATGTTCTCTTGGTCTTTGAAGTGTTTGAATGTCGCCTATTTGTAATATATCTCAATACACCTAGAAAACCTAACTAACATGACTGTAAATTTGGCAAACATGAGTGACTACTAACCAAATTCATAATAACTTATATAGCTTAAAGACTAAAACTTCACATTATAAAAATAAACAAGCTACAGATATAAAACCTTATTCAAAATTAGAAACTGATGTATACTATAAGGACATTTTTTTTTAAGATTTATGTATTTACTATGCATGACTGCATGCATTCTTGTAGGCCAGAAGAGAGCACCAGCTCTCATGATGGATGGTTATGAGCCATCATGCGGTTGCTGGGCACTGAACTCAGGACCTCTGGAACAGCAGCCAGTGCTTTTAATCTTTGAGCCATATCTCCAGCCCCAAAAGTTTTATTTCTTTTTAAACCTTTGGGAACTGCATCTCCAACCCATCTCATCATAGTCAAGAGACTCTTTGACTGTGTGCTGGACACATTCTTCCATGGGTGACTATCTGGTCTTTAAGGACCCAATTATCTTTATTCCATTGCAAATTATTATTTTCACAAGTAAAATATTGAATTAGTACTTGTCTAACTTCTGGGTCTGATATCATTTTATTTACAACTGAAATCAATCTTTGTGAAAGAAATTTGTGAAATGTTCTTTTCATATAACTTTAGTATATTGCTCAGGTCTGTTTCCTGATTCTTGAATCTTGTCCCAAGCATTTAAGGATACTGTATGGATGGGGGCAATGTGTGTTCATCAAATGTATCCTAACTATGTCAGCATAACAGCCCTCACAAAGTATTTGATGTCGGGAAATCTCAAAACCTCTAGCCTTACCTTGTAGTTCAAGAGCTTTACCTTCTTCTCTCAACCATATTTTCCATTCTACCCAAGGACCATATTCTAATACGAATGTGATTAACTGATCTCAAGAATTCAGGGGTAAGAGAATGGGTTTGGAAGGCACGGCGTGTGTGATTTAGAAGGATGAATATACAGAGTTGAAGGATTGGGGGGTCTTGTTTTTGTTTTTCATTTGTTTGTTTGTTTTATTCATCTGCATCTCATCCCCTCTGCTCTGCTGTAACTATAGCTCTGAACAGACCATGAATAGGACCCTACACATCCCTCTGGTCTTGTTGGCTACCTTCACTCTGACTCTAAACTTCATCACAACCACCCTCATTGACACCAAGGACAGCATCAACACATAATTATAGACAACCCTGAACCACCTGGAAAAGGACAACTTTGATGGAGAGAAACAGAATTGTGGGGGGTTGATATTTAGAGTTTAGAACCTTGTGTACAAAGACCCATGCCTCAATGGAATATGGCAGGTTGTAAGATTCCACCAGTATATGTGCACAATTCCCAGAGTAGGAGTTACCATGGGTTTGTTCTTTCATGTCATTGCTTCCATTCCCAGGCTCATGAATGCCCCCTCCATCTGCACTGATATTGGAATTTCTCCAAGAAGTAATGACCTTTTCATTGTATGCATGGCTTGAGGTGCTTCTGATCAGACCAGAAACAGAACATGCTCATGCCTCTCACACAAGCCATGGTCTCAGTATTCTCTCTCTCTCTCTCTCTCTCTCTCTCTCTCTCTCTCTCTCTCTCTCTCTCTCTCTCTCTCTCTCACACACACACACACACACACACACACACACACACACACACGAAGACACCAAGGTGTGTCTTCACTTGCTTGTACTGGAACCCAGCTGGGCACTATAGATGGAGACATAACCCCTTAATTCTCTTTTTAAGAACTCACATGCCTAAATTAACAAGATTGTTCTTCAGCATTGTCATTAGGGTTTTCCAGGTTTAGCTCTGGGTGATTATTGCCTAGTATCAACGTGAACATTTATTAAGTGGCTACCAATAGTAACAAAAACTCCACTGCTTACAGCTTGGTATTTCCAGCTGGCATCATCAAGTTCCATTTTCCACTGTTCATACCTTGAGTGTGGTTTTGTATGTATGTAACTTTTTGTTACTTCATGTATTCTAATGTACATTATTGTATATATATATATATATATATATATATGATTTATGTGCTTATATGTGATTGCATATGTGATTATTTAATGTGTTGTGTGCATGTGACTGTGTATGCCTATGTTGATTATTTGTGTAGTTATGTACATGTACAGTTAAATATGTGAATAAGTATGTGCCTGTTCATAGTGGTGTAAGTGATGTGTATGCTTGTGTGTAGTTATGTGTGTGCCTATGTATGACTAGGTGTATGGGTATAAGTGGCTATGTAAATTTGTGTATGACTACATATATATACATATATACCCTATGGCTGGAAATATATATATGGCTGGAAATAGATTCATTATAGAGAATGAGAGGAACAAGTGGTCTTCGTGGGGTTTGGAGCCAATTAATATCCTACAGAGAATGAACCATCACAAAATATTGTTTGGGGTGATAACACTTGAGCTAAATCCTGAAGAGAAGGAATAAGCTGTGTAAACTCAAAGAGAGAACTGCTTTTGCAAAATAATCACACATACAGACCCTCAGGAGAAAGGCCCTACCCCTCCTGAGCAGAGCCTTCTTCTTAGTGTTGATCCGCATCGTGAACCTGACCATAATGATCACAAGAGGGCAGCATTGAACCACTGGTGAGATTCTACTCTTGACGTTCTGGTCTGGCTTCCACAATGGACAGCTCAAGTGGCTTCTGGAATGAACTGTGGTCCTTAATGAAGGACAGAGCCTTACACACTTAATACCAGTAGTGCTGTCCTGAGTCTTGGAGAGCCCCATGTCAGGGATTATCCCGGCTTTTGCTGACTACCTTGTGACATTGGACACTAAACAGAGATGACAGCAGATGGCAGTCGCTGCCTTTGCTACAGCTCCAGTCCTGTTCCCAGCATTCCCTGGAAGGCTTGATCTGATACTGCCTAAATTGAAGACCAGGGTTTAAAATGGGCCTCAGTGAGAAACAAAAACTTCTCAAAGCGATAAGTGAAACCCAAGCATGAGTGATTTCTGCTCCCTACCCTTTCTTCTTTTCTCTATTAGCCTTTATCTCACATCTCTACTTTATCAACTCTATCTTTATGTCTTCTCATGAGTGTCAGATAAAATCAGTTTTCTTCATTCTAATATGTGATCAGTCTGTGATAGATTAAAGTTAAGGTTAGGGGTCAGGATTGAAGTGAATCACACACACATGCTCATTCAGCTCAGGTTCATGTGGGTTTTTTGTTTGTTTGGGGTTTTCTGTTTCTTGGACTGTCATCTTTGCTTAAATCCTACCTGCTTATGAAGCTCTAGTCTGCACCCACCCTATCTATGATTTCTTATCCTTGGGTCCATGTAGTCAGGGGCAATCCTCCTTTTCTCAAAGTGCCACAGCACTTTTATACTCACTTCTGGTACCCACTTTGCACCTTCCTTATTTGAAGCCCTTGGGCTGCATGTGATTTCCATCCCATAGATCATCAACAAAAACTAGCTATCAGGGATGATTAGAATGTTAACAATGACTTTAACACTCAAGAATGATTTATTATGATGCTAGAGGATGTGTCAGTCACAGAAAGACTTGCATGAAGATCTATGTCTGTTCCACCCACAACAGCTCCTCTATTAGAATACTCTGGGAAGTGCTCCCTCTCTGGCTCAAACAGCAATGGTCTTCAGTATTCACTACAGGTTCTGCAAGTAAAACAGCTGGTACAAAACTGTTCTACAGCCCTGGCTGACGCTGCACATTGAGGAGTCGAAGCAATCAGCTGTGATGGCTGTGTACTTAAGTGCTGCTGTGGTGCTTTCACGATATTCTGCAGATGTCAGGCATTCAGGTAACAGTTAAATTGATAGTGCTTTCATTCAAGGATTCATGTCAGTAAGAATCCAATAGCTGCCAATCAAGTTGTCCCGTTCCCTACTGTCTTTTCTTTGCTTTTATTTATATATATATATATATATATATATATAAAACAAAAAAACTAAACATCAGAAATCTTGTTTACAAGAACTAGACACATTTAGTATTTTAACCAATGTGTAGAGTGCTGACAGAATGAGTAATGCTTCAATACTACCACAGTAATTCACATAGGCAATGTAACCCTAATATATCAAAAGCAACAACACTCTAGAAAGAAAGTCATAAGCGTCCTGTAAAGGCACAAAAGACGATGAACAGTCAAAACCTCCTCATGCAAAAAGAACAAAATCAAATCATCAACCATATCTGTTCTCTGTTAGGTCCAAAGCAGCTGCCCAAAATGACAATGTTGATGACAATTTCCTAAACAGAAGGACTTTGTCCAGGTAAACAGAAAGATTATTACTGAGTAAACAGAAGTCTAAATTTGGGTTTCTGTTTACCAAGAACCTCCTATAATGAATATATCCTCAAATGTCAATTGCCTTGGGTAAAGGCATCTAGTTATGGGTCAGTCTGAATCAACTTCAAGATGCATTGCCCATTTAACTGTCATGTAAAATCTGCCTGGTATGGAGCCATTTTCTTCTCTCTGCCCTCCCCCACCCCCAGAGATAGTCTTGGCAGCTTTAATACATAGAGTAGTCTAGTCCCGTGGTTTCACTACACCCTCACTTGCACTCACAAAGTATGCTACAAAAAAAAAAGTAACTGACACCGATAGTACTGGCATAAAAAAAACAGACACAGGGACATCAGAACATAAAAGAGACAAGTAATTAGTCCATCTGTGCATAGCCACTTGATTTTAATAAAGGCAACAAAAATAAGCATTTAGGGGAAGCCCTTTTTAATAAATGCTGGCAAGCCTGGATGTTCATACACAGAAGATACTAGACATTGTTTGGTCTCTCAACATGTGCATAAATCAACTCAAAATGGATAATATTTAAATGGAGGAAATGAAATTACAAAACCACTAAATGTAAAGCTGGGTGTGGGTGGTGGACACCTTTAATCCCAGTACTTGCACTTGGAAGACAAAGGCAGACAGATCTCTGAGTTGGAGGTTCAACTGGTCTGCAGGGTGAGTTTGAGGACAGCCACGGCTGCACGGAGAAACCCTGACTCAAGAAAAACAAAAAGAAAGAAAATACTAACAGAAAATACTAACAGATACTAACAGAATCTTGAATCTAGGCACTAATTTTTTTGACATGAATCTGAAAGTGCAGCAAAAAGACATAAAAATGGGAGAGCAATATGATTATATCAAATGTAAAAGAATCTATACATAAAGCCAACAATATACAAAATGAAGACTCAGACTACAAAAAAGGAGGTTGTCTTTGCAAACAGTCTATATGGTGATGAACTGACCTCCAGAATATGTGAAGGATTCAGGCAAAGCAGGGGGAGGGCAAAAAACATGTTTACTGATACAACTGCATCAGTGACCCTTAATGGACCTCTTTTCAACACAGACAGATATATGAGTAAATGTTCAAAGCCTCTAATCATCAGAACAGTTCAATGTACTAGCTCTACACCACAGTAAAAATTATTATTAAAACACAAGATAAAGGGGTTGGGAAGATGGCTAGGTCAGTAAGACACTTGCATGATGTCTTAATTCAGATCCCCAACACACATAGAAACATAACCAGGCAGAGTGCCTATGATGTCAGCACTGGGGTGGCAGAGACAGGAGGATCTCTGACAGAATGGCTCACTAGCCATTCAAAATAGTTGAATTGGTGAGTTCCACTTCAATGAGACTATGTGCCAAAAGATGAGTTGAAGAACAAATACATAAGACATTGATGTCAACTTCTTGTCCCCATGGATATACACCCTCCCATGCACCACACACACACACACACACACACACACACACACACACACACAAACATGCACATACACCAAAAGACCACATAAAATAATAGATGCTGGCAAGGATACAGAGAAAAAGAAATTTCATACACTGTTGGTGGGAATGTAGATCAGTATAGCCACTGAGGAAAACAGTCTAGCCATTCCTTAAAAAATTGCACATAGATATACCATATATTCTCGTAAAGTCATTGAGCACATTTATTCTAAGGAAATTAACTCAGTGTTTTTGAGAAAAATTTTATTTGCAGACCCACTACAGCACTCTTCACAAAGGCATAATACAGAATCAACTCAGGGGCCCATCAATAGATGGAAGGATGGATAAAAAATAGGTGCAGTTTAATGCCAGTGAGTGAAAGCATGTGGCTGCCAACCCAAGTTCAATCCCCAAAATGTATGTAAGGATAGCAGAGAAATGACTCCACAAAGTTGTCTTCTGATCTCCACATATACCATAGTGTACATATGCCCACATGCATCATACACATATGTGTATATATAAACAATAATAATAAATTAAGACAAATATTTTACAAATAAAGCTGAGCACAGGAAGGCTGGTCTTCCCAGAGAGGAGTACACCAATTGGTTGTTCAGTGCCAGATGGTCAGCTCTGAAAACATGCATAAGAGTATCACTGTATGGACTCAACTGGTCATATTTAGGAATGTACACATATATGAAACCACATATATACCTGGGAAGTGGTGGCACATGCCTTTAATCCCAGCATTCAGGAGGAAGAGGCAGGCAGATCTCTGTAAGTTCAAGGCCAGCGTGGACTACAGAGCTAGTATCATGATAGCTAAGCCTGTTACACAGAAAACCTTGTCTCAAAATAAAAAATATACAAATGCAGAAAAAATTAGTGGAAAAGAAGGCTATTGGTTTGAAGGAGAGTGGGATGAGCTATGTGGGATGGTTTAGAGGGAAGAATGTGAAGGGATGAATATTATAATTAAATTATAATCTCAAAAATAAACAAAAAATAAGGTCCTACTGAACTTGCTTGAAAAGAAAAGAAGGATTGAGAGAAGATTAATAATTAGCATGCAGAAATCAGTTGGATAGGAGGCATAACTCACACCATTCTATAGCACAAAAGCATGATTACAGTTATCAACAATATCACTGCCTGGGGGTGCCAGCCTCCACACAGCACAGGGCTCAACGTGAAATTCACAGCATTGGCACATTCTAGACTTTTCTATCTGAAGGGATTAGAGAAAATGACACCCACACTCTCGATTTATTCTCTATTCTTCTCTGTTCTTTCTTGTGTTCTTTCTACTGTATTTTTTCTACAGCTTATATACCCCAACAAAGATTTTTAGGTAATATAGGAAGCACAATGTGGTCACATTCTGTTTTTTAAGTGAATGTTTACAATGAATACAAAACAAACTTTAAAATAGCATGTTTTCCATATCCCCTATGTGATTAAATGTTTTACATGTTACAGATAAAAAACAAATCATTCCAAGGATTCATATATATTCATACCTAAGCAATTTGTTGTAAATTAACTGCGTAGGCAAGCAAGCTATTATTACAGTCATGCCTTTTACTGGCAGGCTGCATTTTACAGTTAGAAAAGGTCAATTACTTTATTCATTATCTTGAAAGGTAATCTTATAAAGAATTTTAAAGAAATTGCAATCCACATTTTTATATATGAAAAAGAATCAGCTCTACTTCAAATCTTTAGGGTACTTAACCACTTATCAATAGTTATTTTTATATATATACCAGGAGACTGAGGGCAGAAATGGATATAAGGAATTAATCATCACCTTTGATCATCAACCAAGCCTAGCAAGGAAAATACGTTTTTGACCTCAGCTATATGTCCTTATGAACTTTAGATAGTTTTCAAGGGTTTTTCATCTCAAAGCTATTGTCAAAGCATCTGATCTAACCTGAAGTTATTCTAGAGCTTGGTTTCAGCTAATGATGCACACCAAACCTGAGACTGCATCTCTCAGCATTAGGATTAAAGGATTTTGAGCCAGCCTGGTCCTGGAACTCAAATGTTTTCTTAATTCTGAATTTGTGCTATGTCCTATGCAGCTCCTTGGGTGAAACTCATAGGCCCTGGCTGTGCAGAGTTTACTTTTTATTCATCAAAACTCTGTATATGATAACATTATTGTTATCAGTTAAATAATACAGCTTAGAGAAGAATCATCTTCATAACAAACCATAGGTAAAAATGCCCAGTAGATCAGGATGCTACCATGAGATAAACACACTACATTACAGGCACCCATCTGTATCATGCCAGATACCAGAGAAAGATGACAGCAGAAAACATGTAATGGTATAGCAGAAACAAAAGACATTCCAGGCTCTGAGGTCTCTAGGCCATACCTAACCAAGATTGACCCAGCAGAGACTTTCCTCCTGGTGGGCTGACACTTTGAACTTCAATTGCCACCTGCTGCTCCTCTTAGATACCCATAGGCAGTGACTCCAAATTAATAGAGGGTTTTAAATATTCTCAATAAAAGTGGTGATACCTCTAAGTTCACAAACTTTCACTTTACTCACCACTATGAATACTATAAATGTATTCAAGTAACCACTACTCCCCTTAATTGTGTATAATTACTATTTTCCGAAAAAAATATATTTTAAAAAAAATCACTGAGGCTGCAGTTCACTGGTAGTGTGCATAAGGACACCCACCAGGCTGTTGCAAGTCTCTATTGTCATGTTCCTATTGAAGTTCCTCTAAGCATCATCAAGGTCCAGCCACACCTCCCATGTAAAGTTCAGAGACTTCTTATCAAATAGCATATGCCCAACAGACAGATTCATTTCACTTTTTCTTTGAAGCACTTAGAGAAGTGTAGAAACATGATCATGTTCTTCTTTAGTCATAAGTACACATTCAAGTTCCTCAGAATTTATTCTGCAGTGTCTGGCTTTAGGTGTGTCCAATGTTTTGCCTGTAAGTGACCTAATAAATGCAGGTCACAGGTGAACCAGCTATGGCAGAACAACCTTGGCCTCCTGAACATGGCACACATCCTGTATACTAAGATCAAGATCTATTCTCTGATTTCTTTGTACCTCCTGCCATCCATACCTGGCTGACCAGGTCTCTGCTTCTGTAGCTCCTAAGTGCTTATCCAGTAGACACATACTCATGAATGTACAAAGAGAGACATTTTACAGCAAATCTGAAAAAAAAATAAGTCTGCACTTAGAAATGTTATTTAAAGAAACATTATTAAAAAAGTGTACTAAAAGAAATAGGAGCTTGATTAAAAACTGTAAGAAATAAAAAAGGAAAGTATTGTCTGGGCATGGTGGTGCATGCCTGCAATTCCAGCACTGTAAGGTCTAAGGAAAAGAATCAAAAATTCAAGGTCATTTTCTAAAACCTAAAAGCAAACAAACAAAAACACACTGTGGTAGTTTGAACGAGAATAGCCCACATAGGATCATAGATTTGAATGCTTAGTTATCAAGGAGTGGCACTATTACTTGGGAAGGATTAGGAAGTGTGGCATTATTGGAGTAGGTATAACCTTGATGTAGGAAATGTGTCACTGGGGGGAGGGCTTTGAGGTTTCAAAAGCCCAAGTCAGGCCCAGTGTCTTTCACTTTCTGCTGCCTGTGGATCTGGATGTAAAACTCTCAGCTCCTTCACTAGCACCATGTCTGCCTTCATGCTGCCATGATTCTCACCATGACAATAATGCACTAAACCTCTAAAATTGTAAGCAAGCCCCAATTAAATGTTGCAATGGCCATGTCAGAAGAGCTGAAGTGTGCAGTGGTACTTACAGAGTACAGCTACGGTAAGTGTACCCCCAGAGAGGTAACCTCTCAAGGGGATGTCTTCAGGACATCCCTTGTTTCTGCTGTGCCTTCCCCTGGTTGCTGCTATAAAGTACTTACTGTATTTGGCATGGTGTGATTGTTGAGTGGAAGGATCCCACTGTATCTAGTTTAGTGTGATTGTTTTAAGAAAAAAATCCCACACCTCACTGGGCAGTTTACTTGCAGATAATAAAGAAAATTATTTTTATAGAGCAATGTACTCTGTGATGTTAGAGATGTGAGATTGGCTGAGAATAGAAAATGAAAACAAGAAAGTTTCATGCATTACAGACCTGTGCATTCTGCTCAATCATGCCACAAGGACCCTTGCTCAACTATGTTCAGAGCACCTTTATTCATAGTAGCCAGAACCTGGAAACAACCTAGATGTCCCTCGACCAAACAATAGATAAATAAAATATGGTGCATTTATACAATGGAGTATTTCTTAGCTGTTAAAAAAAACATAACATCAAAAAGAAGAAGAAAAACAGAAATAGGAAAATCAGAATTTGTAGCTGAGAGTCATCTGTCAATTCAAGCAAAATGTACTCTAACTCCATTGACCTATTCTTTATATCTCATTTGTTCTTGCAAATTTTATAAAAAATATAAAACTAATATCACACCTAGGAAAACATATTTCCTCCTTTTATACCTTAAAATTTATTCTAATTTAGCCAGTGCACAAATACTTTACACATCATTATACAATTCCTCCTGTGAGCATGTTCTCTACCACAACAGTGCAAGAACTCAGATTCTTCTAACATACCAAATTGAGCCAGCTCTACTTTTCTGCTTAATGGAGGCATGTGATTCATTTGAACCACAGTTCTTCAATTTTATGAGTGTTTATCTGTGGTTGTCTTTCAGGCACAATTTTTTCAAGGACACAGTCAATATTTAACATTGTTTAGTCCTAACACAACTTGATATGCCATGCTTCGTTCACAGCCATGCGAAGTCTGCCCCTTTATAAACAGAAACAGAGGAGGAGTGGATTGGAGATGGGGTGGGGGGATAATTAGGGGTAGAGGATTGGAGGGGAGGAGGAAGAGGAAAATGCATGCATCATGTAAAATAAATGAATAAATTTAATTAATAAAAAACAATAACATCATAAAATTTGAAGTCAAATGGACTGAGCTAGAAAAAAATCATTTTGAGTGAGGTAACCCAGACCCAGAAAGATAAACACAGTATGTACTCACTTATAAGTGGATATTTTCTGTAAAGGATAACCATGCTACCATCCACAGACCAAGAGAGGCTAGGCAACAGAAAGGGCTCATGGTGAGACACTTGGATCTCCCTAGAAAGGGGGAAAAAAGTTCTCATGGTGGGATAGGGGTGAGTGGAGGTAGGAATCTGAAGAATAAGGTTGGGGTGCATGGAGGAGGGATAATATTGAAAGAGATGACTGGAACAGAGGCATTTTGGGACAGGTAGAAACCTGTGCGAGAGAACCCTTGGGAATCAACAAGGATGACCCAGCTAAGACTCCTAGCAATAGTAGTTACATTTAGCCTGAAATGGCCATCTCCTATGACCAGATAAGACATCCAGTTTGAATGATATAACCTTTAAACTACAGTCTGTCCTTTTATGAGACCTACTGAGGTAAGGGTGGCACAGTGATTATGGACATACCCAACCAATGATTGGTCCAGCCTGAGATCCATGCCACCAGAGTGATCCCACCCCTGTCACTACCTGAAGTACCAGTACCTAGAGGCTAGATGGTCCAGAATCCTAGTATAGAACCAAACATGGTTAAAGAAAAAAAATGTCAATATAATGATGCCCAATGATATTCTGCTATACACATACATTGGTCCCTAACCCAATTGTCACCAGAGAAGCTTCATCTAGTAATTGATGGAAACAGATGCAGAGACCCACAGTCAAACATTAGACTGAGTTTGGGAAATCCTGTTGAAGAGAGGAAGAAAGAATTGTAGGAGCCAGAGGGGTCAAGGACATCACAAGAAACCCCACATAATCAACTAACCTAGGCTCATAGGGGCTCACAGAATCTGAACCAACAACCAGGGAATCTTCACAGGACAGACCTAGGCCTTCTACATACATGTGACAGCTGTATAGCTTGGTCTTTTTGCTAGACTCCTAACATTGGGAGCAAGGGTTGTCCCTAATGCTTTGGCTGGCTTTTGGAAACCTATTCCTCATATTGTGTTGCTTTCCCTAACCTTAATACAAGGGGAGGTGCTTATTCCTACTGAAACTTGATTTTATATATATATATATATATATATATATATATATATATATATATATATATAGCCCACCCCTTTCTGAAAAACAATGTAAAGATTACTAAATGACTCTTCATGTAGGTAAAATAATAATAGTAACAACAAAAATACAAAGGAAGTATACAAAGTATAAATGGGTTTCAGTTCTTACAGCCTCACACTTAGGAGAAACATGGCTTGCTGCATTTCTGGTTGATTATCTTCCTAATTGTTTTAGAATTTTCCAAGACGGTGAAGACCTTGCTTAATATGGAGAGACAAGTTGGCCCTCAGCTCCCATGACTCTATGCTATGGTTCCTTCCTTCATCTGTTACAGGGAATACCAATCTTCTTTGACCACATGTTAGGGAAAGGCCAATTTTTCTCAGGAGAAATTTTTAAAAGCTCTAGATTTTGAGCCCCAGTGTTTGAAGTACTCCAGACTGACTGGGCTTCGTTCCTCATAGAGTATGATGGGTTGACTTTTTCTGGTAAGTAGGCAGTGTGTCTGGCCTATGGCACCCACACTCTGTGGTGAGGCTCCTCCCACCTCTTATTCTAGGTGGGGCCACTTAGCCTTCTTTGAACAATCTGATGTCAGGAAAAAGAAAAACAAAGCCTGTTTAACTGTGGCTTCAACCAGACTTCTTTTTTGGAACCCAGCTTTTTGAAAGGCTGTTGGAGGACAAAGAGGAAAGGGCTGTTGGAAGGACAAAGAGGAAGACATGCTTAGACACCCATGTTTCCCTCTGTCTATGAATGAGGCACACAGTGTGCAGGGAAGCATTAGTCCCAAGATTCAGGAAGCACAGAGAATGTTTGGTTCACAGATAAACACTAGGGGAACCTGGAATGTTAAATACACAGGTTTATTCCTTCAAAGGACAGGATGAATTGTCTGTTGTCTACCCTGGGAGCCAATGTGCTGAATAACCTGGTGACCTTTGCACTCAGTATGGCCCAGACCATATCACATCCTCCCCATACAGTTATCATGAACTTATTTTTCTCAATCAATACAACCCATCTTTATGGAATGTGTCACATGTGCCTTACCAACAGTTTCAATGTCATCGCACCTGATCTTTACTTACCTTACTTTGCTACTCGAGAATGCTTTATTATGCATTCAGGTTTCAGTTAATTACCACCAGAAAAGTTTTACCCAAATTGCACTATGCTTAAATATGCCTAAAATAACCTAGTTATGTTCAGACTACCAAAATTTGAACCAACACCAGCTACTTGGTCAGACTGAAACAAAATACTTTCTGGCCTCTTGTAGATTTTTACTTGCTGGCCATAGTGATCATAGAGACACACACCACAACCCATCACAATAACTGGCTGGCAGTAACTCACTTCTCAGGTTCCAGTAGCAACATGAGATTTTCAGATAGAGAAGAGTGCTCTAACCCTGGTAGTTGAAACAGAAACATTCCAGGACAAAGACTGCAAGGTTCAGTTTGTGGTTCTTCCAGAAACACAGAAGACTTATGACTACACAGTCAGAAAATGGCTGCAAGACTACTTGAGACCCTTTCTGGAAACACAAAGTTTCTTAAACTTTACAAGATATGTGAAGGTCTAGGACTGGCACTGGATACAGACTCACGGTCTATGGATAGACGAGTTTCTGATCATGAGTCTTTCTGTCGGAAGTGCTCAAACATTCTGTATGTGTCAATTATCTAGTGCTGCAGATGAAACCACTCCAAAATTAGTGGTTTAAAGTTATTTTACAGTTTGTCACAGCTCTGCAGCTGACAGAGTGTGGCTCTTCTGAACCTATGATGGGGCTGCAATTAGATGGATGGTCTATCAAGGAATGGACATCTCTTTCCCATTGGATCACATCTGCAGGAAAGGTGGATACTATTTTATTACATGAAACAACATTCCAAGAGCAGTTATAAGTAAACATGCTGCACTGCTAGCCTTGTAATATATATATTATTATTTATATTATATATATAATTATATATACATAATTTTATATATATGTATATTACACAGTTACATTAGAAACATAGCAATTGCTGATAATGGCAAAAAGCTGTGATACTTATACATTTAGCATACGTTTACTGTGTTAAACTACACTACCTTTATTTACAAAAAGTTTATTATGACACAAAATGTATTGTTATCCCAGAAGCAACTTTAAACATCTTCATGAATGTCCAACTTTGGTGATACTGAGATATGCATTGTCATCTACTAATATACTGGACAGTATTCATAGCTACCTTAGGCTGCATGCAGCCCAGAGGTCAGAGGCTAGAGACACCTGGTAGTGTTTACTGTACAGAATGCTACATTCTCTCTTGTACTTGATTTAATTGCATGTTATTTTTATAATGGCTATAAGCTATTGCATGTATGTCTAACAGATTCCAGGAATGGCACAGTCTATCTTGCTTTGTGTAATATATACTCTAATGTTCACAACACAAAATCACCTGATAACATTTTTTTTCTCAGAATGTATAGCCATAACTAAGTTATGTTACAGAGCTTTTCAATTAATTCAAGGGCACTTGAGCTGCCTTGGTGGGCAAAGGTTCTTGCCTTCAATTTTACAACCTAAGTTCAATCCCCAGAACACACATGGTGAAAGAAGCAGACATATCTGTCAGCAACAGAATTGTAAGGCTTCTTGTTATAAAACCCAGATCATGGCTAGGGGGACCCATTGAGGAGAATGTATTGACCCTGAAAGGCTTTCTCCCTAGGATCCAGTGTCATACTAGCAATGATACCAAAGGTCAATTCCAGCAGAGTGCTTTCCCTGAAACCCTAGTGAGAGTGTTTTGTGTGGTTTTGTTTGTTTCATTTTAGTGTGAGAGCATTTTTCCTCCATGTGTGCCTGTATACTGTGTGTATGCCTGTTGTCCACGGAGGTTAGCAGAGGGTGTCCAGCTCCTGAAACTAGAATAACAGATGGTTGTGAACCCCCTTGTGTGTGCTGGCAACTGAAACCAGGTTTTCTGCTTTTAACCACTGAGCCATCTCTCCAGCCCCCAAAAAATGGTTTTTACCTTTTCTCCATTACTAGAAATGGTCCTCCAGAATGAAAGCAAACCTTTCTAGTGTGTCATAACTTTCTTTCCCAATATATTCAGAGTGACAATCCGTAGTCTTCTCATTTCTTCTTAATTCTGGTCTGCTTAAAATCTTGGAGCAAATGAGAATGCCTGTTCAGACACAGCACTGTGTTCCTTTCATTCTTGGGAGGGCCTGGTAGGTGTAGGGTGTGTCCAAAGCTTGTTTTCTGGAGATCCATTTGTATGTCCTACCCTTCACTGAGTGTACGGGAATGTGGGTATAATCCACAGACTACCTGTGTGCTGTAGTGTCTTAGCTCACTCACCTAGAAAGGGAGTCAGAGAGAAGGCTCATAAGCATAGGGCTGCCTGAAAGAGTGTTCTCTTAGGAGAAGTGGACATGGGGGTGAGGGGAAACAGGAATAGTGTGGAGTGTAACAGGGTCACAAATGATTCCAGGGTATCTGGAGCTTGAATGAACTATGAAGGTATCCCATTCACCAGACACTCACTGGTGAAGTGTAGAGAGCCACGAAGTGCCATGCCTTAAAGTGGCACTGGCTTCTGCCTTACACCTTCCTGCTGGTGAAGGCTCTCTGGCGTAAACAAGCCCTTAATTGGTTAAGTCTGTTCAGCCTGTCTGCTTCCACATTAGAGTAGCCTATCTGCAGGGCTCACTGGGGTTGGTTAGCTCAAGGGTATTTAAGCCTGTGCAGGGGTCCCCCGGCTCTCTCTGTCTCTCTCTGTCTCTGTCTCTCTCTGTCTGTCTCTGTCTGTCTCTGTCTCTCTCTCTCTCTCTCTCTCTCTCTCTCTCTCTCTCTCTCTCTCTCTCTCTCTCTCTCTCTCTCTCTCTCTCTCTCTCTCAGGTCAGAAGAACATGTTTCAAGGATCCTGATTAAAACTGCATGAAGAAGATCTACCCGGAGTGGCGTCCTCCTTGCACGTACAGTGAAGGTCTGATGTGGATAAACAAGAATAAGAATCTGGGAAAACAAATAGGCTGAATGATGTTTATTCAGGGAGAAATCACTTACACCAGAAACAGATGACCAGCAGCAGGTTCCCGTCCCAAGGATGGCTCTGGATGCTCTCTGTCTCTGACCAGGCATCAAGAGAGAGTGTTGGGGTCCAAAACCCCAGACTTAGTTCCCCCAGGTCACACCTGCACCTGTTCCCATGCCCCAATGGGTGTGATCAGTGCAACATGTGCAGACGAGGTGGATGTCTTACTAGAACTCACCTTTTAGTTTAAAAAAAAAGATTTAGGCTTGATACAAAACTATATACAAAGATAGTAAATATCAAGTATGCTCTAAAAAAAGTACCTCTGGCAGTGGAACCAGGATGTATCCCTGGAGCACAAAGGACTTTGGGAGCACATTACTCATAGAGGGATACTCCCTTAACCTAGAGACAGGAGAGAGGGCCTAATCTCTACTCCAAATGACAGATTTTGATGACCCCTCCTGGAAGGCATCACCCTACCTGTGGAGTGGGGGGGGGGAGATAGGACAGGAAATACTTCAGGATGTATATTTGCCCCTGATTGGATGTAGATGGGAAGTATAGAGGCATGAAATATCTTTGGATATATTCTTACCCAATTGGACCTGATGGAAAATGCAGTGGCCTTGTGGGGTTGCCTTTTTAAGCCTTTGCAAGGCATGACTCAAGACCATTTTCTGAGGAACCAGATGGACCTGGCCAGAGCTCATCCATGTGGCCAGTATTTAATTAAAATTTGATTCAAATTTAGCATTGAATTGTAGTAGTGGTCTTATTGTCAACCGGTGGCATTAACAAGAGGACGAGACCCAGGTGGTGGTGGTACATGCCTTTAATTCCAGCTTTCAGGAGGCAGAAGTAGGCAGATCTCTGAGTTCAAGACCAGTCTGGTCTACAGTAAGTTTCAGAACAGCTAGAACTGCATACAGAGAAACCCTGTCTAGAAAAAAAACAAACAAAAAACCAAGAGGGCCTGAGTGAGCTAGGCCCAGATGCACAGCCTAGCAAGCTGTAGCATCTGCTTTTGGGTATGCATGCACCTTGATGATTCTGGATGGGAAGCTGGCTGTTCACAAAACTACCTGCACAGGGAACCCAACTGTGTCTGAGGCCACAAAGTTCTGAGCCTCACTGCACTATTCAGGGATCTGAAAAAAAGTCTCTGTGAACACTATGATGAGCAGAAAGTTACAAAAAAAAAAAAGGCCAACAGCCTTGGCCAGCACACACTTGCCTGGCAAAGTCATGAGCTATTGTATTTCCCCAATTCTTCACTGGCTTCTTCCCTATGGCCTCCATCTGTGGAACGATACTTAGCTCCTCAAACAGGAATGTGTTTTGTATCACTTGTTTCCACATGGAGCTGGCTTCGATCCATTCTTTTCCTTCACAACAATATCTACCTATCAGGAGACTCAGTAAACTTCTCCCAAGGTCATAGACATACGATCACACAGTGGCAGCAATCCCAGTAATCTGCCACTGCTGAAACATCACTGGTCTTACCTTTCTTGTCCTTTCCTTTCAGGACCTGTATTTGAGAGAATGAAATAAAATGGAAAAAGAAAGTGAATTCAGAGAAATAAGGAACAGAGAGGAGCACTGTTGCCACATTTAGAAGTTACAGGAGGAAGGCTGGGAGTCATTTCTAAAGCATTAATTAAACTAGGGTTTTTGAACATTTAAATTTTTCCTTTGAAAGCCTCATTAAGCAAAGGAAGAGTTCTGTGTTAATTTATGGCATTGTCTTTTCATTTTCATATAAGTTCCACAGAAACTTCATTTCCACTCAAGTTCCAGTCAATGGTGATGCTCATACACATCATAAAGATAGTTGGCCAGAGGTTTTTCGTACCACTGATGCAACCTGAGCTTCAACATAAGAAGTCGGAAAGTGGCCATGCACAGGTTAACTTCTCTATTTTCAGTCATACTGCCCAAATCCCCCATCATTCCTGTAGCTATTTGAAAATGTCAGTATCTGATCACAGACAGCATCTCAGTGAATCAGTTTAGCATCAGTGTGCCAGGTACCATCTGTAAATAAAATCTGGATGGATGATCAAGAGACTTAAGATCTATCTTGGAGAGTTCTCTTTCTTTCACTAGAGAAAGAACACTGTATTTGGTAGAAAACATGAGTTCTGGTCCACTCATTGCCACTGTCTGGGACTTACTTTGTCCTACCTCTAGCAGATAGATATTCTGCTGGATGCAGTAGCCTGCAATATAGTCTTGGTTGTGAAGATGTCTATTAGACTGTGAAGCATTCTAGTAAATTTATAGAACACAGCAAATAGGACAGAACTGACCTCTACTTACATTTGTGATGCTGTAATATTATTTTACTGAAAATTACCAAAAGTCCCAGAAACTCCTGAATCAGTGGGGAAAGTGAAGAAAGTAGCCAGGGTTGACTATAATTTCCTTAAACCAGTGACATATAACACAAATCAATGTGCTTGCCTACAAGGAACTAAACCTAAGCCTCATTGACTTACAAGATAAAGGATTCTACTGGACCTTAATGAAAATCCCAGGGAAGCCTGATGGGGGATATCCTCATGTATATATGTTTCTCTTATCAGTTGATTGATGGGAGATGTTATTCTGTATATATGTTTCTCATACTGGTTAATAAAGCACTGTGGCCAATGAGATAGCAAGATAGGTGGGGCTAGGAGACAAGGAGGAAAGAGGAAGTAGAAGGGAGGAGTCGAGATGTAGCCCAGGGAGGAAGGAAGACGCCCGCTGCGGCTCCCCGATAAGACGACCACGTGGAAATACTTAGATAAGTAAAAATGGGTTAATAATTAAGGCAGAGCTAGCCCATAAACAATAATGGTAACTGGCCAACAGGATTATATCAAATACAGAGTCTCTGAGTGTTATTTGGGGCACACGTGGCGGCGGGACCATGGCGGCAGGACCCGCTGCAGCCTGCGGGAAGAACCTGCCATAACAGTTGATGGGTAAAACACTGTTTGGCCAATAGCCAGTAGAGGCAGGAAGATAGGTGGGGCTAGAAGATTGGGAAAAGGCTGGGAGAGAGGTGCCATGAGAGGATGCCATGTAGAGACTGGGAAGACAGGACATACCCAGTGTTCTCTGGTAAGATAAGGCCATGTAGACATATATAGATTAGTTATAGGTTAATAATTAAGAGAGAGCTAGCCAATAAGAAGCTCTATCCATCAGCCAGCAATTTTATAATATATGTCTCTGTGTGTTCATTTGGGGCCGAAGCAACAGTAGGACCTGATGGAACAAGAAACTCCAGCAACAGAAGCCTGTATAACAGGTTTGGGAAATGAGTACAAGATAAAGATCAGGCATCCAGAGATAGCCAATGTTGGTCAGTCCTCATACTGTGGCTGGTTGGCATACTCTGGCTCTGCCAGTTCTGCACAATGTAGCATAAATAGCCACCATGGCATGAACAGCAAAACAAGCCTGCTAACATTGCCATAATAAAAATGGACCTGTTGTCCTTCTGATTTTTGAACTATCCTTGTCCCATTGTTTTACCTATCTAGACATCAGATTCAAAAAATCAAGACTTCTGACTGACAAAAAGATGGGTGTTTATTTCAGACCTTGAAGGAAGCAGTTAAAGGTGTTGTCTGGCTTCCTTGGCTTCTACAGAAGAGGAGTGAATTCTTTCAGAGCACACAAAAAGCAGGAGCTTGGAGTGTAGTTCAGTGGGAGAGAATATGCTTAGCATGCACAGGGTATTGGGTTCTACCCCCAGCACTACTGAAAATCAGATACAAAACAGAAGTGGAAGGATGTCTCAAAGAGGAAGACAGTTAAGATGGGGCAAAGAATTTTGTAAACACCACCAGAACTATAAATACTTGGGACAGATAAAACTGAACCACTAGACTTGGCTAAGGATCTATGCGATTGGGATTGCTTCACTGGCATGTTAGCAAAAACATTTACAGGGCTATTCTGAACTATTCTCCACCATACAGTTCTAAATGATAACAGTATTGTTTCAGTGCAAATAACTGCAGTCTTCACAACTGACATAATGACCAGTTCTAATGCATTGCTTTTGTGCTATCTTATGACGTGTGGAGCTGCACTGTGTGCCATAGAACCATTAAACTCATTCCAGGTTTGCTTCTTAAAGATTCCAGCCTCAACCCGCTACAGTCCTGTGAACCAAACATGTAGTTTTGTTCACGGGACTCAATCCAGCCAAATGCTCCCACTGACCTTTAACTAAAATCCAAGTTAGAAGATTAACAAAATCAGCAATCCTCTCAGAGAGGAATAAACTCGTTGTTGAAAATATAATGCTTGCTGTTTTTGCCAGCACTTGCTACCATAATTGTGTCACAGACTGGTCCAGAGGCCAGCAATATCAGCATCAGCATCAGCATCAGATGCTCAGGTCTACATGAGGAACATCCTCAGATCTTAGGTACAGACTAGAAGAGTGAGCAGTAGAGGCTGGGAAGTGTCATCAGTTAGGGGTAAAGATGGGTTGTACAGTGCTTATAAATACAGTTGGATAACAAAAATAAGGTCTGATATTCTACAGCACAATAAGGTGACTATTTAAATTTAAACATATATGTCTATGTCCAAATATGTGTGTTTGTGATATATATATGCATATATATATAATCTTTCATATATATATATATATATATATATATATGAAATTTAACATGTCATTCAACACAATAACTAAAGGTTTAAAAAGCCAGTTACCATGATCTGGTCGCTACACATTACATACATGTATAAAATTATCACATTACACATAATGAATATGTTATTATGTGTCTACTGGAAAAGTACTGGGTGAGGAACCAGTTCATCCCTGTGTGACCAGAACCAAAAGAGGAAGGGAGAGCTAGACTTCTGCCAGTAGGGTGCAGAGAGAAGTTTGGCCCTTTTCCCAGTTCCTAGGGGAAGAAGGGAAAGACACTGGATAGAGACTATGATAACTCAACAGAGAAGAGGCATCGGTGCAAGAATTCCCCCTCCTCAGCGGGTCCCTTTCCTAATAGCTCCAACCTCCTTCTCCCAAGACAGACTCATGTCCATGCTGGTTAGAGATGATACTCAGAGCATCGAGGGCCATGAGAAGCTTACTGAAATGAGTGTGGGAATGGAAGCAGGAGAGAAACAAAACCTGTGTCCTGGGTCACTGTGTAAGAAAGCCAGACATGCAGCCAGTTCCTGACAGATTCCTGGATCAGTCCATAGTTCAGCTTCTGCAACCCTGGGAAGGCCATTTATGATAATTACAGACACCGCTGCTTCTATGTTTAGCCAAGAAGCAAAGCCAATTAGTCTGGGATTGCAGCTCCTGCCTCTTAAATACAAGAGAGCTGGCTGACTGACTGTGTTGTCCTTTATTCTACCCTCTCTTGTTTCAGAGAGGAAAAAAATTAAGATTCAGAAAGGAACAAAGCTTTCATTCATAGTTAATGAGGACTTGGTCTAACTAAATGTTAAGAATTCAGAATGATTTCAAACAACTTGCTGAGTCTCGGGACTCTTCTCCAATGAGCCAAGGAGAGTGTTCTCAGACATAGCTTGATTGTTTAGACTTAATAAACTCTGTCAGATATAATCTCCATTCCCATCACACACCTTCTTGTCAAAAATATGTTGTCTGCACTTGCTTCTTGTTCTTGGAAGTCAAATTAATAGTGGAAAGCAGGAAAAAAAATAGGATTAATTTAATTTGGCCACAATGGAAAGAAGGATAAAGAGATCCATTAACCACCACTCCCTACCCCCAACTCTTCAATCCCCACCCCCAACTCTGGTCCGTCTTCAAGGTCCTTAAATGAGATTAAAGTTTAAATAGAGAGCCAGGGATATGCATATCTAAATAGTCCTGGTCAAGGTGTGGTCCACCCACCATTGACCCATCCCAGTTTGGGCTTGTCTCATTCTGGAAGGTGGTCTGACAAGACAGCAGGACTATGTTGAAGCTTTTCTGAAGATAGGTTTATAATCTGTCTGGGCTATTTTCCTTCTCCCAGCATAAGATTCCTGAAGAAAATTCCCCTGGGGTCCACTGTTTTAAGAGTTTGATAGTCTCTTCATTTCTGCCTGCCCAGTTACAAGAACACAAAACTTGAGCCTGTTGTGTTCCTTTATTTTCCTCCCTCACTCTTCTGAAGCTGTTTGGGATTAGAGTTGCTCAACATCCAGAGAAGCACGTGTAAGCCAAAGGTCTCAAAAAATGTTTGTGTACAACAGGGATAAGTTAGGGTGTTAATCTGGCACCTCTTTGCTCATGATTGAAAACGCAAACATTGGGCCCAACTTCACTCACTTGTTAAGTCACAGTGCCTGGGAGTCTTGGTGTCACAATGCAATGGTTCCTCACCTTCTGGGTTCCCTGCCTAGGCCCCTGGTACTCCAGAAGCTGTTGAGGAGTCTGGACCTGGCCCACTTCTCATTTCCTCAGAAAAAGAACATAGTTCATTTGCTTCCCTTTTCTGTTAGAACTGTATGAGGAAGGGGCTTTCTGTTTCCATACCTTTATCACTCCAACTTTGGGATCAAAAGAGGAAGCATACATTAACAACACACCAAAAGTGTTGATTCCCCTGACTCACTTTCTAGCCACCACCACCCCCTTCCTTTACTTGTCCCCTTCTCTACCTTAAATTATTTCCTCATTGTTTCTCACAGCCACAGGGCTAATAGGGTGTGGTGGTATATTATTTATGATTTTTTAAAGGTTGCCTGAGGATTCAGAAAGCAAAGTCAGCCACAAGCCATAGAAGCTAGGCACACACCTTTAATTCCAGCACTGGAGATTAAGAAGTAAACAGATTTCTGTTAGTTCAAGGCCACACTGAGCTACATGAAATTGATCCAGTCCTAAAGAGAAACAGTTCACACAAAGATGATCTCAGCACTTGGGGTCACACACCTTTTATCCCAGGATTTATGGGAAGTATTTAAGACAGGAACAGAGACTCAGAGCTGGCATTAGTTCTCCAGCCACATTGAGGACAGGAAGCCATTGAAGTCTCAGGATTCTCCAGCCATGCTGAGGAGAGGCAGCATTCTGAGGTTTGGTGGAGCCAGGATCATCTGTCAGTCTGAGGTAGAATAAGAGCTAGTTGCCAGCTGCTTTGCTTTGCTGATCTTCAGCTTGAAGTTTGAGCCCCGATATCTGTCTCTGGGTCTTTTATTTTTTCATGCTAAAATAGGAAATTAGATTTCCTCAGTACCTTGGTGCTGATTTTAGAGAAGACCTGCATGTGTGCAGAATAATCCTCTTAGCCATACACCTCCATAGGCCCTTGAACCTTATTTAACCCAGAGAACATGAATCCACTCAACCAGTGGATGGAAATAAAGAGTCCTGCCTTGAAGGCCACAGGTAAGGTTTACTGGATATTCAGCTTCTCAAGGGACATTAGTAGGAAAATGATGAATCAGTACTGGGTACATCTGCTTTCCTCATGAAAATGAAAGCATAAGAAACCTCAGTGCACACTGAAAGTATTTTATGGTATTTTTTTTCTGTTATTGAAACTTGGAAACAAGTCTACTGTGGCAGAAATTTGAAAAGTTCAATGTAGCATTTGGGTTCAAAGGAGCAAGAGGGGCTTCACTTTTTCTCAGTGACTAGTAGACTAGTAGACTCACCTGAGTCTTAGTTCCTGACTCAGCCTAAAATTTTGCCAGGATCCCAGACAAAACTTTGAAGTCCACCAGGTCAGGGAATCAAAATAAATATGCTCCTGAATCCCCCAACCTTTACAACTAAAAGCTTGACTTGAAATTCATACATTTGGTCAGCCTGCTGGCTCATAGCTGTGACTTCTGTCATCACTTGTCCCAGAAGTCACCTGGGTAAGTGGATAGTTGAGTACCACCAACAATGAGTTGGACTAGAAACCCATGGTCTGCACTGGCCTCCAATAGCACCTGCAGTCTGCTCTTGACAGGTGAGAACTACTTGGCAGTGGCTCATGTGACACACTTTATGGAATACTCAACCTCAAGTGGGCTTGGAGTCACCCCTCCACTGCTCTTATACCAAAAGGCAAGAAGAGGATAACCCTGGCCCAGAATAGAATTCGGTTTTCTGATTGTGCCATTAGTTCAGGGTATAGACATCACAGATGGCAGAGGTTGAGGGGGTTTGTAGGGGGACAGGAAGTGGGCACACATTATAGTCCACGAGAAGTTCAGCTTCTCCATTACCCCTCATAGAATGACACAAGAGCAGACTGGATTGTTCCTCAGCCTGAGTGGTTTGTGGATAGCTTGGGCTGTCTGATAGAGTCAGCCATTTGTACCTTTCATTTCAAAGCCAACTGGAGCTTTCCTGACTCTCTTCAGGTGATGACCTGTGCTGGCACAAACAAGCAACTTTTCCTGTTACAAACACAGTTTCCAATCAATACACTAGAATGTATAAAGCTTCTGAATTTAAACTACTCTTTTTGCACTCCCTCCAACCATAAGTGGACATATATAAAGCCTACAGACCATTTATGGTTAAAATAAAAAGTTAGCACTTGCTGGAGAAATCTTGGGTCTTTTAAAGTCATACTCACTCACCCAAAGGAAAGTGAGCACACAACAGTTTGGTGCCTTGGAACAGTCCAGTGATCTGGTAGTCTGAACTAACCCAAAGGCAGAAAGCCTTGTCAGACACACTGTTGCAAGCAGACTTCTATGTGATGACTGCATGAAAGCCTGGGAGGTGAACCACATGGCATCAAGTTCAGAGCAGAAGTCTCTAAGATGACAAACAGTAAAGGAAGGTGGCTGGAGAGTGTCAGGTTTGTGTTGCTCTAACAAGGAACCCAGGCAGGCTTATTTAATTGACAAGTTGGGAGACCAAAAGTCTAAGATTGGAAATATCTTTCTGATTAAGGACTTTTTGCTATGCCATAACATGACAGATGACATCATAATGGGAGTGTATGCTAAAAGTGAGGATCACATGATGAGACAAGGAGCCAAGTGCTGGGGAGGAGCCAAGTTCACTCCTCATTCTCATGGAGTGAATCACTGCAAGAGGCAAAAAGCAATCCCTTCTGAGAATGGCCCTGACTGATGGCTTTCCACCAGGCCCTGTCTCTTAAAGATTTCTCCACTCCTCAGCATCATCACATTGGGTGATGATGAAAATTTGAGGAATGCACTCAGCATCTGAAGCACAGTATAAAGTTTCCCTCCATAGATTACTTGCTAATGACAAAAGGAGGGAGCATATAGAATAGCTGGAAGACACTATCTTCAACAAACATTCCATGTTACAGTCAAAAGTGAAAACAAATTCACATCATAGTCCCCTGACATTGTGCACTTAGCAAGAATTACCACCTCTAAGACAAGTGTGCAAAACACTCATGGAAAAACAAACACAAAAAAAATAGTAACAATCAAACCATGGTTTAAATACAAGTAATGTTCCCCAGAGATCCAAGGCTTGGTCCTTAGTTTTTAGATCTTCTTAGGTCTTGTGAACATGCCATTAAGGATGAATGAGGAACTCTGAATCAATCAATCTCTCTCTCTCTCTCTCTCTCTCTCTCTCTCTCTCTCTCTCTCTCTCTCTCTATTTCCCTCTTTGGTAACTTGATGTGTGAACATGCTCTCTTATGCCCAAATTTATATTAAGTATACAAAACCATGAACCAAAATATGCTTCTCTCTGCTTCATAAGTCCTGTGTTGGGCATTTTATTGTTGCAACATAAATCTAAATAATACACATTAGAAACTGGAAAATTAATATACAAAATATTATGAAAATAGCTTTGAAATATTCAAACTTGTAGGTGGTATGTAAAACAAGGGTAGAGCAGATGTTTCTGGTTCAAGAAAATGATAAGACATCAGAACAAAAGGCACAGTGGGATTCTGGACTGGTTCCTGGAACAGATGGAGGAAATGCTGGGAAGGGCATCTAGGAACAAGAGGAGGACTTTTTAAAAGATCTATGAGGTGGTCATTGTCTCTCAGTGGTCAATCCCTTGATATCAATGATAAGGTTCTTAAAAGAGCTCCTCTCCCCAGTAGAAGTGCTCAGATGAATATGTACAAATACCCTGAAAAGATTATTTTGTAAGGCACTACAGAGTGTACGTCTGTGCTTATAAGAGACATGTGTATACTATACATGAGCTTGTATATAGAAGAGAGATTAAGTAATGCTAACAGTTGGTAGATACGGGTTTACAGCTCCATTCAACCAGATAACCAGCACTGACAATAGAAACACGTTTACAGCTCCATTCAACCAGATAACCAGCACTGACAATAGAAACACGTTGAGGAGCCTCACTGCAGACTCAGCATGTATAGCTGAGGTTGGCCAGGCCCAAAGGCAGGCCTTAGGGACTTTAACCTATGAACATAAGGTACAGTTGCTGTCCACTGCCACATCCTCAGACCTGAACTCAGCTGTTGCCCAAGGCTCTTCCACTGACTACACTGACCCTTATCTGGTTAGCAAGGCGTAGCTGCCTCCCCCAAGGTCAATTCATTGTAAACTTCAATCACATAGCAAAAGAACTTCACAGCAATGCTGGTAATCATGTTAAATTTCATAGCTCATGATTGGAGAGTACTTAGAATGCTATTGAAACTATTTTTTGAAATTTCTTTACCAATTAGAAACTTTTCCAAATAAAACCACTCAAGCCACTCAGATAACCACATTCTTTCCCCAAGCTTCAGTCAGTGAAAGGCAGTAAACATGTGTCTGGGGCCAATGAGATAGATGGCTGAACAGGCAAAAGCACCTGCTGCCAAGACTGACCTTCTGAGTTCAGTCCCTGGGATCCACATGGAGGAAAGAGAGACCCAACTCTTAGAAGTTGTCTTCTGACCTTAAGCATGCACCATTGTGCATATGCACTGACTCAGTGCAATGGTGTGCAAAGAAGAGAGCTAGACATACTTTACCTCTAGAAGGGTTATTTTGCTTGACCACTCCAAGAGCCTAAATCACAGCCTCTTCAGGAGGCAGCATGCCTCAGTCATAGGCACAGTGCTTCTCAAGCACTGGTTCATAAACAAGATAGTTGAAAAGCAAAGATCCACATAAAGAACGTGGGTGTCGGTTGTGGGGCTTGGACAGTCTATGGGCCCTCTGGCCCTGGAACCAGTATCTACCCCTGGTAAGCAAATGGGCTGTTGGAGCCAATTCCCTATGAAGGGATACTCTCTCAGCCTAGATCCTGCCTCAAATGATAAGACAGACTTTGATGATTCCCCCATGGGAGGTCTCATCCTCCCCAAGGAATGGATGGGGGATGGGACAGGGGGTTGGTGGAGGGAATGGGAGGACAGGAAGGAGAGGGAACTGGGATTGATATGTAAAATAAGATTGTTTTTATTTAAATAAAAAAATTAATAAAAAAGCAACAAAGCACTGGAAAAATAAATTGAGGTAAAATATAAATCTCATTTTTTTATTTCTCTTTCAGATCCCTTAAACTAACCAGAAATAGCATATAAGGATGATATATTCTTCTATGCAAAAGAAAATAAGCCCATGTTTTAACTTCATACTTTCCTTTGACCCAGCCCCTAGTCTTCACAAATATATTTTCTCACTGTATCTGTCCTTCACCCTAAAAAGCAGAGTGTTTTACACTCTGACATGTGAACACACTGGCTATGGTGTGCATCCAGGTGTCATGATGTGATAGGTGTCTCACTTGGGACCCTCTCACAGACAAAGTGGATTCTGTCTGGGAAAGGTTAGGTGTAACACCCATTTTTCTTTGGGAAAAAAAAAAAAACTTTTTGGGGGATAGATTAGATATCAATCAATGGCTACTTGCCCACAACTGGAAATGACTGGTGCTTCCTCTGAGACTACAATACCCCATTCTTGTCAGTGTTTGGTCTTGTCGTCTTGCCTAGAGCTTTCTGACTTCCACATTGCCCTTCACAAGTCCCTGAGGAGAGAATACTTGTAGAGGAAGAACAAGAAGTAGGGAAGAATAGGATGTCATCTTTTAATTGCTGACACCTTAATTACCACCTATTTCCAGACCAATGGCTCAGACCTTGATTTACCTGGGAAACTGGACTAACTTCTCTCCTTTCCTCTCTGGTGGTGAAATTAGACCATGGCCTTGTACAGGCTTAGCAATTATTTCTCAGTTATGTCCCCCCGTTCTTAGATCTTTGAGACAGAATCTTGCTATGTAGTCCAGACTAGCTTCAAATTATTTTTTCTCCTCTTCACATCTAGGGCTCTGGGATTACAAGTTTTGTCACCAGCTTCTTTAGCTTCATCAATATAAATTTATTCTCTTTGATTTGATTTTTTTATCCATTTTGTTGATTCTGATGTTTGATGGGGCTGTTTTGGTTTGGGTTATTTGGTTTAGGGGGGTTGGTTTGGTGTGTGTGGGTGTGTGCGTGTGCATATGTGTGTGTGTGTGTGTGTGTGTGTGTGTGTGTGTGTGTGTACACGCACTCATACATATGTGTGTGTGTGCGCGTGTTGGTTTCCTGCCTTGATTTTGATGACATTAAACACAAGTGCACATAGCCAGGTATGGCAGTGCATGCCTTTAATTCTAGCACGCAGACGTCAAAAGCAGGCAGTATCTCTCTGAATTCCAGGTCAGCCTGGTCTTCAAAGCGAGTTCTAGGTCACCAAAGGATACATAGTGAAGCCCCTGTCTCAAAAATAAATAAGTAAATAAATAACAAATGCACCATTGGGAAGCTGTGGGTAGCAGGAAGTATTCAAGGTTATCCAGGCAAACACTGCCTCAAAAACAGAAACAACAAACTGTAAATACACTACTTTGTGGACATAAAACAGCTTTCACCTAAAAGGACATAAGAGACACTTATTCTGGAATTAAATATGAGTGACCATGTCCCACGAAAACAGATAAAGTTTGCCTCAAACATAATGTCTCAACACAGTAACAGTTTCATGAACTTGTCACAGTTCAAGTACATTGGTGGAAACATTGGGTGAGGCTGTCTCTGATTCAGGTTTCAGCTGCCACCTGATTCCACTCTTAGCTTTTTGAACAATATAAGCTAGTGGTTCCTTCAGTTAATACATCCCAAAAGATCTCATGTGTTAGTCACAGGATGTTAAGTCGGACACAAAAGTATACATGAATAGTTTTAAGAGTTAAAGATACCCCAAGATAATTTGGTTATTGACCTAGGACTTCCAATTCTTTACAATCAAGCATCTAATCAGCTAATCAGCCTTGCAGAATACTTTACACAGGTGTGGCTTCCTTCTGAGAACTTCACATTTTCAATTCTGCTTTCCCCCCCTCTCTCTTTCTCTCTCTCTCTCTCTCTCTCACTCCCTCCCTCCCTCCCTCCCTCCCTCTCAAGTCCTTTAATCAATCTCCCTTCCCTTCTTACCAAAACCATTTGTTTAAATCACATGTAAAACCGAAGCTGTGCTGAGCATTGACATGATTTCTTCACAACAAACAAAAGAAGTTTGAAGATAATAGCACTGCTTCACTCAGTAAACACCCAAGTCTGTCATGGGCCAGACACTGAGGATGGTGGTAAACCGCAAAGTACCCAATTAACTTTACAATGGTGGAGACAAAAAATAGGGAAAGTTAATATATTGAGTCCAATTACAGAGAGGGAAGAGTGATGAGCATAGAGGCCAAGAGCAGACTGGAGAAACCTACAGAATCAGCTGACCTGAACAAGGGGAGCTCATGCACCCCAGTCTGATAGCTGGGAAACCAGCATAGGACTGACCCAGACCCCCTGAATGTGGGTGTTAGTTAGGAGGCCTCTGATAATGGATCAGTATTTATCCCTAATATACGAATGGACTTTGGGAGCCCATCCTGCAAAGAATACTTTCTCAGTCTAGACACATAGGGGAGGGCCTAGGCCCTGATCCAAATAATATTATTCCCCATGAAAGGCCTCACCCTCCCTGGGGAGCAGAAAGGGATGGGCTGGGATTTGGTGGGGGTGATAGGGGAGGATGGGAGGGTGAGGGAACTGGGATTGACATGTAAAACAACTTTGTTTTAAATTTAAATTTAAAAAGAGAAAATAAAAGAAATATTAAGTACAGAGAAGAAAATTTAGTAGCAAAAAAAAGAAAAGAAAATAGAAGGTGCAAAGGAAAAGTAAGAAAGTAAGATATGAGAACAGATGAGAGGATAAAAAGTGAAGATGTTTTTGAAAATGTCATGTCAGGACCTGGGGGTATACTTGCTGCAAAAGCTCTTGCTTTAGCATATTTAAGACCAGTTCCCAGTAAATGGGTCAGACAAGATCTAGGGACTATATGTGGATCCCCAGCACCCTCACAAGAGCCAGGTGTGGCAGTAGCATCTGGAATCCCAGTGCTGGGAGTGGAATTCCTTGTCTACCCACTGTAACTGACTCATGAGATCCAGGTTCTATGAAAACCCTATCTCAAATGTTAAGGGCTAAAGAGATGGCTTGGTGAGTAAAGGTGCTTGCTTCATAAGCCTCAAGTTGAGTTTTATCCTTGGATCCCACATAAGATAAGTAAAAATAAATACCCTGATGATGGGGTGACATGCATCTGTAATCCCAGTACTCCTATTAGGGAGGTGGGAGGTTGAAACAGGAGGATCATTTATATGCTTACCGGCCATCAAACCTGGAGCAATAGCAACAGAAACAAGAGAGACTCTGCTTCAACAAGGAAGAAGGCAAGAACTGACTCCCAAAAACTGTTCTCTGACTCCTGTAAGGTGTCCTCTGATTTCCACAGGCATGTTGTGCTATATACATGTCTGCACTTCACACATACATGCGCAAACACACACACACACAATAAATAAGTAAATAATAAAATTTAGATGGAGAGTGTGATTGAGGAAGATATCTGATGTCAACCACTGGCCTTTACATGCGCATATACATATACACATAACCACTACACCACACATATACACACAGAGAGAGACTCAAGTATGCAAGACTTTCCAACTTAAATTTTTATTAACAGAAAAAGAACTATCTAAATTGAACTAAGATTTTTTTTTTTACCTATTGTGAGTGTTAGTTGATGGGTGATGGGTAAAAGAAAGTAACTTTTCTTTGGGAGTGACCACTCACACATTGCCCTAGTAGATAACCCAAATCCATGTGCACATGGACAGCACTAAGTGAACTCAGTGGGTTGTTCACAAAGGGTGAGCACATGAAGTCTGAAGGGAAATTTATCAGGGAGTTTATAAAGTTGAAGAGAGGGAGTCAGGGTGGATGTGAGTGGTTAAAATGAACTGTAAACATCTACAGTTTGCAAGGAATGAATTTTTAAATAAAACTTTAAAAATGAATGTCACATCATGATTTGTTATAGAATTCCAAACTAGGAACAATATAAAAGGCAAGCATTAGAGAAAATTATACACTATTGTAGCATGAATAACAAAAACCCAGGGACAGATATTGGGGTTCAAGCTGAAGATCACAAAATCAAAGCAGCTAGCCAACAGTTCTTACCTCTATCAACGCTGAAATGGAGATCATGTATTCCCTGTGACTGGAAACTGAATCTCACACAAAACCCTTTTCTTCATCCTTATATACCTCTCTAGTGCTGGAATTATAGGCATGAGCACTGTTGCTCTTTTAGACTGATTCACTCTCCTGTAGCCTGGGGTGGTCTTGAACTCCCACAGATCCATCTGCCTCCTGAGTCCTGGGATTAATGGTGTTTACCACCATTGTCTGACATCTGTGGCTAACTAGTGTGGCTAACTTTGCATTCTGATTCCCAGGAAAGCTTTTTAAATTGTAAACAATATAGCACCACAGTTCCCTGCCACACCAAAATTTTAAAAATTTCATAACAAAATGTTGAAGGAAAAATGCCCCCAGATCCTTCCTCCCACTGCAGACTGCCTCATCCCTCCTCCCTCTCCATTTGACCTCTGCCCTTCCTTAGCCTCCAAGTAGAAAGAGAATTTTCACCATGGGCTAGGCAAGACTTCTATTGACAGAACAAGGAGCAGTCAGTGTTCAGACTCAGAAGGACTTCTGTCCTGGCTGTAACAAAGGAGGCCAACACAATGGCTACAGGAGAAAGTCAGAGTGGCACCTCACCTCTGAATACAGTAAGGAAAGCAGAGTATGACAGTCAAGGGACTTTACGGGAGGGGTTGATAGATGGATAATTAGGAAAGACATCCATGGGAGTGGTTTCCAACTAAAGGGACTCAACAAGATTATGAGTGAAAACAACACAGGGACATTGAAAGGAGATAAGAAACTAGACAGTGGTGGTCAGATGTAAAGGGTGGAGGCTCTCTAAACTGATTTAGCAGAATGCCCTGATGAGCTGAACAGCCCAGGCCTGGTAAGGACAAGATAGGGAATCAAAGTCACAGACTAATGGAGGAGATCATGGGAAAGAAGGGTCTGGGTCTTGGACACTAAATTCAGCCACCTAGTGAAAGGTTCAGAAAGAAGGCAAGGGCACTGGAGGGAGCATAGGGCTGCCCTAGTAACTCCTGGAATCCAGTGAGCAGGCAGGGCAGGAATCACTTTCTGTGGCACTGTGTAAAAGGAGCTAAGGTTTAGTTGCACAACACTGAGAGGCAGACCACCAGCCTGTGGGTTGGACAGAACTTCTGATCACCCAGGAATCAATTCTGCAAGGAGATTGCTCAACCCAAGCCAACCATCCTGTTTTTCTTGTTGGATCCTGTGAGTGAGGTCCAGTGAGATGGGTGGAGCAGCCTGCTGCCCCAGCCAGCTCCCTGTGTCCTCAGAAGTCCTTTCCCTATTGCCCTCCACTAGGCTGTGGGACATCTATCACTGCATCTATTCTTGTAAATAGTCTGAGAAAAAGAGGCAACCTGAAGTCAAGACTACCAGAGTAGGAAGTACCTGTGAAGTATAACAGTCAGATGGCAAGCATCAGGCACTCTCACTCACATCTCTCAACATGGGATGCAGTATCGTTTCTGGTAATAAAATAATCCCACCCCAACTTAACACTGCACTGAAGTGAGCACATGTCCTGGAAACACCCATATGATCCTGAGTTGGTGATAGGAAAAGGAGAGAAGACAGAGAACATAAAAGTGTGTGTATAAGGACTTAAAAGTTCGACCCCAATAGAAGCTCTCCTGTTTTCAGAGGAAGACCACCAAACCTATGACTTGATCACTCAAAGCAACTACCAAATATACTTTACTCCTAATGGCTCAAACTTTTAATATTCAGGATATGGACTCTCAACCTATTTCAACTTGTGTCCTGAAACACTAGGTAATGTTTGATCTGTTTGGCCACTTACTTAAAAATAGCATTATTTTTCATCCACAATCTGTCTGTTTATGTGTGGTACTTGGAATTAAACCTAGGGTCTCACACATACTAAGCAAGCACTCTATTCTGTAACTGAGCTATATCTCCAGCCTTCTTTTTGCTTTATGTTTTGAGATAGGTTCTCACTATGTAGCCCAGCCTAACCCTGAAGTTTGCATCTTCCGGCATTAGACTTAGCAGTAGCTGGGATTACAGGCATGCCCCCACCAAGCCCAGGGAATATCCACTTATTATTACAGAAACTTTCTATCACCCTCTCATACCTTCTCTAATTCAGACCAAGAAACCAACAGCCACACAAGCAGACAGAGACTCAGGCTTCCCTGAGTCATCTCTGACACAAGGGAGTCATGTTTCTCTCCTGGACAGGTAGACTTCTTTATATGGTGTTCAGCCTTGTGGCTTAGCTCTTGGTTTTCTCTTTCTCTCAGGGTGTCTGTAGCTTATCTTAAAGCTGCAGGCTCCAGGACTCAAACTGCTCTTTCATGGTGAGTTGTGACCACTAAAGTCTGTCACCCCTTTGGCACTTACAGTCCTGCCTCTAAGTGAGTTAGATGAAGAATGGGAAGACACACTTGGCCCAAGAGTCCTTGCCTCACCTTCCACCTCTTAATTCACCTGACTGGAAGTGAACCTTATAGTTCCTGAAAGTGCCCTGCAGTAGTGTGGGTCTCTCAGGGATCCAAAGGACCACTCTCAGGTAAAATACTCTCCCAAATGAATCTTATAATAGGAAGCTGACAGGCGGTGTGATCGCAGGTGTCAACATGTACAGCACTTCTCTTAAACATGCTCTCCCTCACACTAGTCCATCCTGGACCTTCTCTCTACTGTCAAATAATGAGACAAGGAGGGTTCCCCCTAGGTCAACTCACCCTATGTATAGCAATGATCCTGAGTAGACCCCAGAAGAACCTGATGTCTGTCCAGCATCCTACTCAGAGAGACCTGGCCAGATGCGGCCCTCTTTCCAGGCTTTGTGTCTGCTTCCTCTTTCCTATTTATCCAGGAAAACATCCAAATAGCCATTTGAAGATTTCTGCAAATGCCGCCTTTTTACCACAGCTGCTTTATCTAATAGGGCAACATGAACATAGCCATGCCTCAAGGTCCCCTATTCTAACCCTGAACATAAATACTCATTAGTAATATTGATGCTACCTGTTATGGTTCCATCCAGATTCTGAGAGGGTTCCATCCAGATTCTGGACCCAAGGAAGAGCAGTGATGACACTGAGTGACCATTACCTACCACCCCCAACATAATTCCTCTTAATAAACTTCAAGGGTTCAGGGCCTTCCATTGTTTCTGTCAAAACCAGACACCTTCAGTACCAGCACAGCTGTCACAGGGACACTTTCAAGCATAGAGTTAGAGAGTGAGTTTGAAAGAAGAAATAATGCTCTCTACCTGCATAGGACTCAGTTCTACCCTATCCACTCCTGCGTTCTACAGTGAGCCCAGGCTTACTTTGTCCTGAGCTGGAGGATACATAAGCCTATACAGTAGCCACTTGAACATATCATCTTCCCGAGAAAGAGAACTAACAAGTTAAGGAACTAGTGCAAAGGAACCTCACGATACTGCTGCCCCAAAGGGCCAGACATGGCTGATTCTGCATGTTTACAGGAAGTCCATAAAAGATGAGTCTCCAGGGGCAGATGGGCTGGCAAGGGTCCAGTTGGCACCAACAGGGACCACAGAAGCACCAGGGAGCTTTCTGAGGTCAAACACATGTCTTAGATTTTGTGGGCACTCAGTAAAATTACTTTTGCACACTTTTATCATATGTTAACAATATCACACTCCAGGTGAATAAGGAAAAACTAGGCTGTCTTTCCAAGTAGGAGACAAAGTACCAGAACCACAGTGGGGATCCCTGAGAGGAACAGAAAGAACATCCTCAATGGTCTGTCCTCTCACTAGCTTGGCCTATAGGCCCCACATACAGCATCCACATTGCTTCTAGAGTAGTAGTCCTGGTCCTACCTCTTCCCTGCATAGACTTACCCCTTTCCTGTGTTCCTTGTTTCTCAACAGGAGAGTCTGTTGAACCTCATGTCCTGAGCAGTGGCCATTTCCTCTGCCTGATGCTATTTCCCTGATCTAGGTGTAACTCCTTGTCTGTTTAAATCCTAAAGGAACCTCTCAACTAATGTCTAGTGGCACCCACTTCTCCTTCTCCTTCTCCTTCTCTCATTTTCTACAGAGTATTATAATCGCCTAATCTTAACTATTTCCTCTCCTCCATTCCACCACCAGTACAACCTTAAAGCTTGGCTATGTGGTGCTATATTCACTAACCAGCATGAGTAGTTAACAGATGTGGGAAATGGGGATAGACAGAGAGAACATCTGTCCTAAATGTTACAAATATACATTGAGACTAAAGAATTAGTATGCACACTAAGGAATATAAGGACTATTACTAGATATTGAAATTACATTTGAAAGGTTAAATAATACATCAAAATAGTCAGTCTTTGTGTTTTTTAAAAATTGTTTTGTTTTTGGTTTTTTGTTTGCTTGTTTTACAATAGTATCCCCCTGTGTAGATCTGACTGGCCTGAAACTACAGATGTAGATGAAGCTGACCTTGAACTAAGAGATCCACCTGCTTATACCATCCAAGTGCTGGAATTAAAAACATTAGGCAACACACCCTCTCAAATAAGTAGTTTTTAATCTGTCTATTAGAAAGCTTAAAAGACACATGGGTTTATAATGCATCACTACTGGGCAGCCTGTAGCAATGTCTGTCCAGGGCTTGGCCACCTGTGCTGCCTCCTGTCCCTAGGGTGGCCTGGCTTGAGTGGTTTAAGGATAATAAGTAGTTACACAGAATGCCACACTCTTCCCCATTCCCCACTCCCCCAAGGTCAATTCATTTTCCTTTGACAAGGAAGTGTCTTAGGACTGGGCCTGCAGGAACCAGAAACAACAGCCCTGCTCAGAGTACTTCCAGATAGTGACCCAGCACTCACAGGTCAAGGCTGAATTCTAAAGGCACAGGTAAAGACTGGTTGCTCTGAAACAGAGTTCAGATATCACAGGCATGTTAGGCTTCAGAGAGCAATAGTTTCTCTGTTGAAACCAGTCTTTAAGAAATTGGGAAGTGTGAAAGGGGAAGCTGTGGAAAAGGGTCTTGGAGATGAGGAACTGGGAAGAACAGAG
The DNA here is from genome assembly GCA_030556225.1 of Cricetiscus sungorus. Classification (NCBI taxonomy): domain Eukaryota; kingdom Metazoa; phylum Chordata; class Mammalia; order Rodentia; family Cricetidae; genus Cricetiscus; species Cricetiscus sungorus. The sequence goes on along the minus strand of JANBXA010000372.1, from coordinate 83,156,653 downwards.
AGCTAAGAGTGAAGAAGTACTGGAGAGGCAGGAAGGGCGCAGTTGAGAGGGGGAGGGGTGGGGGACTAGGAGTTAGTGTGCTCTAGAGAAGATATTGGACTCCCAGGGAAAGAAAACACCAGAAGTAGCCGCAGACTGAAGAAGAGGGCGGGCGGGATGATGCGGAGGAGGCAGGGCCTAGGATAGGGAAAAGGGGCGGGACGAAAAAAGAGAGGAGGGTGGCAGCCGGAAAAGGAGGAGCCGGGAGAGAAGGGCTGGTTCCGAAGTCTCTCAAAAGAGTCGCTTAGTGTTGGCAGCCTCATTTCAGCTACAACTCCGAGTCTTCTTCGAGCTCTATCCCTCAGTCCCAACAACCATGGCCAGCCTGCTGCGCACCCCGCTGCTGCTGCTAGCCATCCTGGCCGTGGCCTCGGCTGCGACCCCCAAGCAAGGTCCGCGCCTGTTGGGAGGCCTGCAGGAGGCCAATGTCGACGAAGAGGGTGTGCAGCGAGCTTTGGACTTCGCCATCAGCGAGTACAACAAGGGCAGCAACGATGCGTACCACAGCCGCGCCTTAGAGGTAGTGAGAGCCCGTAAGCAGGTGAGTGTCCCCACCGCCCCTCTGCTCTCGGGTCCCTCCTAAACAGGAGCTCCTGGCCAGGGCGCGGTTCGCATCTGCAGGAATTTCGCCAATTCCAGTGCTTCCCACAGGAGCGGTCCTCCTCCTCCCCTACTTCTTCAGTGTGTTTCCAGGGTTACTCCCCCTCTGCTTTATCCTGGAACCCAGGAGAGAACCCTCCTAGCTCTATTTCCAAAAGTCTACCGAGCAGAGGCACCAAAGATGTAGGTCAGAGTCTCCTAGGTTGAGCTAGCAGCCACCAACTGCTGCCTGGGGTTAGTGTCAACTGCTAATGATTGGAAGAAGGATAAGTAGGCCTTACAGCTGTCCTCGCCCTTCTTTAAACTTCTTATTGTGACAAGCGCTTGGATTTATCCCGTCCCTCCAGTAACCACTTGACCAAGTTTGCTCCGATCTCTTTGCTCTACTCAGGCCCACATGTACCCAAGCGTGTGTTTGTATGCATCTATTTTGTGAATGCTTTCAGAGTAAAACTTCCTGAAAACAAAGGCATTCTCCACATACCCAAAATTCCATTTGGGAAATCGGAAATCCACAGACATTCAGTTCCTTCACTCAAAACCTCACTTAGTTTGCACGTCTCCATAGAGTCCATAGTGTTAGAATAAAGCACCTGGGAAACTTGGCGGATTCCATGGCAGGCAAGAGTGACCGAGGTGGGGGACAAATATGCCAGGCAGACAGTGTAGTGAGAAGTTTCATTAGAAAGGGAAAAGGGGATAAGGAAAGAGAAAAGAGGTAAAGAGATAGAGGACAGAAGAGGAAGATGGGAAAAGTCCTGTCTGCCCCAGGGGAACAGCAGGAAAGAATGGGAAAGAAGAGAGCATATGTGGGTGGGGTCTTTCTTTTAAAGTGGTCCTTTGCATATGCATGCAGACCTAGTAGTCATGGAACCCTGGGCTGACCAGGGTAAGTACATTCTGCCAGATGGCAGGGGCAGGTCAGCAAAATGCCTGAATCCTTACACATAAGATTTCCCAGCAATAACTAATTCCATTCAGTCTGGCAGCCTGCCTTTCTCTGAGCAGCTGCCATTCTGTCCTTATCATTGTGGAATGGTCCAGCCAGCTGTGGTGGTCAGTCATGTGCCACATGATAAGGTTCCCTCAGCCATGTGTGATAGGGTGGTCCCCACGGGGGATGACCCTGTGGTGCTACTGCCACTTTAGCTTGTACATTCTCGATTTGATACTCCTCAGTGTCCACAGCACTCATTTCTTGGAAGAGGCCCCACCCTTAAGGGACACATGACTGTGTAGACTGGTGCAGAGTCTCTTGGCCATAATGTTGATGCAGGTCACTATGCAAGCCCTCCTTGGGTCTTCTCAGAAGGTGCCATCTGACTGTTCTGGGGAAACTTGTTTCCCTCTTATGGCCCTGGAATATCCTTGGGAGCCGCCCCATGAATTGGTAATTGCCCCCAAGACAGCAATCTTACCCAGTAGCTTTCCATTCACTGAGTAGATGGGACTATTGTATACTTAGATTCTGACAGAGGAGCCAGCTTCAAGGGCTGCTAGGGCCCAAGGTTGACCCAAAAGAGGGCCAGATTTTAGACCACAAAGGGTTATTCATCCATGTGTAGAGCTCATTTCTGCCCTCTCTTGAAAATGTAAACAAGTTAAATCCTGCTCCATTTCTCCTGCTACCGTGATTAACATTCAGAAAAGTTATGCACTTCCCAGCTGTCATGGTCCTCGATGGCCAGTACACCTCAACTCAACTGTGGTACTAGATGGAGCAAAGCATAGGGAGCTATAGGCTATTTGGTCTGTGGGTCTCATTTAACTGGTGGGAAAACCAGGACCCCAAGAAGTCAAGAGCTTTGTTCCTAGTCCCATGGGTCAATATACAGAGCCCTGCCCTCTGACCCAGGTCCTCAGTCTGTGCTTCATATTTCTGGTGAGTTGGTCTAGTGTGCCCAGTACAGGGAGAAGGATAAATTCTGTTCTTAAATTGCAAATGGAAGACATACACAACACACTTGAGGAAATTCTCCCTGGACAATCTCACTGAGGAAGGAAGCATCCTATGCCCTCTTGTCACTGAAAGGAGGAAGTCTAGGTAAATAAAAGGAATGGGTGCTCTCTAGGCTCCATACAGTGAATAGGGAAGGTCTGGCTTTCCTCCAGCGGTACAGTGTCTCAGCCTGAGCAGCCACAGTCAGCAGATTTGAGCTAATCCCATACTGTAACCCAGAGCCTTTGGTTATGATCCAGATGACGCTGAGCTCCTAGAACACCCTTTCTGTCTCCCCAGTCCCGATTCTCTCCTTCCTGACACACCGAAGGATTTGTCCTGCTTCTCCTCTTACTCAGCTACACATGACACTTTGTCAAGGTTGCTCAAAATAACAGAATTACCTGCAGAGCCTGAGGCCACTTGTCTGGAAATAGTTTGGCTTGTGAGAGTTCTGCCTCTCACCAATGTAGGCCTAAGCCCTAGGTAAACACTGTAGTTCTGTGATGTGAGGTGACTCTGTAATTGACGTGGCGGGATGATTGTCTTTTCACTGTAGATCGTGGCTGGAATAAACTACTTTTTGGATGTGATGGTAGGCCGAACCACATGCACCAAGTCTCAGCCAAACTTGACAGACTGTCCTTTCCATGACCAGCCCCATCTGATGAGGGTATGTACCTGATATTGGCCTAAGAGCAATCATGCAGGCAAGGGGTTGATGAATATGATTTTGGGGGGCGTGGATCTATTTGGAAAGATTGTGCACACACATGGAGAAATGCTTCTGTAGGGAATAGTGATTGTGAGTGGCTACAGGTGAGTGGCATGTGTATGACATGCCAATACAGACCTGTGCCCATGTAGGTCTAGGGGAGGGGTGTGTGTCTATATGATTAATTTAGTTACTGGATGAACATACCCTGGGAGTTGGGTTACTGAGGGGACACTTATCCCTACTGGCCTAGAGGCAGCTACAAGAATTCTTACTGGAGAGAAAGGCTCTATTTATCCTAACCAAGGGCTCCCAAGCCTTACACAGGCTACTCCTTAACAAGCTGTGCTGGAGCTGAGGAATATGGAATTATGGGGCCAGGAAAGAGGACACATGACATCTGGGAGAAAGGATAAACAGATCCTGCTGAGTGTCCTGGGACTTAAAAGGGGGAAATTGTTTCATTTCCATCATTCCACACTGCTCCATCATCCTGGGATGGGCACTTCTCTTTTTAACTGTGTCAGCATGCTGATTGTTCCTCTCTGTTCCCTTTTGCAGAAGACACTCTGCTCCTTCCAGATCTACACTGTGCCCTGGCAAGGCACACACACCCTGACAAAATCCAGCTGCAAAACTGCCTAAGGGTTGAGTCCAGTAGGATGATGCAGACCGTTCCTTACTTGTACTCCTTCCCTGTAGTGTCCCATCCCTTGGAAGGGTGCTCCAGCTCTAGAGGACATCCCTAGTGTGTCAGCACCAGGAGACAGTAGAGAAGCTGCTGCAGACAGGTTTTGCACATCTGAACAGCTGTCCCCTGATTCCACTCTTCTCCTTGTAGTACCTGTCATGCCTTGCTCAATTAAAAAAAAAAAAAAATTCCTTTGGATCCTTCTGAGTTGTTTCTGTCTCAGGATATTCAGCAAGGAAAGACAGAGAAAGCAAGAGCTGAAGGCTTACACAACCATGCATATAAGGATGAGACCTTCACAAGTGCCAGGAGTAACCTGAGCTGCCACACTGAAGCTTTGCCACTGCCCTTGCAAGGCAGTCAGACAGTGAGGCAGGTGGAGGGTCCCATACTGGGCCCAACATCACCAGCTTCTGCAGAGATGACCTGATGGAGGGAATGGCCCTCACTAAGAGACTCTGCAAGGTGATTCCATCTACCCTGCCTGCAATCGAAACTCTGTGTGTGTGTGTGTGTGTGTGTGTGTGTGTGTGTGTGTGTGTGTGTGAGTAGAGAGAGAGAGAGAGAGAGAGAGAGAGAGAGAGAGAGAGAGAGAGAGAGAGAGAGAGAGAGAGAGAGAGAAATAACAGCCAGTATCATCCTAGGTGGACCGACAACCCAGAGCTGAGGCAGCATTGGTCCTCCACATCCTAAGCCACTATGGCCTATGGGGATAACAGATGGTGCTCCCAACTCTTCTTTTCCCTGACATAATACAAGGCTTCTTATGCACCTTTTTGGGATGATTACAACATAAATGGAGTGACACAAGATCAACTCCAACTTCTAACCAGGGGTTCTCAGTAACATCACTTCAGTTGTAAAGATCAGGGACATTTCAGTGCCCCAGTATGGGAGACTACATGTTAAAATGCAAGTTTTAACTGTCCATCTACTCAGTGCAGAGGGGGCATAGCCCAGCTACTGGGGCCTGCATTCAAATCCCCAAACTGATCAGAGCTATATCAAGAAGCAATCTTCAGGCCACTGGAATGCTCAGAACATTGAGCTTTCTAGAACATCTGTCCTTTTGCGAGTCCTTTAATCTTGAACAGTAGCATTTGTTTGTCTTTGGCCCAAGTCCAGCCCACTGTTGTGCTAAGTGAATTGGCCACACTTCCTGAATTGTCACCAGCAGGTAGTGACGCTGAAGTGTGTTCCCATAGCTCTATACCTCTAGGACTGCCACAGTAATCATGACAGAGGCTCTATCACCATACATCTCTAAAGAGGCTGCCTTACATTCACCGAGGCGCCATCCTATAATGACAACCTATGTACTGGACAGAGCCACTGTCCTGTCTTCCTCCAACATTGTGTCTAGACCACTGACTTGGCTCAGCACATCCTCATTCCAATTTTGCATACCTGAGTGGCTGTCGCGGGCTGGTACCTGACCAAAGATGTTCCCTAAAAATTTCCCAGTGATTGTAATAGTGCACCAGTTATGTTTAAAAAGTGAAAAGATGGCCTACAAATGCACACACACACACAATTAGTTCATATATCTGGTACATAATTCATAACCAGAACACATAAAACGCTATGAAAAACCAATAAGAAAGCCACCTAAGCAAATTTCCTTTTTGAGAGATGTTAGGAAAAGGAAGACAATCTCCTAAGCAAGTTAATTAAAAAAAAAAAAAAAAACATACAATTAACAACTATAAAAAGTCTCAATAGACATATCTCTAAAGAAGATAGGCAAAACATATATTAGCATATATGTGAATGGTAAACATAAATCTTAAGGTAACAGCATCAGTTCCCACTTCTTACCTGTGACATAATTATCTTTGAAAAGAGAGAAATTAACAAACAGGAATCCCAACTCAGCTGGTGAGGATGGTGAAAATGATTTGGGAAACTGCCTGGCACATCCTCAACTTGTTTGTTAAATACAGCATCCATAAGCCTAACAATTCTACCTCTGTTTATATAGCCAAGATAAATGGTATAAAGTAACTGCACTCTCATGTTTGTACATGCCTTCTTACAGCTGTGCTATTCAAGCTAACAGAAAGAAAGGAAAACGAACTACATAGCCATCACCTGGGCCTGGAGAGGTGGCTCAGCAGTTGAGAGCATGGGCTGTTCTCCCATTTGAAACTTAGAATCCCTTGTAGCATGACACATTAGCCTCTTTCAATACCACATCCTAGAGAGATACAGAGGCCTGAGGAGATTGAAAAAGATGGGGAAGGAATCAACCTGTGGAGCTGTGTTGACACTCATTGTCAAGCTGAACCTGGTACCACAGAGCTGTAGTTTCAGCCTATTTGTAAAGCTTAGGCTGGAGGAATCCAAGATCAAGGTTAACATAGGCAACTCACTTAGAGCCTGCTCCAAAATAAATCTTAGAAATGGCTGGAGATGTATCTGAGTGGTAGAATTCTTGTATAGCATGTACATGGCCTGAGTTCAGCCCTAATACCACATATACACAAGAAGAGCACAGTATCACAGGGCACTGTTTCAGGTTTCATTTCTGTTGTGATAAAATATGGAACAACCTGATTTAGGCAATCCCTAAACTGAGACTCCATTCCCAGGTAATTCTACATCATGTTAAGTTGACAATTAAAACTAAACATTAAAACAATTAAAGTAGCAAGAATTAAGGTAATAGATCACAGAGCACCTTAACTAAAGAAAAACTTAAAAATATGAGAATTATCAGAATGTGACATAAAGGTAAAAAGTGAGCACACTGCACAAATGGCATACATAGATTTGCTCAATGCACAGTTGCCTCAAACCTTTGGTTCGAAAGAAACAGTATTTGTGAACGGCAACATAGCAAAAGAGAATTATGTATCTTATATGCTTGCACAAAGTGTATGAATGAGAACTGCATAGGTGGGTCTGGAGAAAGGACACTGTTGGGTCTCAAACCTAAGACAAACAGCTCAGGTGCCTATTTAACATATCAAAGCTGACACTGGCACCTGCTTCTCCCTGCATCTCTCAAGCCCTCCTAGCTGGCATACTGCCCACCCCATCCTGAATTTCTCCAGCTCCCCTCCCCCAGCTGCCCTTCCCTGTATAATCCAGCCATTTCAGTTACCCCTCTTTTCTTTAGGGACTCTGGACGACTGCACCTGGTTCCCCTGCTCTTCTCCTCTCCTTCCCCCTCCCTCCTCTCCTGACATGGCTCAGGGCCAGTCCATTCTGGACTCTCTGATGCCACTGCCTCTGCCTATGCTCTCCCACATACCTATAATAAACTTTTTCCTCCACCATACCTAGGAGCAATCATGTTCCTTCTCTAATTTTTTCATCCATCTGATAAAAAACCCTGGAACCAGTCATGTCCTTTCCTATTTATTTCTTTTATTTTTTTTCATTCAGATATGAAGTACCATGCCCTTTTCATCCTTACACCCCATCTGTACTTCACATATGTGGAAATGCTATGACCCTCTTTTTTGGAGGCATTTTGAAGAGTCATTGTACATGCGTGTCTAAAACGCAGTCAACCATAATTACTTGAGGTTTCTATTGCTGTGATAAAGCACTATGGCCACAATCAACTTAAGGATGAAAGTTTTATTTCAGCTTACAATTTCACTGCATCATCCAAAAGAAGTCAGAGCAGGAACTCAATGTAGGAACCTGGAGGCAGGAACCTATGCATAGGATGGGTGCTGTTTACTGGCTTGTTCCTCATGTCTTACTCAGCCTGCCTTTTTATACCATCCAGGACCACCCATCCACCCAGCATGATGGGCTTATGCACATCATCACCATTTTAGTAGTGCCCTATTGCTGTGAAGAGATACCATGACCATGGCAACTCATTTATGGGACTTGCTTACTGATTCTGAGGTTTAGTCCATTATCATTGTAGCAGGGACCATGGCATCTCACAGGTAGACATGGTGCTAGAGAAATTGAAAGTTCTACACCCAGATCCGCAGGCAGCAAGAAGAGGAATATCCTCTTGGCTTTGCTTGGGCCCTTGAAACAACAAAGCTCACTCCAAGTAACACACTTCCTCCCACAAAACCACACCTCCTACTCTTTTTAAATAGTGCCACTCCCTATGAGCCCAAGGGGCCATTTTCATCCAAACTACCACAATCATTAAGTAAGAAAATGCACAACAGGCTTCCCCATAGACTAATCTGATGGAGGCATTTTCTCAATTGAAGTTCCTTTTTCCAAAATTACTCTAGCCTTCGTTTCAATATGAAAATTAGCTAACTTCCTGGAGAAATGCCAGGAAATAACCAGGAAAAGGGAATCTTATTTAGTGCTTATCCGCTAATAGAGTAAGTAGTGAAGCACCCAACAAGGGGAAGGCCTTTCCAGACTCTTAGCCTCTCTCTGTTCACCAGCCCTGCTATCAGTGCAGGGGGCAGGAGACTTTATAAAATGGGAGTCTTATGATGTACTAGATGAGGTAAGTCAGAGAACATTTCTTTAGGGTCTAACTAAGTTACCTGTCCTCAAACTCATGATTCTCCTGCCCGAGTTTTTGAAAACCACAATTATAGACAGCATCACCATGCTGGACAGTGTTTCTTTACACCTTAATATAAGACAATGGGTAAAGGAAAGGTATCGTTTACATCACATGCTTTGGGAAAGAGAATGTCCAGTTCTCAAGAGTCAGTTCACATGACTGTGAGTGTTTTCAGAATGGAATGTGTATGCTACGGCCTGAGGCTGAAGACCAGCTTCCCTTGTGAGGCCCAGTCTTCCCTCAGTGTTGTTGGGGGTGAGTCACAGCACAGCAGCTCTATCTTTATAGGAAGGATGAGTGGATGGGCCAAGTGTTATATAGAAGAGTGTCGCGCACAACCTTTGCCGATAAGGAAGACGCGGCAACCGAAGATGTGTCCAGCAGAATCTTTATTGTTGAGCTCTTTACATGTAGATGGAGAAGGACCCCAAGCCCCAAATGCGCTCTGCTTAAATAGCCTGCAGGGCAACGTGCTCGTCTGCCATTGGTGCTCCGCACAATGCCTAATTGGTATACTTTCTCTGATAGGGAGAGCTCTCGTATTCGAATTAGCATAAGGTGGCGCATGTGCAACTGGCGTAGCTAATGCTGTAAACAAGACTCAGGAAGCAGGAAGCCAGCGCCATCTTGTAATGGCGAATGCGGCTCCCGACAGAAGAGTATCTGCTTCCCAGAGTCTTTAGCTTTGCTTTACCACCCACAGAATGAAACAGGATGGTGTTTAGGTGAATGCAAGCTGCAACAGTCATGTGTGATTTTACAATCAAGGGTAGAATCTCCTCCAAGAGAGCTTCTTGCTTCTTGCTCTTATGTGCCCTGAATCAGTTTCCTTGGGGTATGCAGTCTTGCTTGAGGAACTACCTCTAATCTCTCTCTCTCTCTCTCTCTCTCTCTCTCTCTCTCTCTCTCTCTCTCTCTCTCTCTCTCTCTTTGTGTGTGTGTGTGTGTGTGTGTGTGTGTGTGTGTGTGTGTCTGTCTGTCTGTCTGTCTGTCTGTCTGTCTCTCTGGGATAATTTTTTTCTACACTGTGAAGATGTCTTTGCCATGGCTCCTTCTGGTTATTTTAATAAAGAGCTAAGTGGTCAATAGCTAGACAGAAGAGAATAAGTAGGATCACTAGGTAGAGAGAGAAACTGAGGTGTGTCTTGGTACCACAAGAGATGCCAACAAGACACTGAAGTAATCAGACATACAGTACAGATGAGATCCACATATGGTACAGATACTGAGCCATATCACATAATGTAGATTAATAAAAGCAGGTTGATTTAAGTTATAAGAGCTAGTTGGGGAAAAGCCTAAGCTAAGGCCAAGTTTTCATAATTAATAAAAGTCTCTGTGTTGTTATTTGTGAGCTGGTAGCCCAAAGAAAAGTCCAGCTTCTTTCTCTCTCTCTCTCTCTCTCTCTCTCTCTCTCTCTCTCTCTCTCTCTCTCTCTCTCTCTCTGTGTGTGTGTGTGTGTGTGTGTGTGTGTGTGTGTGTGTGTGTGTGTAATTTGCACATGTAAGCCAAAGGAGAGTTGAGTCTTCCAAACCTAAGATCCTTAGTGAACACCCTTAGTATAACCATTTTCTCAGATTAGTCCTAATGGCAGTATCTTTCACAAAGCTGTTCTCTCTGCTTCCATCCCAGGATACAAGTCAATAGAATATCTGAAAGGGGAGGATGCTGTGCCTTTTCTGGCTGTTCTTACTCATACAGATACATTCATCAGGTATGATTAGAGCTTAGTTGCCAAAAGTAACCAACAGACTATTTGGATCAAATAGATTCCTTATCGAGCTCTTTAATCTATTCAATTATAGATGTTTGGTTTATGGGTGTCCTAGCTAAGAGTGTGCTCCAACTCTTGGTATTATCCTCCTGGAAGCCCTAAAAAATAAACTCTTCTTGGACACTTGTGTTTTAACCTGGGTTACCATTGTTGTGATGCACAGGTAGGGTGCCATCTGCAGGCTTGGCCATTGATGACCACTGGGCTAATGATCACCCTGAGCTCTCTTGGTTTAGGATGCTTTCATTCAATGAACACATGCTTGGTACCAAGCAAAGAGCCAGTAGGAGCAGGACCTTGAGGGTCATTTTTTAGGGGCTACCCACACCTCACAGCCTATTTGAGTCATTTTCTGTACACTCAACCATTACAAGGCACCTCCTGCCTGCCAAGAAATAACTGCTTTTGAAAACTGGCAATGTTCAAACTACACTACTGGAACATGATCCTACCCCTCTCTGGTAACTGTAGGACCCCAATCTAGTGAGACTGACAGGAAGATGGAAAAGGGCTCATGGGAAATGTGTCATGCTCCAAACAGTTCCATTAGAAGGATACCTATTCCGATGTGGGAAGAGAAGCAATGACTTCAGGAATGGGGTGTTTGATTAAATGCAGAGATTCTAAAATTGTATTAAAAGTTAGCTCCTCAGAGCTTGAGAGATGGATTAGTAGTTAAGAACACTGCCTGTTCTTCCAGAGGATCCATGTTCAATTCTCACTACCTACCTAGTAGCTGACAACCATCTATAATCCCAATTTTAGGGGCCCCAATAGCTTCATTTGTACACATGTCGCACAGACATACATAGATGAAAAACATCCATACACAAAAAATAATTAAGTTCCCATGCCCCTGTTGTTATGTGTGTTGTAGAATTTACATCTTGTTTTGTTTTTTGGAAGAGGTGGTGTCTCACTGTGGCATAATAATGGATATGTAGAACAGGCTGGCCTCAAACTCACAGGGATCCTACTGTCTCTGCCTCCCAGTTGCTAGGATGCACACCCTACCATATGTGTGTTAAAAGTTCCCAAGTACTTTAAATGAAAATCAGTTATAAATATTGCTAACACCAGAAAGGAAGGTACAATGTCCATCTAAGGTGACTCTGATATGCAGCTAGATAGTTTGAATATGAGTCATGAGGCTCGGTGATCTTTCTGATCCATAGAGAGGTTTGAACCAAATAGTCCTGGGCCACACAATGGCCAACCCAAGTACAGGATTAGGCCAAAATACCAGGACACCTCTGAGGACATGTTCAAACAGGGCAGAACCCACCATTCCAGCTTCCCAAGTTTTCATCCAGGTAATGGACAGAATGAGAATGTCATCATGGATGTATATATTTGAATGTTTAGCCACCCAGGAAGTGTCATAGCTTGAAAGGATCAGAAGGATTAGAAGATATGGCCTTGTTGGAGTAAGTGTTGCCTTGTTGGAAGAAGTGTGTCACTTTGAGATTTCTAAAGCCCATGTCAGGCCCATTTAGATAAGGATATAGAACTCTCAATTACTTCTCCAGCACTGTGTCTGCCTGTGTGCCACCATGCTCCCTGCCATGAAGATAACTGACTAACCCACTGAAGCTATAAGCAAGCCCCCAATTAAATGATTTTTTTAATCCTGTTTTTTTTTCTGTTTTCCTGTGGGGGGGTCATGGCTGCCTAAAATGCCACAGTGGGTAAATGCTGCTGCAAATTTAACCCCCTTCAAAACACTACTGCAGCCCTCTGAGATCAGGGAGTTGCAGCCTCGATAAAGAATGTCCTGTAGCATATGAGAGCATAGAGATGGGGTGCAGGGTGGGAGCCCTGTATGCAAGCCCTTTGTCCAAGTTCTGAACCCTCAGCATTTGACTGTGAAGACTCAGGCCTTAAAATCAAAATTCCCTGTTGTAAATGAAGCATTTTCCATGGCTATCTCAGGCCATTTAACCCAGACAACCTAAAGTGCCGTAGACTGCTCTCCACACTACTCACTGTGTGTTCCAAGATCTTTGCTTTCCTTTTTCCTTTGCAGATATCTGCTCCTCACCTGGGTGTCCCGGGTGAGAAAAGGGGCCTCTCTCTAACACTTACCCATTTTCCTGTCCTGGCCCTCAACTCAAATCCTCTATTTGGCCCAACAGCTACTCTTTCGAATCCAAAAAAGCAAAGAAGCATTATTTTATTTTTGGAAAGTAATAACTGCACAAGTTAGAAAATATAGCCAGGCTTAAGATAGAGGGAAAGCTTTCTCCCCACACCAAGCTTCTGACACAGACCCAGGAAGGCAGGCTGCCTTCTTGACATTCTTTTGGGACCTTTCCTTACTCCTTGTCTAGATCATTGGCCTGAACTCCCACAAACATGCCTGCTGATTTGAGAGCAAATCTGTCCAGCTCTGGCATTAAAAATAATGACTTGCAGTTCTGGGCACCAATGCACCCCAATATGTGATATTTCTATTTTAATAAGTCTCCCAGTTATCTCTTTACTGGAATCACTGCCCATAGCATTGGAGAAATAGGTTCCAAACTAAACCTTTGGCCAGACTGAGGTGACACTTAAGAAAGATGTTAGTTTGGTTAAGAATAGCTGATAAGCCTGGAAAATTAAAGAAGGTAAAAAATAGCAAATCAGTGTTTGGTCCCTCAAACCGAAGTGTGAGCCCCGTCGTGGTTTACTGTCTGACATTTCCAAAATAAGTGCCACTGCTGGACTATTGAGGTTGGTCTCTAAATAACACTAGCCAAGGAAGTGGAAATTTGGCTGAGTTAATGGAAACCGCTTCAAGAAATCCAAAAAAGAGCTCTGAATGGAATCATTTCCAGGAGAAAGCAGACATTGTCCAGGCCTGGAGAGCCATTAAGAAAGGGGAAAATACCACAATGGCCACATTGGCCAAGTCGAAAGAGAATGTTTTGGAACTAGGAGCAGTAAACACTGCCCAAAACTGTCAGAAAGAACATTTTGTGAACATTGTGTACTGTGGACATATTGTGGTTCAAGGCAGGAAGATCCCACAAAGCAGCTCTGCAGAGAGCGCTCTCAGTACAGAGAGCCATTGTAAGAGCCAGTAGAGTGACTCGGTTGAGGGCAGGAGCTTTGGGGGTCTTGGCTGTGGCTTGTGCCTTATTTCAAATAAACTAAAGTTGTTTCCAATAAAGAAAGAGCCCAGAACCTGTTCTGACGCTGGAAAGGGGACATGAGGGTGGGGATGTTTTACTAGGCAACAGTTACAAGGTGCTATAAAAGATCACACAGTGTTTAAATGATGGGAGATGTTATTCTGTATATATGTTTCTCATACCGGTTAATAAAGTTCTGTGGCCATTGGAAACAAGATAGGCGGGGCTAGCAGACCAGGAGGAGGAAATAGGAAGTAGTAGGGAGGAGTCGAGATGTAGCCCAGGGAAGAAGCAGGACTCCTGCCGCGGCTCCCTGATAAGACGACCACGTGGAAATACTTAGATAAGTAGAAATGGGTTAATAATTAAGACAGAGCTAGCCCATAAACAATAATGGTAATTGGCCAACAGGATTATATCAAATACAGAGTCTCTGAGTGTTATTTGGGGCTGATGCAGCTGAGGGCACAGACTGGCGGGTTGGCGGGCTGGCAGAAGCGTACATGCTACAGATTGGCGCCAAACCTGCCATAACATTTAAACATGGCATCAAACCATGTCACAGGAGAGACAGACTGAGAACTTTTCAATATGTAAACTTTTCAATAAATCAATCTCCCCTCTCTACTCCCTTCTCCCCCCCCCACACACCATGCCTTTATCTTTCTCTCTCTCCTGTATGTCTCTCTCTGTGTCCCATTTCCTTTCTCTGCAGCTTTACCCCAGGCATCTCCAGCCATGATACTCTGCCTTACCAATGAAATCAGTGGAGTCAAGCAGCCACTGACTGAAAATTCTGAAACTATAAGCTAAACAAATCTTCCCTCTTTCTAAGGTATGTATCTTAAGTGTTTTGTCAAACAGGCAGATTGCCAACACAGAGCATTTCAAAGGGAATTGTCAAGTTTAATTATCCAGAATTGGTTTTATTGAGCTCTGATATCAACCTGAATTAGACCAAAAGTCTGTACTCAAGACCACATGACAATGTTTACATCTATTTCTTAACCTGTGCCCACAGCATCCTGAGAAGCCTCATAAATGATAACTGAGCCACAAGTACCCCCTATCCCTGCATCTTCCTGTACACCCGTCTTTGCAGCTTACATGCTTTGGAGCCATGATCAACTCATTTGCCACCTACATGATGATGAGGATTTCAATAGCCATGATTAATTACACTAAGAACAATTTCCCCATAATCAGCAATAGGGATAAACATGAGAGATGTTGTTTATGGCGTGTCTGTCCTGATGGTATTCTGTTAGTACCATGCTCTCCATATCGCCTCAATTTTCTCAATTCCCTGAGGTAAATTCTACCATTATGGCTGTGAAAATTGAAGCTAATATAAAGTAAAAGACTGAAGAGATAAGAATGAGGCTTGACCTCCAGTACATCTAACTCCAAAGAACTCCTCATCACCTACTTTGACTCCTGCTATGTTTGACCCTACAAACTGCAATACATTGATCACAAAAAATTGCCTAAAAGCTACAGTCTCTACAGATAGGTCCAGTGATAAAACAGTTTTTGTCACTGTCAACATAAATCTCTCACCAGTTCTCAGGTCCACACTCCTACTCTCTCAGTAAGAAGCACCACAATATCTCATCTCACTCAGTAAGAAGCACCACAATATCTCATCTCACTCCCCAGAGAGAATAACTTGCTTGTAATTTCACTTTTGAGGAAGACAAATGCTTTGAAAAGTAAAATCCAAGTTCATAAAAGGGCAAAAGACTAACCCTCATATGTTTTAATGTGGATATGGCTTGTCCAAACTATGACTCACATTGACAGTCAGTAAGGGGATCTTTATGGGACTGACCCACCCATCATTCTGTCTCTCCCTCTTCATGCGATCACTTCCCATCTGTATATGATATCCCTTTGACCTTGGACCAGAACTGCAGAGTAAAATAAACCTCTTCATTTTATAGCATATTGTCCGTGGTACTGTTACCATCAAAAGAAAATGGGATAAGACAGATTCCACCAGGATTTCTGATGTATTCCAGTTTCCTAAAAAGAGAATATCAGAAAAAATGTAGGCCTGGGCCTGCCTGCCAGTGAGGCCTGCTTCCAGGAGTCACCCTGACTCCTAGCCATACCCTCTCATGGATGGGTCTCTGTGCTATGTCCTCTTTGAGGTTTGAGTTTGGACCTCTGATTTTAGGAAGTGTGTCATATATTGACCATTAGAATTGATGCTGTTAAAATTATTTCAAATTCCCAAATTGGCAAGTTAGACCTCAGTCTTCCATTGATTGGAAATACAACTTTATGTTAGTCAATTTTCTGTTGCTACAACAAAATATACAAGGCTAGGTAATTTACTAAGGAAACTCAGTTTTGGAGATGCAGAAAGATGGTATTAGTATTCTGTTCAACTCCTAGCAGGGAGTTCACAGCAGCCAGACGTTGAATGACCTTGAAGGAGAGACAGAGTGCTGGGAGGATTGGTCTCCTTTATAACAGTCCCTTTTGGGATGAACAGCCCATTGAACTTGTACTTACTAAATTCCATTCCTCTATGATTGTGGGGCCCTACTGGCAGGCAGGCCCAGGCCTATGTTTTGTTTGTTTGTTTTGTTTTTTGTTGGGGTTTTTTCCTGGCATTTCTCTTTTTAAGAAACTGGAATACATCAGAAATCCTGGTGGAATTGGCCTTTTTCAGTTTTCTTTTAATAGTAACAGCACCACAGACCGAGTATGTTGTAAAACTAAGAGGTTTATTTTACTCTGCAGCTCTGGTCCAAGGTCAGAAAGATGACATTTGCTGATGGCAGAGGCCTAAAGACATACATATGGGCCAAGAGATGTGTTCCAGGGACCAGGAAAACAAGGTGGCTTCCAGATTATCTCAAGTTAATCCACTGGCCTATCAACCACATAAATGCTTAGTCCATCCACAATAGCAAGTCCTGAATACCTTTAAAGGTCCCACCTATTATCTAATATCTCAGAATATGGATAAAATGTTGGCATGAACTTTGTCAGGAACAAGCCATATTCAGACTACATCAGAATCAGAAGGTAACAAAAGTGAGCTGGTCCATAAACAGTACCAGAAAAGTAAGCTGTACATCTGGGACTGGGCATTCATCTCCCACAGATGCCTCCCTCCTAACACACACATTCAGACTCCACATGGGTCACCCATACACACACACACATACACACATACATACACACACACACACACACACACACACACACACACACACACACACACAAGTTGAACAGTATTTCACCTGTGAGTCTGCCTAGAAAGAAACATTATTAGCACAGTGGACACTAATAAAGCTAAAAGGGGGACATCTGTATCCTTAAAGCTCCCCTATTCCTTCCCTGAAGAAACAAATGCGTGAGCATGGAAAGTGGACCAGGGTGTTCTGCATTTAACTCTAAGAAGAAAGAAATAGGATCCAGGCAATAGGGAATGAAGCAAATGGCTCATCTGCTAGGATGAGATACTAAGGACAAACAAATCAAGGATAATAATGCCAGCATGGTGACTCAATCATGAGTTGAGTAAAGCATCCAAGCTGTAAGAAACTCAGCATAATTATTTCATGAAAATATTAAAGGCATAAAACTTAATTATGAACAACTTAAGTATTATTATCTCCTATGCTTGGAACCAAAAGTCTTTTGGATTTGGAACTGTTATGGATTTCAAAAACTTTATAAACAGTAAGTATCTTAGATATGGACTGTAAGCAAGGTCACAGTAAAGAAACTACCAAAATGGCTACACCATGATTTAAGGGGAAAGTTTTCATTGTAAATAATAAAGAGAGAATATCTAGAGGCAGCTGGTCACTTGTCTGGAGTAAAGTGGAAAAGAAAGCAGACTGGACATGGCCACGGCTATCTGAGAAAGAAGGGAGAGTAGTAGCAGAGAATGGTAGGGGTCGCCTTGTCATAATAATGGAGCAGGAAGAGAGCTTCAGTCTGGAACTGCAGGGTGCAGAAGGGGTGGAGAAAGTGAGAGGGCCAAGAGGTTAGTGTGGACTTTGGGATGCATAACAAGTACATGTAAATAGGGGTCAGAAGAGCCTGGAGGCTAGCATTAGCTTTCCTATGCATGTCAATAGGGAGACAAATGCTTCATCTACAAGAGGAAGGGGAGACAGGGAAATGGCTCTTCCTGGCAAACAATCCTCCAACAATCCTTCTGTTTTTCCTTCCAGTGTCCAGCCAGAGCTAAGCCCACACCATCATATTGAACATAGTGAGTGGGTCTGTGCTTTGGGGATGGTTGGAGGTTTCCTTTGGAGCTAACAGAAACCAAGTCTAAAAATAAAGCTAATTTATACTTCATACATACCTAATATTCATTCCCCAAGGGTGACTTGATATCAAATATCAGTGCCTCTCCATTTTGCCCATGGCTATCACTTAAGTCAGAGCTGGAATTTTCCACTGTGGCATTGTAATGACACTGATAATTTTAGCCTTTGAAGAATTGCAGGCTTTAAACTTCCAGATAACTTGTTCTATCTGGAGCACTGGTTGACTGTCCCAGTGCTTTAGGAAGCTCATGAATGTAGTGTGCTTAGCCACAGTGACTGGCAGAGAAGTAAAGCCTAAAGGAGTTGTTCTTGTCAGTGTCTGTCATCAGCACAATGGTTCCTAACAAAGCTAAACAAGAGATGGCTTTGCCCTCAGGATAAGACACAGTTCCCTGGCTGGATGAAGCCTCTGTAATATGGATTTTCTATTAAACTGAAACCTGTATTTTATCTAACAAAAGTGACACTGTAATAGTTTGGAACTGTTAGTTTAAAATAGAGGTTTGGGGTTGTCATTATTTTACACCCAAGTGGTGAGAAAAGAAAACCGTATTCACAGCATGAAGAATTTGGTCTGGCAGTGCTTTGTGATACACATGGCAAACACTGGCCTGTGGGCAAACACTGGCCTGTGTACAGAAAGGCCACCAGACTTTTGACTTTTTGAGACTTTTGACTTTTGGAAGGAAGGTAAAGACATTGTATCCTTTAGTGCATTACTAGAGATTGGATTCAGGGCCTTGGGCTGATACCCACAGCAAGCTATCAACCACTGATCTATAACCTCAGCCCTTAGCTCTTTTAGATGGAGTCTTCCTATGAAGGTTCAGGCTAGCTTGAACTCCCAACCCTTCTGCCTCATCCTCCTGAATGATGGGATTGCAAGCATGTGCCACCACTTGGCAAATGACATTTTGGTAGAAATCAATAAGCAGCAATAAACACATTTAAAAGAGGAATATGCTTACATCAGAAAACAGTTTTTCCTCACTCTTCCTTCTAACCATCCTCAAATCCACTTTCTCCACACAGAATCAGAGTTAAACAAAAACCTTGGTTTCTGTGTAAACAAACACCCAAAGAGATGTAATTGTCAGTTCTGAGCACTTGGACAGAAAGAACAGTGTCCCCAAAATGCATCACTCTTCCATTCAGAAGGGAGCTAAGATGAAGATACTTCATTTACAAGTCAGGGGTGATAAAATGTAGCAGACAGGCAGTAATGGCATCTCCAGGACTTTTGTATTTGTGGCAAGTGGTCCCCAGCTGAGGGTTCACATATCTTTACGTAGTGCAACTCCCTCTTGCCATCATTACATGTAGCCATTACCTTCTCTTTAGCTCAGATTTGCTGGAAGTCTATGTAGAATTCATCCTTTAAATTATCAAAACTTAAAGCCACCTGAAGACTGAAGTAAAAAAGCCACAGATGGAAGAGCTAAGGCAAAGGCATAGGTTCAGAAAGATCCAGAATCCTGGAATCTGGGTCAAAGAGAAGAAGACTCAGTGGGTGAAAGTGCTTGCTGCACAAGCCTGGTGACCTGATCCAATCACTGAAACCCACATAATCAGCTGCAGGAGGTTGTCCTCTATCCCCCACATGCACCACACACACACACACACACACACACACACACACACACACACAGAATCCTACAATCCATTTCCAGGGAATCTGTCACCCTCATACAAATACACATGAAGCAAAACACCAATGTACACAAGATAAAAATAAACTTTAAAAAGAACCCTAGAATCCTATGGTGTTTTTCCATCTGTGTCAGGGATCCTTCTGCTCAAGAAGGAGCCTCTTTTCTCCTTTTACATTCATGGATACAGCATGCCATCTTGTGTTTCAGCACGTGGGAGACTCAGAGGGGCTATTTCATAGGGCTATTTGAGAGTTCTCTAAGGGAATGCAAAGCAGAAAGTACAAGGCCCTGAAGAAGTGGCCTAGAAGCCAATCACGTGATCCTAGAGCCTCTCAGGACCCTCAGTACCAGGAGCAGGTGTGACAAAGCTGGAATGGGATGGTAAGAGGATGGGAGGGACAACACAAGCCAGGCTGGTAAGACTGGATCAGAGATATGCTCTGAACCTCTTGAAGTGTGGTCCAGGAACCAGGAATTCTACCATCCCACTGGAACCCATGAGAAGAGCATATTCCTTCCTGGAATATCCCTCCTGAGATGGAGAGGTAGCATTCCTTTTTTAATTATTTAAAATTTTTCATTTATTTTACATACTGACTACAGTTTCCCCTCTCTTCTCCTCCTGTTCTCTCTGCCCCCCTGCTTCCCACCTACTCCCCCATCTACTCCTTCTCTGTTTCAAATTAGAAAGGGGCAAATTTCCCTTGGGTGTCAACAAAGCATGGTGCATTAAGTTGAGGAAGGACCAAGCTCCTCCCCCTGCATCAATGCTGAGCAAGGCAGCCCAGTATGAGGAATGGGTTCCCAAAAGCCTATTCTCTAAAGAGATTCTGATCCCCTTGGAAGTTGTATTTGGCTACAAATGATAGCTAAAAGTGCCCAAGAAAAGGCACCCAGCCGCAGGCCACTAAGGCACACATAACACATCCTGAAAAAGAATTCCTGGTGCCACCTTTTCCTTCATGGAGAAGTTCTGGCCATTTGCATTTAGTTATTGCTGACCCTTTTTGTTACTGATGCTTTCGGGAAAAACAAAACAAAAACAAACAAACAAAAAACAAAACAAAACTGATGCTACCTGCTCCAGAGGATATAGCTTAATGAGCCAAAACTTGTGAGTCACAAGAGCTTTTGAAAAGAGGTGACATTCATCCTTATGTCTTGAGATACCAGAGCCCAGACAAAGAAGGGAAACCATCCCAGACCTTTACAGACATAGTAGGAATGTGGTCACATGCTGGTTAGAGTCAGAAGTGCCTAACACAGTCCCCAAGCTTTATATGTAGACATAGACGCAGGCTAACAGTAGAAATGAGGACACATGCTGGTTAGTCAGAAGTACCTGGCACAGTCTCCAGACATTGCACTTAGATACAGATGCAGGCTAAAGACATGCTTCACCATGGGGAGAAGGTCTCAGTCTTATTAAAATGAGAGTGGTTCAGATGTGTCAGCCCAATTTGCTGCTGGGATTAGAGGCTGTGACTATCCACCCAGCAACTGTACTTCTTGAGCTGTAATGATCAAGGCCACAAGAGGGCACCAGTGGCCACAGAAAGAGCGCATCCCTAACAACCCAGAGGCATCTTCTCCCTCTTCCCTTTCACATTCTCTAGTCCCTGTACTCTGGGTGCAATCGCCCACCCCCCTGAGGGGATTGCTCTGACATAACCAGCTGAGGTGCCAGCAGAGTACGGTGGGGCTGCACAACCCTGGGGCTAAGAAACTGGAGTGCAGCTGAGGCTGGATTCCTCAACTTTGGACACCTCAAGGTTGGCACTATCTTGCAGAGGATGCCTGTTCCAGCTGTGAAGTGATAGGGGCAATGCTGGGGTGCAGGGGAACATTCCTTAGGAATATCAAGCCAAGAGTGGAGACAGCTGTCTCCCCTGTGCCATGATGCAGCTCTAGGATAAATAGACATCAATTTAAGCCGCTCCAATTCTCCTTTAACAAAACACTCATTCTTCCCATACATCTTTAACCTGTCGTTTCTTGAGCTGTTGTCTGATCCAGTGGCCTGTCCAGAAATTACCTTTCAATAAAACTAGTACCAGGGTAAATCAGCACCTAACTGTGGAGCATCCGTGGGAAGTCTCTTCTATACATTTGGGGCACAGGAAGCATCTAGACTCTGCCCCCCCCCCGCCCCCGCCACTTGTTCTCCCCCAAACTACTCCCTGGGCCCTTTTGTTCCTTCCCAAACAGGAGGTGAATGCACAGTTTTGGCTGGGGAAGGTGGTACCAAGTGTGGAAGCAACTCACTGTGATGACAGAGAGGAGGCCCAGAGGGAGGAGTTTGGGGCCCAGGAAATGAACTGAAGGCTTAGACCTCAGGGAGCAGGGCTATAAGGGCTAAGGCAGGAAGCAGAACTGGCAGCATACTGTGTCCAGCTGGGAAGATGGCTCTGCCTTTGGCAGTCTTGCTGGTTCTCTTGGGTTTCCAAGCCCAGGGAGCTCAAGCATGGTGTTCTGAAAAGGATGAACCCTACATTGATAAACCAGTCAGTGACCCTGATATAGTGAAGTTTGCTGTGAGTACATTCAACGATCAGAGCAAGGACGAGTATGCCTACAGACCCATTCATATCATGAGTTTCTCAAAGGTACAGGTAGGTGACCTTGTGCACTACACTTGCTGCTTCCTGATGAAGCAGGAAAGACAGTCTTTGTTAGACATTTGCAGTCTCAGGTTGAATTACATATAACAAATCAGTTGGTTTTGGTGGCTAGAATTCTTTTTTAACTGATGTATTCTTTTAAATTAAGTCTACTCACACAAAAATTACTATTCTATAATATCATGTTTTATGACAGTATTTAATTAACTAAAGGATAAGTTTTAGGTAGGGAATGGTAGTATACAACTGTAGTTTTACACTTTGGAAGCTGCAACAGGAGGATCTGGATTTTGATGTCAAAATAATAATAATAATAACTCTACAATAGGTACTTCTAGGGAGAATTCCTACTGAGCAAAGAACACATTCACACAAAAAATTCCATGGACAAAGACTGAAAACATGTCAAAAATACATTTTAAAGTTTTTGCTAGTATATATTTGTTATGCACAGTAATAGGCTTTTTATGACAGTTCATAAATGTGAATAGTGTATTTTCATAGTATTCACTTCCCATCTCTCTCCTCCTCTCTCTCTCTCTCTCTCTCTCTCTCTCTCTCTCTCTCTCTCTCTCTCTCTCTCTCTCTCTCTCTCGTCCACCTTCCATCCTTGTTTATTTCTTTCTTCCCCACTCATACCTTTTCTACTTGTCTATTTTGTTGTTGTTCATCAAATGATTTCAGTTAGAGTTGCTTCCAGGAACATGGCCAGGTTTTGTTTAGAGGACATGGACAACACGCAAAGATATTCAAATATTAAAGCAATTGGAGGTCTGGGGAGATGGCTCATTCAGTAAAGCACTTGCTTTACAAACATGACGACAAGAGTTGGGATCTCCATCACCCGTGTGAAAAGCCTGACTCTGGGATACACACCTCTAATCTTAGTGATGGGAAGGCAGAGACAGGAAGGTCCAGAAACAGCATGTTTTTGACCAGCCTAGTCGATCTGAGCTTCAGTTTCAGTGAGATGTCCTGTGTCAAAAAGTAAAGAGAGGAGCTGCTGGGCAAAACTGGCATCACTCTTGGCTCCGTGTACACACATGTACACATATGTACACACATGTACACACACACACACACACACACACACCCCCACAAACAAGCTTTTGTGAAATTAGAAAAGTGAAAAGAACAGAAACTGATGAGTAGTTGGTGAGGAGTCGCCAGCTGTCTTGTGGCCAGGGACAAACTAACTGTCCTGAGAGCCACCTGCCAGCTCAGCTCCATCTCTTCATTCCCTTCTACTCTGGTCCCCTGGCAGACTTCACTCAGCTCATTAACCGTATCAAACAATCTTCCTCATCCTAAAATGCTCCCTGGTGATGAGATGCCTACAGAATGTCCTCAAGATGCCAATACCCATCTCCTAATGCCACATTGTAGTCATGGGTGAGGGAAACTTTGTTTTTCCTTCCTCAGCAGAGGAAAAGTAGAGGGGTTTCAGCCATGCACAGCACTGAGACCTCTGGGAACCTCTGCAGAGCACTAGCTGGCCCTGTCTTCTGAGCTCTCTTGTGCTAGAGTCTCGCCTGTGAGCTATGAATACAGCTTTGCTAGAGGTAGGTTGACCTTGTGGAAAGGAAAGATGGGAAGGGTGAGAGAATAGGGAAGGAATGAGGGAGGTATAGTGGAAGGAAGCCGGAGGAAGATTTCAGAGCACACACTATAAAAACTTATCCATAAAGCCATCATTTCAATCCTCTGTGCTGGTGCATTGAAACAAGCATTTTCTTGATGTAGGCCAGATGACAGTATGCTGCAGATATACTCTTTGGGCTTCAATCTCTTTGGGTTGAATTATCAGCAGAACCACTACTCTCCCAGAGCCTGTCCTCTAGGAATGCAAATATTGGTTCAGGCACCTTTTGAGCGTGAAGCCTAGGCCTCACTTGGTAGAGCAGAATGTTGAGACATGAAGTAGATGATGTATTCGTGGTATATGACTCAGCCTGTGACTTTCACCTCCAAGAAAGAGATGCCAGGCTTTGGAGAAGGTCCAAACTTGGGAGAGAGTCTGAGGCTCATATTGACCACCGATATGAGGCCAATCTCTGAATAGGTAGCAAGAAGGGTATGCTCACTTTAGTCTTTTTTCTGTCTCCAGGAAAAACTACCAGCAACTTTCTTCATGAAGCTGAGGCTGAGAAGGACCATCTGTAAGAAATTCGAGGACAGCCTAGATACCTGCCCCTTTCAAGACAGTCCTGAACTAGACAATGTAAGGCCAGACACCAGCATCCACCCCTTTCACAGTTATGGGTGCTGCCAGGGGGTACAAGGGGATGCAAGAGCAGATGGCAGAGCCATGCTTAGAGATCCAAGGAGGGACCAGTGGCAAACTTTCTAGAATCCCTTTCTAAGCCTTAATGGGGAAGAGTCCCAAAAGGCAGGCAGCCAAGGTACAAGCTATAGAGACCTGGCCAAGCTTTGCCCCCAACTCTGCCCACTCCTGTTCCTTGCATGTCATGGCCTCATAATGCCCATGTCTTCTTTGGGCCTGCACATCCTGGACCTAAGTAGCAACTGCTCATCATTTGGTTGTGATCCCCTGGACTCAGGGGAAAGAGCCTAGTGAATGCTATTTTATATTAGGGACCCTTCACTGACACACAGCTTGAAAAGGGAATGAGAGAAGGGGTCCCACTGCCTCACTCCAGGACCTTTTCTGGGGGACAAGGAAAAGGGCAGCCTAATTCTTAGAACAGCCCCACCCAGACCCCCTGTCAAGAACAATTAATATTAACTAATGACTTAAGTCTGACAGTAATCAACTCCTGGAACAGAACATGCCCTACTGTTCCTGGAAGCTTGTATTACACAGTAAAAATCTAGAAGTTCTTCTGGGGACCACTTATTAGATAAGGACAATAACACAAATGCCTCTGGATCAAGAGGAAGACCAAATGCAGGCAGCTCACCACTGAGCAGAGTTTGAGTTGGTGGTTACACCTGTAGATCAAAGATCAAAGTCCAGCTGCTGGACAAGAAAGGGATAAGGTTGAGTAAACAGTGTCCAGACCACAAACCACAGACTTCCTGAGCCTCTTCCATCCACTGTTCCGTTTTTATTATTCCCTTAGATGTACATCTGCTCCTTCACCATCAGCACTCCACGCTCAAAACAGTTCAACATGTTGAAAATGACTTGTCCTATGGGGCCTCCATGACTGGGACCCACCACAAGGATCTACCCACAGCACTGGTCCAAGCCTGCTCCTTTTTCTGAAGATACCTGCCATTCATAGGAAGCAGCAACTATGAGCTTAAGAACCTCTGTACTTCTTGCAAGTGTCTGGGGTTTCATGTCCTGGTATTTTAGAAAATTCTCTTTGTACAGATTCATCATATAGAATAGTTCATTAAACACCAGCAAGTTTAATAACCTTTGTGGGCTATGAGCATGAGAGTGGAAGCTAAGCACTAAATGGAGTTCTCTCAACAAGATAGCCGGGTGACCATAGTGACATCCTCCATTTTTATAGACATTAAGAGGTGGCCCACATAGCACAACTAGATCCATCTGAACTGTGGTCTCATAACATGACCCATGTGGTCAGAGAAAAAATGATGGTCAGCACCTATCTCCACTAGGTCATCCCATGTACACTAGGGAGGAAGGCAAACCTGATGTCCTTCTCAGGGTAGATGATCTTTGCTCTTGAGGAGATTCCCCACATGTCTTTCCCCAGGTCTCTGAAGCTGATAGATGATGGGAAGACTGTAGCCTTCCTATCCAGAAAGAGATCTCCACACAGAGAATAGCAACAGCATCTCCTTGGCACTCAAAAATCAAGAAAACCCTAGGAACTTCTGCACTTGTAAAAAAAAAAAAAAAAAAAAAAAGCAACATTTCAATCACTTCAGGGGGCACATTACACTTAATATTTGAGAAATACTGATGAACCAGAGGCTACTACATCCTATCTGAGGCACCTGAACCAGGGTCCAGCATGCATTCCAAAGAAGTCATAGAATAACTATTCTGACCTTTTGGAGTAGCTTATATCTTTGCCAACTGTCTTCATGTTCTTTGTTTCTTGGGAATCATAGACGATGTGGAAACTTATCAGAGAGGCAGTGTTCCAGTTAAGACTGATGAGAAGTAAGTGGTGGCTGGTTTGTCTTTTGGGCATAGTTGTCTGCCTCTGACACTGGGAGACCCTTGGTGTACACCTGTGCCTGGTGTTTGCAGGTACTGATCCCATCCAAAGCACCTGCATCTCTCCCATCTGCCTCAGGGTTTAGCACCAAAAGAATTCCATCAGTGGGCCATTTGTACAATGCAGGTGTATAGAGGTCAAGTCTGGGGGCCACACAACACCATGGGAAAGGAGGCAGATACCAGCCTGCCAACTTCAGGCCATCAAATTACAAAGAAATTTTCATATGAATTCACAAGTTTTCCTTCAGAGTAAATCTCCGTGAGCTACATTCTAGAATCTAGAAAGAAACTTGCATACTCTCTATGTTAAATAACATACTCTTTTCAGATAATACTTAAGATTCCTTTCCACAAGTATGTGTTCACTATTTATCTGTACCTACTGTGGTGGTCTAAAAAAGAATGGCCCCCGTAGGCTTATATATTTGAATGTTTAATCACCAGGGAGTGCAAGTCTTTAATAGAATTAGCACAATTAGCAGGTGGTCTTGTTGGAGTGGGTATGACATTGTTGGAGGAAGTGTGTCACTGGGAGTGAGCTTTGAGATTTCAGAAGCCTATGCTGGGTCCAGTCTCTCTCATTCTCTCTCTCTCTCTCTCTCTCTCTCTCTCTCTCTCTCTCTCTCTCTCTCTCTCTGTCTCTCTCTCTCTTCAGCCCACAGTCCAATGATTTTTAGTAAGCATTTAAGTGTCCTTGTTACTAATCTTGGGAATTGAGTTTTTCAAATTCTGCAGTCTTAACTATTTTGTGGACACATTGATTAAGAAATTAAGGAATCAGCAATTCTTTAGCAAATCTAAACCCTACTTGTTTTCTTGTCACCAGAGAAGCATGAAAGCCACTCTGGAGATCAGAGGCCACACACATATCCTGGGGTAAAAGTGGCAGGAGCTCAGCGTGGACCCCATCTTGGATATTTGACACCCTGGGATACTATAGCCATTGTGTTTCTGGACTTGTATGATAACAGTTCTGATACATCTTACTTATATCTCCTGCTGCCCCCACCCCAGAAACTTAAAACTGTCCCCACCCCAAGCCCATGGTGCTTCCTCTAAAAACATGCACGGAATATGTTCAGAAATGCAGTATTTAATGAGCTATTCTAAATGATGAAACAAGAGAAATATGAATTGTGCCTGGTTATCATCCACATTCCCAGTCTTGACACTATACAGTTGCAAAACAAGGAACATGAGAGCATAGGGCGCTGCCAAGGATAACTTCTTCATGGATGCAGAGAGAAGTGCAGGGCCAGTCCACGGATGACTCTGGTCACAGGAACTATAAGCACACGTACTTGTAGAGCTTGAATTGTGTTACCCAGGGAAAGGTACCGATAGTGAACAGGCATGTGAAGGTCTGTGGGAAAAAAAAATAAGAGAAGACAGTGAAAGGAGAAGGTGAAGGACATTTATGGCAAGTGCTCCAAAAACCATCCATTTTATCCTTTCCCTTCCATGAACCAACAGGTAGTAGAAAGAGACAAGGGCCTTCAGTCATGACTACCCAGTGAACCCTGGGCAAGTCTTGACCGGCATCTTAATATGAAGCTTTGTGGTAACCCTGGGTACTTGTTTCCACTTATGCACAGTAGACAGTGACCTCTAGAGGAATATCTAGGATGTCCTTGTGTGATTCGCATACCTAACAGCAATGGTAGAAAGCACCCTGTCAGAATTAGCTAATGTGATGGTTAGTTAGTTCACAGTCAACCTAACATAGTCTAGGACCATCTGGGAAGAGCATTTCAGTAAGCAATGGCCTAGATCGGGCTGGCCTGTGAGAATATCTAGTTCGGCATTGTCTTAATGACATTAATTATGGAAAGACCCAGCTTACTGTGGGTGGCACCATTCCCTGGGTTTATAACCTGAACTGTATTAGAGTGGGAAAAGTGAGCTAAATACCAGAAACTTTCATACATTCATTTTTCTCTACCTGTGACTGTGGATGTCATATGACTAGCTGCACCAGTTCCTACTTCCCCACCCTGTCCCTGTAGCATCCACATCTGTAAAAACTATGAAGGCTAGTATCAAGTCTCACATTATTCAGACTGTAGCTCTTCTGAAAGGGGCAAGTGTCAAGGCTTTCCTCAAATTGCTTGCACAGGGTTCTACGCAGCTGAAGCTTCATGGCGCAAACAGTTGGAAAACTCACCTGCAAACAGGAAAAGATGAAAGTGAACAGACTCCTCCTGCTTCGTAAGAAGTTCTGTGACTATGTTCAGTGTGTGAAGAGATCCAGATTCCCTTCCATTTGGTGTTTGAGACCTGGCACCAGCTCTGTGAAGGACAGAATCCTGGGAGGAAATCTCTAGATTAGAGAGTTAAGAACCAAGAGGGGACCAGCAGAGAAGTCAAGGGAGTGTATTATCTCCAGGCCCTGTAGCCCACATTCCGCTATAGGAAACCCAGACTTCACTCTCAACAGACATTCAAACCTACACCGGCACTCCAAGAGGACACAGGACATGCTCTGGGAGTATGGTGGCTCTACCAGTGTTGGCTGGATAGTCAGCCCTAAGACATGAAGCCAGATCCCCAGATACTTTCTCAGCTGAGCTACAAGTACAATACCTTCATTATAAGCCCAGCCAAGGTTAATGTTTCAGAAGCAGCCTTGTTCCTTTCACAGTATGTCCTTCTGAAAACCAGCTAGGTGCTACACAGGGACCTCAGATGCCTCAGCACTGGGCAGAGCTAGAGCCCCTCTGCCTTCCCCTTGCTAGGGAAAGAGGAATAGACTGCCTCTCCCTCATGGCCAGAAGTGCAACATTGAAGATTAGTATTGCTACCCTGACTACATTCTGTAAGAGCGTTATAGGATGATGAAGAGGATCTGATGTGGTCCGTGGGCAGAGTGGGTCAGCCAGGTGCCCAGAGCAGGTGGTAATTCAGAGAAGGAGCTGTCAGGTGTTTAAGAGAGATAGTGGCTCTCTGTGCTCTGTGAATCCTCAGTATCTTTCCTGTTTGTTTTTGTTTCATTCTGTCCATTCTTGTCAATTACTGTTTTGTTTTGCTTATTTTCAATTTTGTGTCTGACATATGTTTCGGCTTCACGCATTAGTACCTTTTTTTGTGTGTGACTCTTTTACTTAATAAGTGGCTTTATCTGCTTAGAAATATCTGCTCTGCGAGCTCCAGAGACACAACTGGCTAGTGCAAGGTAGTTACACAGAAATGTGTGCTCTGATGGCTCATCAGGTAAAGTCACTTGCCACCAAACCTGACAGCCTGAGCTCCATATTCAGTTTCTACACGGTGGTAGGAAGAAGTAACTCCCCAGTTTATTCTCTGACCTTTGCGTGTGTCAACACACACACACACACACACACACACACACACACACACACACACACACACTGAATGAATGAATGAAATATAAAAAAAACTTTAAAAAGAAATGCTCATTCTAAAATTACTCATTTAAAGTGTTTCAAAGCAATAAAAATGGCATATGGATCTAGTGTGTGGATAGCGAATGATTCAATTTTAAAAGAATTTATAAGGAAAAAAGAATTTGTAAGGAAAACATAGGTTAAACCATTGAAACTAACTGAATTGGGTTATGTCTAACCTGCAAAATGGGTGGATTTCCCTCTTCCTCATTGAGGAGCAGGTACATTCAGTCAGGGCAGCTAAGGATGTGGTCATTTACCTCCTGCCAGGAACTCAGGACATGCTCTACCCTGTAGACATATTCCTCCTGACTTTTCTGGTTGAATGTGTTCTCGGCAAACTCCACTGTGGGAAGAAAATAAGCAAAGGTGATGATTTCCTCATTGGTCTTGGAAACAGGAGTGATGGGGAACAGGAAGCTTAGGAGAAGTAGCAGCGTGGTGCGAGGGAACGTTTTCCTTTCCCCTGGACAGGACGTAGTGTCATAACTCTAAAACCACTGCTTTGCCTGTCTCAGCCATCAGTCCCACAAGAGTTTACCAGGCACAACTCTAGCACATAATCTCTTCAACTTAGGCACAGACTCCACCTTCTTAGTTGTCTCTCTGATTTACACCCACTCCTGTTGTTTGTTGTTGTTGGGCTTTGTTTTTGTTTGATTGGTTTTGAGACAGGGTTTCTCCGTGTGCCATGGCTATCCTAGAACTCACTATGTAGACCTGGCTGGCCTTGAATTCAGAGATCTGCCTGCATCTGCCTCCTGAGTGCTGGAGTGCCATCATACCTGGCAACAACAAATCACCTCCCATACCAGAAAGAGGAACAGGACACCAACAGGATGTACTGGAGAGAATCAATCTAGGGGGGAGAAAGAGCATCCTCTTATGTGGGCCAGCCACATCTGCTCCTGATCTTCATTGAGGAGCTATTGTCAGAATGCTGCAGATTCCGATGCTAAATCAAAGGCATAGCACCATACATGTTATTAGAAAACATCAAGGCAAGGAGCAACTGAGCTGGAAAGGATAAGAGACAAGAGTAGTCTTTGTGGCTGAGGAGGGATAGCAGCTAGAGGCTCATGAGACATGCTCAAAGCCTGCCTGAGCACCAGTGGTCTGGGACCTATGGAATTATGCTAAGAATGAAGACCACTGTCCTGCATCACTTTGCTGTTGCTTCAGAGATTTGGTCCAACTACTGGCAGAGCAGTTGGTGATGTGGAGACAAAGGACAGGCAGTTCAGAGAGACCATGTCCATGAAAACAGGTGTGAGTGATAGACACCTGACATCGGCTATGGTCTCTGTGTACATGTACATAATCATACATACATGCACGTACACACACACACACACACACACACACACACACACCATCTTACATTGCTGACCACATATCTTTCAAATGCCTCTATTGAAAAAGAAATGAAAGAAATCATCAACCATAGTAACTATAGTAAAAGTACTTGATCGCATCTAGTGGGAAGGGCATCTGAGGAAAGGCAGACACAGACTGAAATTAGAAATATTTGGGAAGTTAAAATAATTTACAGCACAATGCATGCCTGTAATCCCAGAACTGAGGAAGAGGAGACAGAAAAGGATTATGAGTTCAAGGCTAGCCTGGGCTGTGTACTGAGACTCTGCTCTCAAAACAAACAACAAAAAATCAATAGCAACAAAGTCAACAATGCAAAGAAAGAAGTTACCATAGTTATCATCTCACATGCATCTCACCAATGAGTTAGAATATAAATAGAACCAGTAACAAGCCTACAGAGAACAGAGCATGCCTCAGCCATGTTGGTAGAATTTAATATATCTTTCATTTCCCAAACACTGAAAGTAAGAAAGCTGAGTAGGACAGAAGCCAGAGAGGCCTGCGCAGATACAGTCAGATGACCTGTTTAAGTAGTTTTACAGACTGTAAATTACCCAACCCAATGGGAGTATAAAGTTATTTTTATCTTTTGCAAACTAATATAAAATGTTTAACCATCACCATAGTTTTACTTATTTAAATATATATCTCCAGAAGTTTGGTGCTTCATACTCTCCCCTTCCCATCGCTACCTTTTTCCTGTTCTAGAGCAGGACTTGGAAGAAGAAAGTCCCATAGGTGTACACAGAGCAGCTTTAAGGATACTACCTGGGCTGAGCTGTATGTACATGAGTCCAATAAAGCCTTTCTGTTCTCAGCTGAGATGGGAGGGCTTGTTTCATATTGCAGCAGCAACTATCTTATCCTAACAAAAAGGGAATTCTAATCTCAAGTAAGCTACTAGTCACAAGAGTAGAAAACTGTCCATGTGCACACATGAACTTGTATTTCTTAGACAAGGACAGGAGATGGGGATAGGAGGCTATGCACTGACTCAGACTAATAAGTGCCTGGTAAGAAATAGAAAAGCTTATCCTACACCCAGCGAGAAGGAAGGGATTGTAAAGAAGAAGCTAACCACCCCCAAGGCTATCAGAGTAAGGAGAAGATGATCATGGCATCGGAACCAGTATGGAGCTCACTGGATTCTAGGAGACCATACTGCATCATGGCTGCGCTTAGGGCCTAGAGCTAAGAGCTGGGAGCAAGTACTGAACCCTTTGGGGCAGTCCCTTCATTCATGGAGCTCAAATTGTGTGCACATTGCTCACAAAGCATTAGCTCCGTTTCCCTATATGTCACCCATGCAAATGAGGTTAGGAATTAGAATTCCCCTGTTTCTGTCCCCCAAACTAATACCAAATAACAGGTATATTAACAGTTTATCAACTAGTTCCCTTCATTGTGTCATCCTTACTGCTGTCATTCCTTGAGCCAATGCCTCTGCCTACCCACCTCTACCCTCTCCATACTCTGCATGTACCAGCCCATTCTGTCTTTGCCATATGGCTCTTATCTGGCAAGAGTCCCTCAGATCCAGGGCCCAAGCACCTGCTGAGGTCACAGTATCACATGCTGTCATGCTGTGTTCTCTCTCCAGAGTCAGAAGCTCAACTGCGCACCCAGAAGCATCCCAGAAAGGCCTTGCAACTCCATCTGCATCCTTCAGTGTCCATCCCTTGTTAACCTGCACTGCTCCTCTGTTCCTGAACTGCACTTTTTTCTCTGTAACTTTGCTTTCTTTCCTTTGAGTTTTGTCTGGCCTCTGATTTTTTTCCTCCTCATCCTCTCAGTATTCTTAGCAGTGATTGCTTTACTAGTGGATTCTCATGTGCTTTGGTAACAAGTTGTTTAGTATAAACTTTGCTGTCTTCACACCTCTTTATGTTGAGTGGCCCCATGCTATGACCTCACACTGCCTTTACCTGTCTCCTTCCTGGGGGTGGGGCCCATTTCCTCCCTGCTTTGCAATGGGAGCATATGGTTTGTTCCCATCTTTGTCTTTTACTGTCAGAGACACCATCTGGTGTATAAATGGGGTTTATTGAACTGCAATTACACGCCTTTGTTTACACGTTGCCCATAGGTGTTTTCATGACATAGGAGTATCACTGAGTTATTGGGAAAGAGATCCTGTGGCTCCAAATACCAAAATATTTTACCTTTTTATTTTACTTCTGCCAGAAACACTGGGCTTAACACTTGTTCAGAATATTCAGTTATGGTCTCTGTAGCCTCTGAAGTATCAGAGCACCTCAGTTATCTGTGGTAGCTGCATTCATTGGGGATCTATGAACGTGAGCATGCAGGCCCTTTCTTGTACCTTGGTCTCTATCTGGGTACATCTTCTCTCATGTTTCTTTCTTTACCTGGAAGAGAGAGGTGTTCCACTGTTCAGAAGAAGAACCATGCTCTTTCTTCACTAGCATCTCACAAGATATATTATTTCTGTGATAAGAGGGCTAAATGGGCAGAACTGGCCAAATGTCCCAGCCTTGTTACCTATAGTGGGGAACATGCATGAAAGCCAGAGATCCAAGTTCTGTGGATTAGACTGAGCATGCCCTGGCCAGCCTGAACAAATTGTTAAGGCAAAAATACTTTCAAGAGAACTGACAAACAGAAAAGATGGAGACTATGACAACAAAGACCACTTGCCCAGATGTTGTAGGCATAGAAACTTGCATAGGAAATTGGCAAGATGTCTCAGCAGGCAAAGGCCTTGTTGCCAACCCTGAAGATCTGAGTTTGATCCTCAGAACCCATATGGTGGGAGGACAAACAGACTCCCCCAAGTTGTCCTTTGACAAAGTTGTCCTTTGCGTGTTCACACACACATACACAATAAACAAATGCACATAGTGTCTAAAAGACATCTCAGATAGGCTGACTGGCAGCAGAGTGGTGAGAAACTTCCAGAAATTTGTTCTATCTGTAGGATGTGCTGGCTTCTGTGACTCTCATAAATAAAGTAATTAATTAATTAATTAAAAATGCTGATTTGAAAGTCATGGTGACTCACATCCCCTTAGCTCCTTTCCCAGGAATATTGATTCTGTGGTTAATTGTTAGTAGAGAACAGGCCTCCCTTCAGTGGAGAAGGGGAAAGACAGCAAAGAGCTACTTTTTCAGGACACAGATAATAAAAAGCTACTTTTCCAGGGGCCACAGGGAAGACAGAAGCAACATTCCCTGGGAGACAGACAAGGGGACATTCTCTGGAGAATAATTTTCAGGTAGCTTCAGTCAAATATGTCTTTCTAAGTCTGTGGGAAGCATCAATATATTCCACAGCCACATGACCTTCAGAATGAGTAAATTTAAAATCAGCTGAGAGGATGCAGCCTTGAGGGTTTGCTCATATCCCCTTGCTATCAGCTCCGCCTGACCTGAAACTGTCTTTTTCAGGTCCACAGCCCTTTCTATCTGCTGTTCCTCCCTAGTCCACAATACACATTTATGCAAGACTTAGAACAACCTCTAGGACAAATTTAAGGGACATTTGAATAGCACTCCCATTGGGAGGATATGTATTTTAGTCCCGCTGATATGAAACATTTCTCCTCCTTGGTCCTATGATCTTTATGGTTATGGATCTTTTGAACAAGGTCAAAGTGAGACATTTTGCCAGCACATATGTGCTGCTGATTGGTTAAATTCCATGAAAATAACTTATCTTTAAAAATAAGAATGGGCAATAAGGGCCTGGGGAGATGGCTCAATTGGTAAGTGGCTTGCTTTGCAAGCATGAGGATCCAAGTTTGTATCCACAACCAGTCATGGTGGCACATGCCTGTGATCCTAGCCATGAGGAGACAGAGACAAGAGGATTTCTGGAGCTCACTGGCCAGAAAAGTGTTGCCAAATCATTGAGCTCTGGGTTCAGTGAGACCTTTTCTCAAAAAAAGAAGGTGATAGAAGAAATACATGTGTACTCACATGACACTATGTACATATGCATACAGCAATACCATCCTACACATATGCAAAAAGAAATTCATATCAAAAGTTAGAGCAGAGATGGATAATCCAACAATAAAAACACTGGGTTTGGTTGACCCAAATACAGTGCACCACCTGATGGAGATGGCATCGTGTAGCAGAGTTCAGGGTGTGGATGGATGAGATAAAAGTGAACTGAGAGCATGGGACCTCATTTTCTGGGACCCAGGTCACTTTTGTGCAGAATCAAGAAACACATTGAACAATGTTCAGGTCTGTGTAATTTCCCTCTGTGAAAGTCAAAGTTCCTTCCTCCCCCAGCACCATTTCCATGCACACAGCTAGGTTGAGTTCAAATGCCTGAGCTTCCCTCACTGGGACTTCTGGGTGATGTTACAGTGACTAAAAAGCCAGTAACCGGCTCTGTACATGGACACTAACCTGGTCTCCTCCATGCACTATCTTATGTATGCATGTACCCCAGATTTGGGGACAGTCAGCAGGCATGGCTAACCAGAAGTCAAGACTTGCTGACAAACATTCTAAGAGCCAGCATCCCAAAGCCTATGTACCCTGCCCAAAGGGAAATCTATGGGCTGCACTCAGATAGAAAAACTGTGCACAGCAATGAGAAGTGATTGAGACCATGAAGAAGCCATAAGAAGAAGTAGAAACAACCTGCTTGTTGCGCTAGGTTTCCCGGCCGGCTGCCGCTGGTTCTGCCGCCATTGTCCTGCAACCACATGTGCCCCAAATAACACTCAGAGACTCTGTATTTGATACAATCCTGTTGGCCAATTACCATTACTGTTTATGGGCTAGCTCTGTCTTAATTATTAACCCATTTCTACTTATCTAAGTAATTCCACGTGGTCGTCTTATCGGGGAGCCGCGCGGCAGGCTTCCTGCTTCTTCCCGGGCTACATCTCGACTCCAACTACTACTTCCTCTTCCTCCTCCTAGTCTCCTAGCCCCACCTATCTAGTTTTCTATTGGCCACAGGGCTTTATTAACAGTATGAGAAACATATATACAGAATCACATCTCCCATCATCTCCTCTTTTCTGTCTAAAAAAGAAGGGGTTTAACCTTAACATAGCAAAATATACCATACAACAGTTATCAAATAAGAATCACAGTTAACAATATTTAGTCCATTAACATTTTGTAAGACTTAAAGAAAATATCATCTATCCTATCTTTGTCAGTCTAAAGACCTATATGTAACTTATTTTTAATCCTAAGAAAAACTATAATCATAACTATCTGTCTTCAACTCCTTCAAAGACCACAGAAGGATAATATATAAACTCTAGAAATGACAGAGACAATTCATTGCCTGGTCAGTCACCCGAAGTTCTTCTGTAATGTTCCATCTTCAGCCCATAGGCCATAGTGTGTGTCCAGACTCCTCAACAAGGCAGGAAACTTTTCTCTGTGTCCTGTAGACTGTCTGGCTGTCTGGCAGCCTCTTCCATGAAGCAGGAATCCTGTAGCAATGTCCATCTTGCATCAGCAGTCACCTCTTTGTGGGTCCTGCATGTCCAGTTTCTACAACATAAAGTCAAACAGTCTAGACAAGAGAAGTACCTTGCTCAAATGGCTAGTCTTGCCATATTAGAAGCAAACTTCATAACGAGTTTCTTCGATGTCCATCTTC
The DNA here is from genome assembly GCA_030556225.1 of Cricetiscus sungorus. Taxonomy (NCBI): domain Eukaryota; kingdom Metazoa; phylum Chordata; class Mammalia; order Rodentia; family Cricetidae; genus Cricetiscus; species Cricetiscus sungorus. Next base: position 83,120,147 of record JANBXA010000372.1, on the reverse strand, counting down.
CTTTCTTCTGTAGGTGATCTTACCAGGAGCAGTTGTGCCTCATTGTCAAGAAAATCCCTAAACCATTTTAAATGCCATATTCTGTAGGTCTTTGAAAGGTTTGAAGAATGCCTATTCATCTCAAATACATCTCTGCATATCTAGAAATCCTAACTAACTTAACTCCAAGTTTTGACTATCATAGGTAACTCTCTAATCTGTACTAAATTATACATTACATTTTCCAATGAGCTATATAAACACAATACCTAAACAAGAGGAGAAATATACATATCACAAAATTGACCTTAAATTGTATCAATAAAAGGAAATCCATTCCAAAGCATTCATATCTATACCTTAATTCCCTTTTTTACCTTTACAAGGATTGCTTGTGTCATTAACCATTTATAACCAAGCCCATATAAATGAAAACAAACATTTATAAACAATATTTGGGAATTTGGGCGTTGTTCTTTCCAAACTACTTCCTGCTGGTAGAGGGCGCTGTCATGGGGGTCCAAAGAAGACGCAGAAATCTTGGCAGTAGTCTGCAAGGCTTTGTCTCAACTGCTTTGAATGTTGGATCACCTGGGGAGTTGTTTCAGGGGGTCTGGCTTGATCAAACCACATAAGTCTGGAAAGAATCCATAGCTTTTCATTTTCTGTGGAAATAAAAATAGAAATCCTTTTCCCCCTGTAACTTGTCCTTAGGCATAAATTTTGGAGTCAAAGCATTTTTAAAATATATAAATTGAATTAATCTAGCAACATTTCTTTTATTAGTAGTTGTTATTTTCTCAGCAAGCAAATAATTTAAAGACAACAGAAGTGTGTATAGTATCCAAAATCTCTCTGTGTTTTCCATCTTTACGTGGCTTTCTTATTACTCTATTTATTCTACTTCTATTTTTACATATTTTGAGACAGGGTTTCTCTGTGTAACTTTTATCTGTCCTGGAATTCACTCCATACCAGGTTTATTTTGAAATCACAGAGATCTGCTTGCCTCTGTCTGCCGAGTACTAGGATTAATTCTACTTCCTTTTTTCTTTTTTAAACCATTGTATCCTGTTTCTTTTTCTCTCCCAAGCCAGCGTATTTTTTAAAACACAGTGTAAACCTTCATTGCAGCTCTTGTACACACCAATGAATTGTTAGCAGAGCTCTTTAAAAGCCAGGCGGCTTTTTGCCGCTTATGCTAATTTTGGAAACTTCCCTTAAAGGAGCAGCGCAAATCTGTCTACAGCAAAATGAATCCAACTGAGAAAATGCTGCTACTAAGAAGTCTTGCTAGTCTCTGTTCCCTTGTTTCTAAAAACTATTTTTTAAGCTTTTATTAAGTTTTAAGAGAAAGTTCTCAATCCCGCTTCTGACACCATTACGTTGTGGTAGGTTTCCCGGCCGGCTGCCGCTGGTTCTGCCGCCATTGTCCTGCAACCACATGTGCCCCAAATAACACTCAGAGACTCTGTATTTGATACAATCCTGTTGGCCAATTACCATTACTGTTTATGGGCTAGCTCTGTCTTAATTATTAACCCATTTCTACTTATCTAAGTAATTCCACGTGGTCGTCTTATCGGGGAGCCGCGCGGCAGGCTTCCTGCTTCTTCCCGGGCTACATCTCAACTCCAACTACTACTTCCTCTTCCTCCTCCTAGTCTCCTAGCCCCACCTATCTAGTTTTCTATTGGCCACAGGGCTTTATTAACAGTATGAGAAACATATATACAGAATCACATCTCCCATCACCTGCTCTCAGGGAAGAGAGCCTAATTCTATAATTCTATAAGACTTCCTCTCCTACATCCCCACACTCCATTCATAATCCCCACAGATCCAGAGATCAGAGAGTGCCATTTAACCCTTCAGCACAGCTCAGTATCAAGTCAAATGAGGCACAGGTGAACTGTGTCTGCTGTCTGACCCTTAACAGGAGACTCTGGGTAGCAACCTTACCCACCACACACAAAAGACAGGCAGCATTAGGAGGTATTGTTCCCCAGGAGCCATGTGTCACCTTGATCTTCTCCCTAAGCTCCAGAAAGACTTTGGAGGTAATATATATTATCTGGACCTCTAGGTCCAGACTAGCCATCATGGCAAATTAGCTACAACCCTGCTGTGCTGTAAAGTATACCTGGTTTTCTAGTTGATCTCAACAAAGCCAACTTCCCTGTATTTATTTATAGACAGAGAATACACCACTCAACCAGAAAACCATTGGAGAATTCTTTGTGAACTTTGACAGATTGAGACTTGAGCCACTCAGGACCAAACAGAACATGGAGGCTAAGGGAGCTATAATGTAAGACTCCATCTGTCTTATTCCATTTTCCCAAACTCTTCCTTAGGATTATAAAAATAAAGCCGACTTGAGAGGATTCCTTAGCCTGTCATGCTTGAGCTGAGTATGAACTTTCTCTGGAATATTCAGAAACTGAAACGTTAAATGGATGACTGCAAAGATGGTAACATGACTGACAGGTGCTTGCTAGTATTTTGCTAATTCCATGCACACATGCAAATTTCATGAGTGAAAGGGGAACCCTATGGAGCAACTATGGACAGTGGAAAGTATGCTTGGAACTTGGCAGCAGATTATCTCTCCTTAGAGATAAAGAAACCAACCAGAGAAGGCTACCAAACCTCAGAAAATAGCATCACACACACTCTGCACCAGATCTAAAGAACACACACACACACACACACACACACACACACACACACACACAAATAATAAAGTCAGTGAGTCAGCTGAAGTGGTCCTTTGTCTTGCAAGCATTTTTATTTAGATGAAAACTGAGAGTGGCAAGGTGTACCGGATACTGATTAGATATCTCTGCATTGTTTCTTCAACATCTTAAGTTCAAATTTCCATGGTTTGGATGCAACAATAAAAATGCAAAACACCATCTAAAAAAAGACAAAAAGAACAGTTACTTAGGTAGCTATGAAGAAGGCATAGTAAAGTACCTGAATTTAGATCCAAAGCACTACGTAAAAAATTCCATCATGGTTGCACATCTGTATAACCCAAGCACAGGGTGAGCAGAGACAAGCAGATCTTGGGAGGCCAGTGGCCAGCCAGTCTACCAATCAATGATCACAAGAAGAAAACCTATCCCAAAAGATAAGGTAGAGAATGGTTTGAATGTACATATGCTTACATATATATATTACACAATGCAAATGAACACACAGTAATACACTCACATGTACACAGAGAGAGAGACAGAGAATGAAGGAAATAGAGGAAATCATACAAGACCCTATTTTCAGGTCACAGGATTTGATTTGAGAGGACTAAGAGTGAATCAACCACACCCATTGTACTGTACACATGACTGACCTTGATTCTTAAGGCAAAGGAACCAGCCTTCCTCACAAAAGTCATTATAAACACAGGAACTGCTCAACCTTTCAGGTTTGCTTCCAGCTACAAGCCATTTTCCTGTACTCCACGGAGGCCCTGTGCTGTGTCTAGATGCCAGTGAATCCTGCTCCATGGAATCAGTAAAACAGGAATAGCACAGAGCCTTTTCTACTGTCCTTCCAGAGACAGTAGAAAATCTGTCCAGACACCAAGAAAAAGAGCCTGCAGGTAGAGAACCTCAGAGAGATGTGTGACCTGGTCTCAGAGTATTGCAGAAGTACAGCTCCAGGCTCATGGTGGACAATGAACACCCGTGATTTTCTGGTCTCTCTCCTAAAAATTCACATTAACTTAGAATAAAAATGTAAAGTTTAAATAGCTCTATGGCATAAATGTGAGTGATGCCATTAAGCAAAGATGACCAAGAAATTGCATCAAACCATGCACAATACACAATAATTTAAAAAGCAGAGAGAGGAAAGGCTTCAATTTATATGCAAATCTGATGGGAGATGTCATTCTGTAAATATGTTTCTCATATTGGTTAATGAATAAAACACTGTTGGCCAATAGGAAAGCAAGATAGGCGGGCCTAGGAGACGAGGAGGAAAGAGGAAGTGGTTGGGAGGAGTCAGGATGGAGAGACTGGAGAGAGCAGAATGCCAGCCCGCTCTCTGGTAAGGTGAGACCATGTGGAAATACTTAGATTAATAGAAATGGGTTAATATATAAGACAGAGCTAGCCGATAAGAAAGTAGTAACTGGCCAACAGAATCAATATCAAATACAGAGTCTCTGTGTGTTATTGGGGGCTGGCGTGGTGGTGGGACAAGACCGGAAAGGAAAAACCTGCTTGTAACACATGTCTGTCAAGGTTATCTTGACAGATGATGCCCAAGGCAACTCCTGGGAGGAGAAACTGGACAATCATCAAGGGTCCCATAAGAACCCACACTATCATTTTTATCTATGGTATAATTTCATGAAGTTTTAGAAAACATTTATGTATGTTTATACAACATAACTTACTTATACAGCATAAATTGAGATATATCTTTGCTTTTCAGACATTAATGCTGATCTAATTATGGGAGAGTGGCCCCCATGTACTCACTTAGGAATAAGGTCTGGCAATGCTAGAGCATAGCTATGATGTCCCTCAACTCTAACATGAAAGAGCAAAAAAAGACAGAAGAGAACATGGGATGCTATGTTGGACATCCAGAGTCATTCAGGCAGTTCCACAGCCTCCCAAGACTGCCATACAATAACAAACCTAAAAGAATCAGATAAGATGATTTCTTCCTGACACTCCCTGCTTCAAGGATTTCAGTCAAGTGGTCATGCCATTCTCTTCACTGACTGAGCTTCTCCTAGCACATGGCTCTTGGGGCAAGGTATCTACCAATATGGTTACTACCCAGGACTGATAGCAGGGTCTACTTATCTCTTCTTTAAGAAGGCAGGTTTGTGGAGATGGTTCAGTATATAAAGCCCTTGCTGCACAAGCATGAGGTCCTAAATTCAGACTCAAATACCATGTAAAAGCTGGATACAGCATCACACATGGAGCAGAGACAGATAGATCCCAGGGACTTCCTGCCAGACTATCTAGCCCAAATGGCAAGCACCATCTTCCATAAAAGACTATGTCTCCAAAAGTAACATGAAGAGCAATAGAGGATGATAGCATCAACCTCTGGGCATGCACATGCATAAGCATGTACACATATACTAACTACCACTGCTACTATTGATAATAATAATAGGAATAGTAATCATAGTAATAAATATTTGAAATTAAAATGTTAAAATTCCCTAGGACCGCCTATTTATGAGGAAGTGGATGAGTATGGGATGGTGAATTCATGCTACTTTTGATGGGAGATGTTATTCTGTATATATGTTTCTCATACTGGTTAATAAAGCACTGTGGCCAATGAGATAGCAAGATAGGTGGGGCTAGGAGACAAGGAGGAAAGAGGAAGTAGTAGGGAGGAGTCGAGATGTAGCCCAGAGAAGAAGCAGGACGCCTGCCGTGGCTCCCTGATAAGACGACCACATGGAAATACTTAGATAAGTAGAAATGGGTTAATAATTAAGACAGAGCTAGCTCATAAACAATAATGGTAATTGGCCAACAGGATTATATCAAATACAGAGTCTCAGAATGTTATTTGGGGCTGGCGCGGCTGTGGGCCCAGACTGGCAGCAGGCGGATGGAGCCTGTGGGAAGGAACAACCTGCAGTAACATACTTTGTTGAGATGTCCCTAATTTTAGCAAGGACAGATGCATATGCCAAGGCATCCCTTAGTCCTGAGAAAGAATAGGACAATATTTTTAACTCTATGACTTTGCACCAGAGAAGCTGCAAATACAAAGAGTGAAGGAATGGCTCCAGCCTTATCAGCCATCCTGTGAGATGCTACATCTGTGATTGTGAGTGTCCCACTCGCCTGGAATATTCCGGCCAGTACACACCACAGGAACAGAATGACTGCCCAGAAGAACCCTGTCCAGGGTGCAAAATAGCAAGAAATGATGAATTGCCTTTGCTTTAAGCCTATGTTTGTGTATAACGTATATGTTGCTCTATGTGTGCTTGTATATATGATGTCTCCCTGGTTGCATGTAGATGTATATATTATGTAGAAAGGGGTAGGATGATGTCAATGACAGATAATAGAAACAAAATCTGGAGTTGTCTGGAGTCTGGCTACCACAATCTGAAATAGAACAGAGTTAATTAAGAAACTAGCATATGCCTCACAGTCTTCTCTATCACACAGATGGACAGGGGATGTTGCCTCTCACATAGGCAGCATACCTTTTTCATCTCAGGATCATGTTGAAACAAGCAGTTTTCATTTTCTCCTACAGTTTTCTTGCACATTGTTCGGGCAATCTTTACTTCAAGATAGTACTCCAGACTGTCTGTGACCTGTCAATGAGTCATGTCAATTAAAACTCATAGAAGAAAACAGCACCAAGTATCCCATGTGATAAGTCAGTATGCCGTTGGCTATTTAGGGCTGGACTATCTTCCTGCTCTTCCTTGACTACATCTCCCAGCAGAAGTTTTGATATTATTTGAGAGACTTCTTACCTTGACCTTTGTCTAATTTCTCTGTCACAATTGTTTTATTTTTGCCTATTGAGATTGTTTTTGTTATTGTGTGTATACATGTATACGGTATATGCATGTATTCATGTGGGTAGGTATATTCGTGCATGTGGGTGCCTATGTGAGAATGTACTGAGAGGTCACAGGTCAATGTTGATGTCTTCTTGAATCATTTTCACTGAGCCCACAGCTCATCTAAACTAGATGGCAAAAGAGGTGCAGGGTATGCTTATCTCTGCCCATTGCCCCAAGAGTTGGGGTTGCAGACACGCACTGCCATGTCCAATATCTAAGTAGATGCTGTAGATCGAACTCAGGTCCTCATGCATGTGCAGAAAAGCACTTTACTGAGCCCCTTCCTTAGCCCCTGAGTTTTTAAATTTTAAATAGCAAATAATAGCAAGTGCCCTCAGAATTAAGCCAGGAAATTACAAAGAGCATTCTCCAGTGGAAACCAACCATTTCTTTACTGTAACTTGAGATTTGGTGATCTGTAAAGAATAGAATACTTAATTTTTGAGGTTTTAAAGGCTGCACATTCCCAGATCAAGGAGCTCGTATCCAGTAGGAATCTTCTTGCCACATACCACCACAATGGAGAGGAGAACGGCAAGAGGGAGCACAAGAAGAAAAGGCAAGAGATCATTGTGCAGACTCAAGACCTTTCAAAGCAGATCAGTGTCCAAGGGAAGTGCCCACTAGCTTAACAAAATCAATGAGCTCCAGATTCAGAGACAGTTATCCAAGAAGACACCAACATTGACTTATGACCTCTCAATATGTTCTCACGTGCTCACAAGGCACCCACATACATGAATGCACCTACCTACATGATTACACATATATATATGTGTATATATATGTACATGTAAATACACAATAATAGTGTCAATAAACAAAATAAAACAATTGTGACAGAAGTGAGACATGCCCAAGAATTCCCTTTATAGCATAAAACCTCCCCTTAGGGCCACACTCATAGAAGAAAACGCATTGTCTTTAAACTAAATAAAAGACATTTTCATGGTACTGGAAGTATAAAATGATATATTTTCACATCTAAACAATATTCAACTATCTGAAAGAAAAGACAGTTCCAATATTGCTATGATGAATGGCAAGACACACCCACACACCAACAGCAGCAGCACTGGCAGGAGCCTAAATGCCTTTAGTTTACAGCCTAACTAAGGCCTGGTGCTCAATGTCCAGCACCCCAAAAAAATTAAATAATAAAAACAAATAGATTTAGTAGTACTCCGGGGCAATTTGCTGTTATCTTACACTCTTTAACTAAGGGATTCAAATTCAGAGTATTGCTATGCTGGATGCAACACATATTCGTTGTTCTACTTTTTCTATTAACAAACATGCTGACTTAATAGGATATGAGCAAAAATAACCATGCTATTTCAGTTTCTAAGGTATGATGCAAACTGAGATATATCTAACTGTACTTTCTTGAAGTTGACAATTCTTGCATTGACTTTACTTGTGCTCAAGTCCAAGAGGGGGTTGGCAGGGGCAGAAAGAGAACCCCCCCTCTCTCTCTCTCATACACACACACACACACACACACACACACACACACACACACGGAAAAAATTTTAATTCTAAATCTTTCCATATATGGAAAAAAACTACCTGGAAGGAGAGAACAAACTTTTGTGTTACTCTCAAAAGTAACCAGCCAGACTGACAATGAAAGAAACTGTTTCCTTTTTATTATTTTGTGTGTATCTATGTATATGTGCATAAGTGTGGGTGCACCTGTGTGATTATGCATTTGAAGGCCAAAATATGACATCAGGAGTCTTCCTCAATGGCTCTGTACCTTTTTTTTTTTTTTAATCAGAAACTTTCACTGGATCTAGGGCTCACCAACTTAGCAATACTGGCTGGCCCAAAAGAGAACCCTGTTTCTGCCTCCTCAGTGGTAGCATTAGAGGTAAGCATTGTCAAATCTAACTTTTTAAAACATGAATGCTGGGGCTCAAAGTCAGGTTCTCATACTTGTACCGTATCACTTTACTGACTGGAGCATCTCCCAGCCAGGCTTTCATTTTCAACACAATTGCCAGAGTCCTAGAATTTTCATATAGATCATATTAGATCAATTTCTCAGCCTCTTCACACAGAAATCTTGAAATTGATCGTTCTTTGTCTGGGAGGCTTGGCTGTTGTAAGACAGTGAGTAGCATTCTAAGTCTCAACTTACTAGATACCAGAAGTAGCCCTTCCATTCATGACAATAACAAATACCCCAGGCATTGCCAAAAATCCCTTGGCAGCAAAAACAGATCCTTCATTGAGAACCACAGTTGTGCATTCAAGCAAAACGGGTGCCTCCTTAAAGAAAACCACATATTCAAATACTGTAAGTTGGAAGTGTATTTAATATGTTCAGCTTCACAAGTGCCCTAGGTTAGCAGTATAGTACCTCAGACAGTCAGCTGTCTCTGAATGACCATGGGGCTCACTGGGAGTTGTGACATTACCACAAGAAAATATGATACCACGTATTGGTAGCTCAAGAAAATATCCAAATTTGAAATTCAAAATCAAGGTTTATATTGAAATATATTGCTTTCATACCACCATAAGTTAAGGAAACATTAAGTTAGATCATTATAATTTGGAGAATATTGGTGCAAGCAGGTTCAGTTCTCTCGGCCAACAACCAATCATGAGCCGAATGTACATTGCCAATTGTTCAGCACATGGGAGGAGACAAGGGGGGTCTTGGGTGCTCAGGCATCCCCTCATTGCTTTTGCAGAGGCCTTTCTCTGACTTTCCCCTTTTGCTGCACTTGTCCCCACAATCCAGCATGATTCCAAAGTCACTCTCTTCCTCATCCAGCTACTCAGAATCACATGCTGATTCAAATCACAAGGATATGATTCAAATCACAAGGGCTTATGTCCTAACTCTTCTACTTACCAGCTATGCAGCAGTGTGTGCTTCTGTGCCCCAGTGTCCTCCCTACAGCACAGAAGAACAGCTCCTACCTAGGAAGCTGTGCAAGCTGAATGAGCTAGCCATGAAAAACAAAGCAAACCAATGAGAAGTAAATGTTCTAGTGTAGCTGCAGTAGTTCAAGGCTGCTATACAAACTTGTGTGCACCAGCACTCAACACTGCACAAAATCTGCAGCTGCCCCTTTTGACCTCTGACCTATACTTAAAAAAAAAAAAAGATTTAAGTTGTGGTAAGACTAGGCACCTCCCTTTGTATTTAGGCTGAGCAAGGCAATCCAGTATGAGGAATAGGTTCTCAAGAGCCAGCCAAAGTGTTAGGGCCAGCCCTAGTTCCTATTGTTAGGAGTCTCAAAATAGACCAAGATACATAACTGTCACATGTATAGAGAGAGCTTAGGTCAGTCTTATGCAGGCTCCTTGGTTGTTGGTTAAGACTCTGTGAGTTCCTAACAGCCAAGATAGTGCTTTTCTGATACCCATGGGAGGCCTGAGCCTAAAAAGGGTAGAAACAAGAGTGGATGGGGGGTGGGGGGTGGAGCAGAGGGGAGGTGGGGAAGAGAATCGAAGATAAGGGAGGGGAAACTACTGTCAGGATGAAAAATTAATTTAAAATGTTTTTAAAAGATTTATTTATTTTTATTTTATGCGTATGAGTGTTTAGCCTATATTCACATATGTGTACCATGCATGTGCATAAGGACCACAGAAGCCAGAAAGGGGTGTCACATCTCCTAGAAATAGAGTTACAAAGAGTTGTGAGCTGCCATGTAGGTGATAGTAACCAAACCTGGGTCCTCTGCAAGAACAGCAAGTGCTCTTAACCATGGAGCCATCTCTCCAGCCCCTGACCTACACTTTTAAATGATTTTAATTGATATTTTATGTTTCTTCTCCATCTCAGACTAATAAATAGCAAAATCTAATTATCTTTCACTTCTAGAGTGAAATGATATATTTTAGATAAAGACATCTTTTGTCCTTGTTTCCATTCCTATGTAGTAGCTATCCCTGACAATTGTCGCTGTCCCCAAAAGAAGACCAAAGGATAAGAGAACAAGGAGTGGACACTGCACCTACCTGCTCCTGAGATTTTAGGATTTCAACCACCTTGAAGTTGTAGCGGTCCTTGCTAGCCTTGTTATACTCTTTCATGGCAAACCAGAGCGCTTGCTGCACATAGACATAGGTTTTGGGGATGTCTTCAAATGGCCTCACAATCTTCGGTGAGCCCCAGGCTTGGACTCTTTGAGACACAAGGCCCACTGTGATTACCAGGAATAGCAGAGCCTGTAAGAATCTGGCCATGGTACCTCATTCAAGGAGACACATACCAAGTGTCTTTTTTCTTTCCAGAGCTGGTGTGGATGTAGCCAGTGAGAGCCCTGCTGCCTCTGTATGTCTATAATTCCTTCACCTCAACTCCTGACACTGCTGTGGGTTAAAAGGGAGGGATCTCTGTTAGCATCATTATGATACTGTACTTTATTGAGAAATACATATTTGATTTCCATTTCCCATTTCTGTCAATGGAACCCTAGGTATGTCTGAGCGACAGTGAGAGACAGGAGCACATACATAGTCCGTAGCAAGATTTTTTCAGTCATGAATAAGTTATCTCTTGGTGGGCCCTCTGGTAACAAAAAAAGATAGAGCTCATTGCCAGTAGAATCAAATAGACTGGACCTTTCAGTTCACCTTTGATCTTGACGGGGTGGAGTTTGAGTTAATCACCATTAGAGAGTGATTATATCAATCTGCCTGTGTAAATGAACCTCTGTAGCATGTCTGAGAAGGATTAGGAGAGCTTCCAGATTGGTGCAGATGTGGAGGGTTGGTGCAAATGAAATAAAACCCCAAGTACCCAAGTATCAGCCTTTCTCATTGTCCATCACTACTCATGGAGCTGCTCATCTGTTCTTTAGTAATTGGTCATTCCAAGGAACAGGAGAGAATCTGAATGTAATTAGAACAAAGTAAAGATGCAGATTATTTGCCCAGAACAGTCACTTGTTCCTCCACCACAGTATGACACAGTGCAGAGGCCCTCATCAGATGTGGTCCCTCAATTGTGTACTTAAGACCACAAGCCTCAAGAAGTTCACATTAACCTCTGTTATTTTCAATTTATTATTTTCCATCATAACAACAGAAAATTGAATAAGATACCAAAAGTTAAGGGCACCTTCCATTGGTGGCCAAGTTTGGAAGAATGTGTGAGCTAACCTAGGGACCTTCCAGGTGTGATTGGCATATAAAGTTGGAGTCCTAAGGAACAAAGTCAAACATGTGTTATCTTAGGCTGGTGCCAGGTAATGTTGAAATTTAACTGAAGCACATGTTGTCCCTTTGATGTTTAGAGAGAATTAAAACATTGCTTGGAGCCCCCACACATGTGGTTCCAAGGGTACTTTGTGAATTAAAAAAAATATATATATATATATACACAGCAACAATGATCTCTTATGGCTTCCTTCAAAGAAAGTTGATTTAAAAAAAAAGGGAGAACTGGGATTGGAATGTAAACACTAAAATAATAATAATAATAATAATAATAATAATAATAATAATAATAATAATAAATAACTCTATGGTTAAAATTCAGTCCATTTTCCCCATCTCAGCTATTTGTTTCCTGGAAATACTTACACTTCCATAACTCACCCACACCCACCCTTCGTTTGTTTTGCTCAGTGATAACATCATCTTGTTCTCAAGGTCAAGATGGGGATGTCTGAATCAGATCCCTGTGCACAGGGAAACACTTACTCAGCCAAAATGTATTCTCCATTTTCCAGGTACAAATGTGGCCACCCCCACCTGAAATGACACACATGCCTTAAAGGCTGGGTCCCCAGAGCCTCCCAAGTGATTGGGCAGATTATTAGAACTCAGATCTTACCATACTGAGGCTTTTCAGGCCCTGTGCCTCCTAAGTCACTCACTCATTGCCATCTTCCTTGGGGGCTGAATACTGAGTAGTCCCTTTACAAAGGAGGAAAATGAGGCTTATTAAGAAGCCATAAAGAAGATGTGGCACATTTACACAATGGAATACTACTCTGCAGAAGGAAAAAAAACAATAAAATCTTGAAATTCACAAATGGATGAAACTTGAAGAAACCATCCTGAATGAGGTAACCCAGTCACAAAAAGAGGAACATGGTATGTACTCACTCATATATGGATTTAGACATAGAGCAAAGGATCACCAGCCTATAATTCATACCACCAGAGAAACTAGGATACAAGGAGGAACCTAAGAGATTCATACAAGAAGGGAAAAGGAACAAGATCCCCTGAGCATATTTGGGAGTGGTGGAGGGGGAGCAGTGAGTGGAGAGGGAGCTAGGAGAAAGAGAAGGAGAGGAGAGGAAAGCACGTGGGACTAGGAAGATTGAGTTAGGGGCAGAATAGATGAGAGGAGAGGGGAGAGAGAGAGAGAGAGAGAGAGAGAGAGAGAGAGAGAGAGAGAGAGAGAGAGAGAGACCATAAAAGAGGGAGCCATTATAGATTTGAAGAGAAAACTGACTCTAGAGAAATGTCCAGACACCTACAAGACTGACACCAACTTATAATTTGAGCAATAATAGAAAGGCTACCTTAATGCCCTTCCCTGATAATGAGATTGATGACTATCTTATTCACCATCATAGAGCCCTCATCTAGCAGCTGATGGACACAGAAGAAGACACCTACAGATAAACACTAAGCCAAACTGGAATCCAGATGCAGAAAGGAAGGACAAGACCAGGCTACAGAAACCCACCGAGAAAGCTGAACAAGGGGGAGCTCATGGACCCCCAGACTGATAGCTGGGAATCCAGCATTAGACCAACTCAGACCCTCTGAACATGGGTCTCAGTTAGAAGGCCTTGGCATTCTAAGGGACCTCTGACAGTGGAACCAGGATGTATCCCTGGTGCACAAAAAAACTTTGGGAACACATTACCCATGGAGAGATACTCCCTTAACCTATAGGCAGGAGGGAGGGCCTAGTCCCTACTCCAAATGACTTTACAGGTTTTGTTGATCCCTCCTGGAGGGCCTCACCCTCCCTATGGAGGGGAGTAGAATGGGATGGGAGGGTGGAGGGCATGGGAGGGAGGGAGGGAAGAAGGGAAGGAGGAAGGGAGAGAGAAGGGAGGGGGAGGGAGGAAAGGAGAGAGAGGGAGCTCGGATCAATATGTAAAATAAAAAAAGATGGCAAGTAAATACCTAAAGCTACATGATGGAGGCTTCCAGACCTAGCCATTGCTGTTCCCACCCTGTTAACCTACCTCAGTCTAGCACACATGCACACACTAAATCACAGTCTAGAATACAATTTCCTTTGGAGGTTTTCCAGTTTTATCAGAGAAGATAAATTAAGTTGAAATATCTAAAATCTGGACAAACTGGTTAAGGCATATACAGTATAGACAGTGAGCAAACAAATAGCTTAAAAGACACTGCAGAATTTATAAGAACTGGAAGGACTACATTTAGGTGGTATATAGAATTTTATGGAAGAACTAAGCAACATGCATCAGGCATTGCGTATGAATGTGGTACGTATAACCAGAGTATTTCTGAGATGTAATTCAGCTGTTCTCCTGATAATATCATTCTTGCCCCATGAATCCTTTCCACAGGAAATGTTAATCAACTCATGTAATAGGCTTCCTCAAGTAGACAACTGTGCCACTTGAATCCATCCTGTAAGTGATAACCAAGTGTAGCATTATATCTCTCTCTGGCTTGGGTTATCCACAGTGAGTTGTGGTCCAAAAGTACCAAATGGAAAATTCCAGAAGTAAACAACTCATAAGTTTGAAATCACTTTATTTTAGAACACTAAAGTTATTTTATTTTAGAGATAGCTATTGATCATCCTTGCATATAATCTATGAATTAAACTTTATTATTGTATGTCTAGGAAAAAGCACAATATATATATATGACATTGATACTATTCACAATTCAGGCACCCATTATAAAGAAAAAGGCAAAAAACATCCCCACATTTTAGCAACCAGGCCACACCACTTTGGCCCTAACCCCTAGTGACTTAAAATGTCTTATGTGGACATCTGGAACATAATTCTCAATGACCTACAGCATCTGACATAGATGATTAATCTCAAGAAAGACAACTGTGCTATATGTTTTTTTTTTTACTTAGTAAGAGAGATGCCTACCTATCTATCTAGATTTGGACCTTACACAAATGGTTCATAAGAACAAGTAGCTGCCTCTCACTATCATAAGATTTCTACATCCTATCAGTCATGAAACTTCCTCTCTGAGGCCTTATCTGCTACCCACTTAAAGAATATTTCAATACATTTTCTGTTTGTGTCATGATAAGTTCCTTTTATTAACTTCCACTGGCCTTGCCTACTCCATCTTCTGTAGCACAAACTGGTCATCTTAGAATATTTTCCCCACAAGTAAGTTCAACTAGTTTACTGATATACCTCTTGCTCAAATCTCCCACTAACCTTCCATCAGCACAAAGTTGGTGCAGTAGGAGGCACAAGATGTGACCCAGTGTTCCAGACAATGTGGCCTCACCACCTCCATCCTACTTGCCTTAAGCATGTTAACCAGACTCATTAATCACCTTGCTTCTTACTTAATATGTTACAGTTTGAATCTTAACTAATTGTTCAATAAATCTTTCTGTTCTCTAATCTCTGGATTACTTTCCTGGTCCTTGAAGACTACCCTGAGTATTCTACTCTGTGTCATGTATAAATCAAGCTCCCAGTCATGTTGCTGGCCTTTGAGCATTAAAGAAACTGCTCTATCCCACAAGAGGTACCTTTGTCTGCCGTGAAGACTAAACAGCCTCTAGCCCCAGCTTGCTCTCCACCACCATCACACTCAGGTCATGCTCCCATTCCAGGTTAGGCATCTGTTGGGGTTTAAGCCCCAGGTGCTTCTGGCATCTGCCTCTCCTCTCCTACTACAGGCATGATCATACCTGCATGCCCTTTGTGAGGTAAGCCAGCCTCTCTGATGCTGTTCTAGTCAGGATACCTCAAGCAGGTCCCATCACCTTTTTGCCCACTGCTTTTGTGTTGTGTGACACTATTCCAGGGAGATATGAAATATATATATATTCATCCTAGACAGGAGACCAAAAGAAGACATAAGTAAAAACACCACAAATGCCAACTCATTGGTGAATCAATGAGTTTTATTGTGGTTACTTGCAGAAATCAAAGTGAAGTCTTACTCTAGGGGGAAGAAATGACTCAATGGCAGCTGCATCAAATCTGTTACTTGTCTTTTTGATGATAGCTATCCTAACATGTGAAGCAACTAAGGCTTTGACAAATACATGACAATTTTTAATGTGTATATCAAAGAGCAGTTATTGGCTGACCTAAAAGCTTCATAGCTCCTGACTAGTTTCTATAGTACTTAAAGGATCTATGCACTCTTCCAGTGGAGAAAAGTAAACAGTAGTCTTACCCAGTTGTGAGTCCTGCAAGTTTCAGTAATGACTGGTCTGGCAAGATATGCCTGCTGCTGCAATAGTGACACAAATGTTACAGAGTATAAAGAAACATTTTCTCCTTGGATTTAAAATCCACTCTATAAGATAAAACTTATGCCTGGTACCATTAATTGAATCAAAAAACCGTGATTGGCTAGGTTATAGACTTATTTTACTAAATAAATATGTTATTAAACTGCTCCCTAAATTCTCATCCTTAAACCTACTGATTAATACATCTCTCAACCATCATCAGAAAGGCTTCTTTGACTGATAGATGGTGATTGTCTTAGGGCTAGTCTAAATTTTTAATTAAACCTCTCCTTTGGTTCATAAGCTCCAAAAAGCCCCATTTGGCACTTTTTTTCAGGATAAAGATGAAAGGCAGCCAAATCTTTACTTTGTCAGAGTCTTTTCTGTTGCCCTTATGTGTTTCCTCTCCACGATCAATTAGGTTTTGCTAATCGTATGACCTAAAACCAAAATTACATGTGTAAGCATGGAGGCATGGCAGGTTTTCCAATGTTTAGCCATTGTTATACATGTGATGTTTTGAGTTTAGCAAGAATAATTGGAGCTGAGCCTTGAGAATATTGTACTTTGGAGGAGAAGGTGACTTCCGCCAGAATGTAAACAGACAGAAGAAGAGTCATGTCCAAGCTATTTGGTTGGAGTCAAGGGTGATCCCTGGAAGATCATAAGATTATGGTGGAATTGGAAATGAAGGAGAAGCAGAAAATATAAAGGACTAAAATTGGAACTAGAATGTCAAACAACAGCACAATATATCTATATTAGATGGTCCTCATATTGGCTTTTAGTCATTTGCATTGGCCTGACCTCAAGGACCTAGCAGGACTACCATAGTCACTGAGTAAAGCACTCCCTATGCACATGTGCTATATCCCCTTATAAAAAGCAGTCCCTTCTTGCCCACCTCTTTTTTCTTTCCGCTCTTACGCAGAGGCCACCTCTACACACCCCAAATAAACCTCCCATGTGAGCTCTGTTGCATGATTTGGCTTTGTTACGCCCCTTGGCTCTAACTCACCAAGGTTACCTTCCACTGTTAAACTATTACACCTCACCCTGCCTATCATTGCCAATTAATATCTACCCTGCTGCTCCATTGTTCATTCCATTAACATTTAGGAATATCAGAAATTACTATGTAATTGTTCATTGGTATATTACCTGTCCTTCCCCATACTATAAGGGGGAGCTCTTCTACCCCTGGTGGTTGAGTAATGCCCCATAATTGAATCCTGGCCTCTGTTTTTAACATGTATCATTGCATCATTTGTATGTATAGTGTAACAATCATTTATACACATATCCTTATACAAACTTAATTTCTCACCCTTGAACAAATTCCAGAAAAATGTATCACAAAACATATTAACTTTGCAAGTGTCATCTCCAACAATGATAAAGAGTTTGTACATGGTAGGAATGGGGAGAAAGTCACACTGACAGATACAAAAAGCAAAACAAAGGCTGAGTGAAACAAAGAGACAAGTGAATCCATGGTTAGTTTCTGTCAATCAAACTTCTGACTCAGTAAGTGAATTTGCTGCACATACACAAGGTACCTGGCATTCATCACATTACCACATGAAAGCCAACAGAGGGAGGTGGGTATGCAGATAAGAAAAAAAAAACACAGGAAGAAAAATGTAAGTGGGTAGATGGCAGGATCTAAGGTTAGCTTTGACTTGAGACAAGGTGCCAGGTGGGACACACAAGTCCCCTGGGGAGGACAACAGAAGGAATCTGCCCACTGAGGCCTCTGCCTCCCACACCTGTACCTCTTAAAGCTCTGAATGTTCTTCTCTCTTTGGGTGAGATCTGGAGGCTGAGCTTTATTCTCCCTCTATCCATCTTTATCTTCCCTGCCAGGTATATTTCTTTCTTGAACCATCATTTCCCAGTTATGCACTCCAGTCTCCTGCAGAATTGGCCCCTGACTTTCAAATCCACAAGGTCTGGGCAAGAGACTCTGCAAGTGACCCTCAGATAAGCATGGCAATGTGAGCCATGTCTCCTCTGGCCCTTCCTGATCTGGGTGCCCAAGCTCTTACTAACTGATGATGGGTGTGTGTGATAAAACGCATATCCTTGGGATGTCTCCTTGGCAGCAATTCTGCAAACATTTGCTATGTCGAGACACTAATATAATTTGAAATGCATTCAGTTTCAAAATTATTGTATCTCCCAAATGAATCATGCTTTACACATTAAACGCCAGATATGCAGAAGTGTAAGTATTTGCAGGAGTCTTCTGTTTATCGGCCCTGTTGTATGTATTGTGTAAGAGACTGATCAGTTAGAGGGAAGGTGGTGGCACTCACTATTCAGATGGTTCACAGGGAGCCCCCTAACTAAGCAGCCCTTTCTACGGGAATCTCTCAGGTTCTCCAGCCCATCAATATCACACCTAAAGAGGCTTTATCATCTCTTTTATGAAGATTGTTTCAGATCTTTCTTGAGTCACTGTATTTTCTAACCCATTCCAGAATAGGACTTATTTTTACCCAACCCTTCACATATATTCACTCTTGGTCATTTTGTTTTTCAGTTATGTTTTATCCAATTTATACTATTGGGCCTTGATTCTGTTAAACCTACCAATCAAGAATAAGACGACTGCCACAGTTTAAAGCCAAATTTCAAACAAGCTTTAACTAAATACTGGCCAGGTGGATTGGTTCCAGCCAGGTCCATACCAAGTTCCTGACAAATGGCCAAGAATCACCGTTTGTAGTTACTTAAGAAGAAAAACCCATAATTCATTGCATTTCCCATTAGGTCCAATCGGGGCAAGCATACATCTGAGTTATTTCCAGCCTGTGAACCTCATACCCACATGCAATGAAGCATATGAATGCAGATGGGTCAAAAAACTTGTTTAGAGAGATGAAAAACATGTGACTTGTTATCACCCATAAACAATAGCTTCCAGCATTCCAGGAACTACCTGTCCTTTGGCAAGGGGCTTGCAAATCAAAGGCATTTTTGTTTTATGGCTCCCTTAGACATAGTAATTAAAACTTTAAATGTAATATTGGCTCTCATACCCCACCCACCTTAAGTCATATGCCTGGTCAATTCCTAGACTCTATAATGGGTACCTGTTTATATTAGGATCTAATAACCATCAGCTTAATAGTACCCAGATAGGAAGTATCATTTAATTAAGGCATCAGTGATGCAAGAGCTAACAGAAGTTAGCAGAAGCAGAAGGGCCTGTGATGCCTGACAGAGTTCCTATCTAGGAGAAACCCGGAAATGAGAATGGGGGCCAGTTACTTACTTTCTCAAGTACCCTCTCACAAGGAGTATACTTTTGATCTAACATTCCAGCCTGTGGGAGGACAAGGGTATTAGTATTCTGGCAACTGTACTGGCCTGTTCTGACAGGATACACCCTCAGCTGCAGCCACTAAGAGCACCACCTGTGCATATTCACTGTTCCTTTTTAAAAGGCCCTACCCACCTCCCATTCCTCCCTCTTTCTCTCCTCTCTCTCTCTCTCTCTCTCTCTCTCTCTCTCTCTCTCTCTCTCTCTCTCTCTCTCTCTCTCTCTCTCTCTCTCTCTCTCTCTCTCTCTTTCTCCCTCTGTCCCTCCCTCCTTCACTCCCTCCCCCCATTTCTGTTCTGTTCCCTATCCCTCCTCTCTCCCTTTCGTCTCTCCCTTTCCTCTCTCTCTCTTCCCCTTTCCTCTCTCCTCTCTCTTTCTGCTCCTGTCTCCAGAGGTCAGTCTCCCTGCTCCCCTTCCCCTTTCTATGATCCCTTTCCCCTAATAAAATACTCCTCTGCTTAAATAGTGTCTCATGGCTGGGATGCTAGTCAAAGGCAAGGAGGGAATTCAGGCAATGGGTATTCATCAGACACATCTGTTTTGCCAACCCATCTGAAGAGACAGAACATTCACATCTGCTAGACTGGTCCACATCAGTCTTCAGCAAGCTCACCATTTAAACTGATAGTCATCCCAGGCTCCTGTGTTCGCTATGGTGTTGAGGCAGTAGTACCAGGACAAAATCAGTTTTCTGCTGCCAGGCCCAAGTAAGAGGTTGTCCTGTGGAGGAGGAACATAGAAGAAGTCTGATCTTCCTTTGTCTAGGCAAAACAGGGTAATCAATTCTCCAGTGTTCTGCTTATCCACAGTTGGGGCAGGTGTGGCAATGGGGCAATCTCACCAAGAGGTTAGTGTTACCAAACCCAAATGGGGTCACCCTGGTGCTTGTCATCTTCTTTGGAGACCTTAGGGTTACTACTAGGATCTGGGAGCCTTTGTCTGTCATAGTAAGCTTAATGTTCATTAAAAGCCTAAGTTAAACCTAGGCTTAACCTTGAAACATACCTAACATGATTTCATTATTATATATAACTATTAACCTCTATTTATTAATCATATATTGTAATTTGAATGAGTTGCATACATACAATACCTTAAAAAATATATAACAAAAGTAATCTTAAATTGTATCAATATATAAAAAGCCATACCAATATGAAATATTTGAGACTAGTAGTTTTTTGTTTAAAAGTAGATTCAATAATCTACATTTTTATCCTATAACATTTTTATAAACCCTACTCCTTTTCAGAAAAAGATCCTTGAATCTGACCTCCCTTGCCTAGTTTCTTTTTCTCTTTTTCTCTTATGACTAATAATAATTTGTAGCCAACCTCCCTAATTGATGACAAATAATCCATAACCCACAAAATGATCAAAAACAATATGTCCTATCTTTTGGGAATGTGAGCATTGTGTTCTCTGACGTCCTCCTGTTTTCTGGGGGTAATGGCATCTCTACAGGACCCTGTCTTATATGAAACACTGTCAGCAAAAAAAAAACTTGGGCAGGAAAGGATTTGTTTGGCTTACACTTCCACAATATTGTTCATCTTCGAAGGAAGTCATGACAGGAACAAAATAGGGCAGGAACCTGCAGGCAGGAGCTGATGCAGAGGCCATATAGGGACGCAGCTTACTCCACTACTCTCTATGGCATGTTCATCATGGTATTTTATAGAACCTAGGATCACCAGTCCAGGGACACAATACCCACAATGGTTGGGCCTTCTCCATCAATCACTAATTGTGAAAATGCCCTATAGTTGAATCTCATGAAGGCATTTTACCTACTGATTCCAATGACTATAGCTTGTGTCATTGACATAAAACAGCAATTGCTCTTGGTGGACTGAGACAAAAGAGCATCACTAATGTTAAACCCTGTCAGAGGGACACCAATGGCGAGTTCATAGTGTGATGAATCTAAGGTGGATCCAGGGCCCTGGCATCCTCTTTCTTAGCTTCTACTCACTGCCAGCCCCTGCAATTCTTGACATGAACTGAAACGTTTCCATTTCTATGTAAAATGTGAAAAGACAGATCAAAAAAAGACCTACAACTTCTCTTATAAACCAGTCACCATGGGGAAATCCCTTCTTTGCAGACATTCTCGTCATCTCCAGTTGAAGAGCAAAGTTAAAGTTCCTGAAAAGAATTATTACTGTTTATTTCTACCTCTCCACGTGGCTCTGTCCCATATGATGGCATCCCACATGTCCACTCTCCACCTTGAGCCTTTTTCATCTGCAGAACATAGGATCTTCCATAGGCAAGGATGATGTGCCATTTCTCAGAAAGAGGTCTCATGAAAGTTTGCCCACTGGAGGCCATGAAGTCAGTACCATTGTTTGTTTTTTCTTTTGTTGTTTGTTTTGTTTTTGTTTTTCATAATACTCTTTAAAAGCCATTGAGCCTGGAAAGGATAGAATCACACAATTTATTCTCCACTTGTGTCTTCGGTTTGTTTTTGTGAGGCAGGGTTTTTCTCTGTATCCCTAGCTGTCCTGGAACTCATTCTGTAGACCAGGTTGGCCTTAAACTCAGAGAACTACCTGCATCTGCCTCCTGAGAGCAGAAATTAAAGGTGTGCCACCATGCCCTATGCACCAGTCACTTCTTAAAGAAGTGATAAACTGTAAGAGTAGAGAAGCCACAGCCAGAAACAGTACCTAGTGCAACAGGACTCAGCCTGAGCACAGGTACCAGGGCTCAGGACCACCAGGCTGTCATTCAAGTCAGCTACAGAGATTACATGATTTGTAAACCCATCTGGGTGTTCAATACAGTCATGCGACACATCTTCATAATGGGGCAAATTCTGAGAATTTTATCCTTCAGTGATCTCATTGTTGTTTGAACATTCTAGAATATACTTACACAAATCTGGGGGTTTCTAATCCATTATTCCATGTAGCCTCTTGGTGCTTGTAAAAGATGAGGCAATCAGATGTGTGAAGATGCTGTCAATGTCAAATGGCAGGCTGTTTCACATAAACTTCCTTTTAACAAATAGGAGAACACTCTGAAGTAATGGTAAGCTCTACTAAATACAGAAGCCACTAGCAATCATTCACCATCATTTATCAAGTACACACAGCAATGGTACTAATGTTCTTTGCTGCAGCTTTTGGCGATGAAATATGGTCCACCAAACTCAACAAACCCACAAGGAGTTTATTGGGAAAGGGAGAGGTAGTTGTTAACTGATCAGGAGCAGAAACGGAAAGAGAGAGAGAACAGGTAGGAGGTGCTTACTTATAAAGGGAATGGGAATGGTTAAGAATGAGTCTCAGCAGTTGGAGAGCCCAGCTTGGTGCTGCCCCTGTTCCAAATGGTTTCTGCATGCAGAGGCCTTATGCAGCCACCTAAATGCATACACAATGCGGCCATGCGACCTTTGACAGCTGTCAGTAAGGAGTGATCACCTGTCAAAGATGGATCCTGGGGTGATGGAAGGGAGCCTGGAGAAGAGCCATCCCGGGGCAGGGAGAGAGCCTGAGGATTAGAGAGGCCCTGTGACCAGAAAAGGTTCTCTATGGAGAAGGCACAGACCCAGGAGAGGACTGGCCCAGAGTAACAGGCAAGTGCTGAGGAGAAACCACTGGGGCAGGAGAAAGAGAGGAGTCATGAGCCAAGTTGCCCAGGATCCAGGGAGAAAGAGAAGCCAGGATATCAACAGGTACAGTTGATGTTTCCACCCCAGCCAGCATTACCACAAATATGCATGTAATGAGCATGTGGTGTTACAAGGTTCTGAAAGGCATGGCATCATGAGACAGGAGAAAAGTTTCAGCTCCATTAAAGTGTTATGAGACTACCATTCTAGGTAGGGGTCTTCCATATACCTGAACATCCTTATGTGATGCATTATTGGACTCTGATTCCTTCATTATTCTAGCTAGACCCAGAATCTTGCTACAGTGTTTGGTGAATTGGGAAAGATCCCTAGACACTGTCATTTCATCATTAATTCCATTCATTAAAAGGAAGAAGAGGGTCAGCAGGGGTATCCTCACTAGGACTTGAGAGCAATCTCTGACCTGCAAACTGGGTTTTCTCTTAAGAGTGAAGCTTGTCCCATAGGGTCAAGTTCTTAGTTCTGGACAAAAGAGGTTATCCCTTTTATTACATGGACAAAATGAGGCTGCAAGAAGGTGCTGGTAAGCATTACATGAGCACTAACTTCTGTGTGGCCATGAACACAGGCAAGGTTCTAAAAACAAGGCACGCTGGTTCCCTACAAGATGAAGTAAATCTGTCAGAAAGCTTTGGGTGTGGAGGGTTGTGTGTGTCACTGCAGTGTTCCTGGTGGGGGACAGGGGAGTTCTGTATGGCAGAGAATAGGGCTCTGGGGCAAAAAAGGGATCTGAATAATTACCCTGCAGTGACCACCTTTCTGACACTGGCCCAGATATGCAGTCCTAGTAAGAATGTCGGAATGGTTAGGAATCCAACTATGGGACCCATTGGTCAGGATCCTCCCCATCATTCAGTCAGAGTCTTCTGTTCTTTGGCCAGAATATTTACAAGTCTCTGTTTTGCCATTGACCTTGATCAACTTGTACATTGTAACAAACTTTCAGCTCAAGAACAAAAGTGACTACAAAACATTTCAAATTTTTGATGAGGCAAGGACTACTGTAGCAATGGAAGGAGATAGCAGAAACCAAGATTCGTTTCCTGCCCCTGTTGCCATCTGTCCCCATTGCCCTGACCAATCACATCAGTAACTCACAGGTGCAGGTAAAGCCACAGCCCAGCCTCAGAACCCCATCCTCTCCTGAAAGGCACCAGAAGCTGCTCAGTAACCCACTCCCACCCCTCCCTAAACCCATTTTCCCACCTGAAGTATGCATATCTGCTCTTCCTGAAAGATGGGGGGGGGGAGCAGGGAGATCTAGGCACTGAGTTACTTGGTAACTAAGGACAGAATTGGGACAGTATCCCATGTCTTGTACACTGACTTGGGCTGGCTTTTGAAGGTTGAAGCTTGGAGACACAGAAATGATATTCTTGAGGTTCCCACAGAAGGATCAGATGTTACTTCCCACTAGTCAATCTAACTCTCATCACTAGGCTAAGATGTAAAACTCATTTTCTTTGTGCTCTAACATGTCATCAGCTAAGTCCCATCAGAAAGTACCCCACGCTGCTGAGAAGGTGTCAAAAGTGGGGAGTCTCTCCCTTCATTCATCCACCATGCCGCAGTGTCCAATTTTTGTCCCCTCCATTTGTTAAACTCCTAGGACTCCAGTCCTTGTAGAAATGCAACAGGGTAGGCAGAAAGAATGACCCCCAACACATATCAGAGGCTCATGGGTGCATGCATCTACAAGTGTGTTTGTGATGCCTCTGCACAGGAGGCTGTAACCCCAGATAAGAAACTTTTCTGAGTGAGTGGGCCATAATTTAGGAACAGATAAACACGGCAAGTGTTTCATGAAGATGATGGAGCATCTGGGCAGGGTGACAGCACAAAACAGGTTTCATAGAAGGGGCTGTCCAAGCACCGACTGTCACATTCCATCCCTGAGGATGTTCATCCATAGCAGAGAACATATATGAAGGGAAGGCCCTAAGAGTCACTCCTGCCAGCCCTGTGTGCAGTCAAGGGCACAATACATCCAGAGGAAGGCTGATGAAGTAGAACAAAGGTTTCTTTTGGCTAGGACTGCTAAGCCCCAGAAAATATCAAGTAATTTAGAAAACAAAGAAAATGCTCTGAGTATGGAGAAATGTTTCAATTCAAATCCATTCTCTAGTCTTTAGTAGTTCGAGAATGGAGCTTTGTTTTGGGGTTTTCATTTTCAGCATACTAACATGATTGGCAGGGGCTGATGTGGACAGCATACTGGCTAGGGACACACAGAACGATTTACACTGCTAGACCTTGGTATCTATTTTGCTCACAGGTTCTAAGGATTGGAATATAGACATTTTGGAGCCATTTCTGCCTCAACTCACATTGCAGAAGATATAGGAGAGAACACACACCAGGAGAGGACACCAGGAACCTGTGAATACGCCTGCTGTGATGTGAGCTGGAGTCCCTCAGAAAGAAATATCCTAACCCCTACTTCAATTGACCCAATGTCCATCCCTGCTGCTCCGTAGCCAACACTGGCCAAGTGTATCATAGGCCAAAGGTTTGGATACCATTTTAGTTGAGTTTATCCATAGTGGATTCCTGGGACCCACAGCTGCTGGGCAATAAGAGCCATGAGACCAGCACAGACCAATACCCAAGTGGAAATAAATTCTAGGCACATGTCAGATAATAGGCATGGCTCATTTGTGAAACATCACACACACACACACACACACACACACACACACACAAACACACACACACACTCATTTATGATTCTGGAACTTAGAAGGATGCAGTACAAATATAAAGGACTTAGTATGTAAATAATATTTTAAATTCACCTTAAAATACAAAAGGGACAAACTAAGATTTTAATGTATTAAAGAGTAAAAGATATTCAAAGAAAAAAAACTGGCTCTGTAGTTGTCTTTTTGTTTGTTTGTTTGTTTTTTCCAGAGTCCAATCAATAATGCAACAAGATGGCTTTCAAAGTGCAAACTGACTTCCCTTAGATTTTCCATGTTTCAGGCCAGCATTATGTTTTGATTCCTGGTTGCAGAGGGCCAGAAAGTCAGAATATGTTAAGAGGCTGAGGTAGAACAACCTCCACTGAGCCATGGGTTAGTCCCAAAGTTTTGCCCCATGGAACTTCCAGAGACATCACTACCTGTGACTTCAAACTCTGCTATAGAGCTAGAGTAATGAAACACGCTTAGCACTAGTACAAAAACAAACAGGTGGACCAGTGGAATCAAATGGAAGACCCTGATACTAATCCACACCTTCATCTTCAAACATCTGGTTTTTGACAAAGAAGCTAAAACTATACAATGGAAAAGGAAAGCATCTTCAACATTCAATTTTTTAAAATAGTGGTAATATATATATATATATATATAAAACACAAAATTTATCATCTGACTTATTTTAAATGTACAGTTCAGCAGTGTCAAGGAAAGTAACATTGTTAACTTCTTCGTGTCACAAAACTAGAATTCTGTATTCCATGTTAGACACATAGGTTTTTTTTTTTTTAAGATTTGTTATTTTCTGGTTATAAGTGTTTTGCCTGTGTGTGTGTGTGTGTGTGTGTGTGTGTGTGTGTGTGTGTGTGTGTGTGCGTGTGTGTGTGTATGTGCGCATGCACAGCACATGAATGCCTGGTGCCTACAGAAGCCAGAAGAGAGTATTGGCTTCCCTGGGCCTGGAGTTCAGAAGGTTTTATGAGCTGCCATGTGAGTCCTGGGAATCAAACTTAGGTCCTCTCAAAGAGAAGGAAATGCTCTTAACCATTGAACCATCTCTCCAGCCCCAGCATGATTATTTTCTGCTGAGGACTTCTACCTCTGGCCATCATCCATGTTTATCTTTATCTCCCCCTTCTTCCATTCCCTCTCTTTTCTCTATTGCATTCTTCTCACATAGATGCACACACACGAATGTGTGCACACAGATACATTCAAACAACACAGTTCACTTCTGTCTCTTGCTTTCTCTTTCTGACCATTTCTCACAGTGACAGAAGAAACCAAAGACCCCCAATTCACAAATCACCTCCCCCAGGGATGGGTTCCTCCTCCTGATATGGTGACATCTGGAACTCTTAGACAGGAAGGAGCTTCAGGTCCAGTGAGGCATCTAGAAGAAATCTTTTGAACCATACCCACCAGGTTCAGATCTCTTCAAGGGATTATTATTCAATCACAATATATTTCTCCTTCAACTGGCAATGGGGAACAAAAGTAGTCCACACTCCAGTGGAGCCTCAAGTTGGCTACAGGTGAAGGCCCATCTTTGGTACAAGGACAGAGTTCATATTTCACCCCTTCCCAATATGATGAAACAAGTGAAAAAGAAAGGAAGGCACACATGAGGAAAGTGTTGGTAACAGCCTTGAAGGATGTTGCTCTTTTATCACAGAGAAAGGCAGACCCAGAAGTGGGAGGGTTGCTCCAAGATACCCTTAGATATCTTTACATTCTTTGTTTAACAGGGTGAACTGTCCATTCCAGGGAAGCGCTCCAACCAAAAAGCTGCAATTTGCTTTCTGAAAAAGACAGCAGCAATGAACATCAGTAGCATGTCAAAAAGAAAATAACTACCCTGTTGTTGGGCATAAGCCTAGAAATATGCTGGAATACAGGTCACCAACTCTCCTAAAACTCCAAGGTGCCCAGCAGAAAATGTAAACTTAAAATCACAATCTGCCAAACAATAGTGAATGACGAATCAGATACATGAGATGACATTGGAATCCGCTCAGAGCTGACATGTATGTCTGAATTAGTAACTACTATTGTCTGGAGATGATATCCCTTTTTAAAGTTGAGTGTGCAGAGACAACTTCAGTCAAACACAATAGGACCCACTCTGTTCATTTTCCTGGCAATTTTTTGTTCAATATATACAGCAGAGGCTCTCAAAATGTCCCCTGGATACTTGCTCAGAATGAAAATCCCTACTGAATCAGAAACTACAAATGGGACCCAGCCATCTGCAGCTGGAGCCTCCGGTGATGTTGGTGTCTTTCATGTTGGAGAACCATCCTTGTAAAGAAAGAAAATACATCTACAGAACCAGGCTCTTCACCAACCTCAGCTTCTCTAGGAAATGAATAGTCTAAGGCTCCCTACTAACTTGGAGATCAAAAAGCACAGGCTCTGGCCAGAAGCCTCTTAACCAAGCCAATCATTAACCTTCCCTATTAATCTTCATAGAAGCCCTTGCTTGAGCCCAGCTTTTATCAATTAAAAGCCCAGGAAGCTATAAGCTCCCTGGGAATCTCTCAGCTGATACACAAATAATTGGAAAAAGAATACTGTAGCTTCCTCATCTACGAGATAACCCAAGCTTAAGATGAGCTATGCTTGAAAGGTGAGATACTGTCTGGTCTAGAGATTGCCTAATCTCCAGTACCTATAATAGGTCTGCTGCAGGTGAATAGTCCCTATAATATATAAGTTTAGAAGAGTGCACCAACAGACTTCTTTTGTGTCTACACAGGCATGAGTGATTAATCTCCCCAGCTGAGCAAGCTAGTCTCAGTCCAAAAGGACAGACTTTCAGTGACCATGTCAATAGTTTCTCCTGAATCAAAAGTTCAGAGTTGATGGGAGCCTTGGAGTGGGAGTGTCCTTGATGGTATCCTGCATCTTCTACTCTGGGGACAGCAGGGCAGACCACATGGGACTCCAAATAAGAAGCAATCCAGACCTCCTAGAGTCTGGGCACCCTAAGATTTTCCAACTGCCTGGAAGCCTTGATAACCTTAGATGGGACTTGAAGTCACTTAGGATCATCATTCATCACTCACCTTTTCCAGTTTGGAGTTTTTTTGATTGACGCAATTTTCAGTATAGTTTAAAGGCTTTTTGCAATTGCTGCGGGAGATCTGAACATCAATTTGGTATTCCATTTGGTCTGTGATCTGTTGATGAACAATGGTGCAATCTTAATTAAAAATGTTTTGGTATAACTCCCAAATGCTTTGGCAAACACACAAATCCTTCTCTATGTATAGATCTCAGTAAGGTTGAATTTGATTTTTGCAGTGCACTAAAGATTAGCAAAAGTGACTCTGGCCTGTGTCAGAGAGATGAAGCTGATCACAGATCATCATCACAGCGGAACTACTCACTGAATTTGGGAGTTAGTGGTGGACTTAGGGAAAGCTGAGAATACTGTGGAATAGATCATCCTATTCATGCAATTCTCATCCAGAAACTTGAAATCAGAAATATTCTAAAATATGAAACTTTTAGAGCATCTAGCTTTTAGAGTATAAAATTCTGCATCTGACCTTATGCCACAGATTACAGTCAAGACACAAGCACACCCTCTAAATATTTATTTTATGTCCATAGATTTGCCTGGCTCACCATCTGGATCAGAGATGCTTCTGTTTACAGAGACCCATACCAGTCAAAGTTCTGAGAATAATTGATTTCTTCAGTGATCATCCCTAAACAGGACCTCTACATCACCCCTGAAGAAGCTTGGGGAACCTTATAGAAGAAAGCACAGAAAGACTGTGAAAGCCAGGGGATAAGGAGGAATGCTGTGAGGTGTTGTCTTCTGGATGTCACACAGCTACTATACTCTTGAACCCACAGCAGCAATAGCTGCCCCATACAGAACCAACACAAGACTAAGTCTGTCACCATTCCATCATGAAGAGGAGGAGCTCATGAAGCCCCACCCCATCCCCTGGAGAGCTAGCGGCAACTTTCATGGCTGCTGGAAGAGGGAAATCATATTCCTCAGTGGTATAGCCTCTGTTAAGTTGCCCTTGCTTCAATAAAAAACTCTACATCCATGTTTATGCAGTAGGAAACAAAAATCAAAAAGAGATGAAGTTAGGAGGGATACTGGGAAGAGAGGGGCTAAAATAATAATAGAGTATATGATCAAAGTATATTATATATGCATGTGAGGTTATAAAACAATAAACATGTAATTGCCTTTAGGTTATGTGCATAAGATGTACATGGATCATGAAGGAATTTTGTCTTTAGATTTGGAACCTATCTCTAAATTATCTCCTTGTGCATATTCAAATATTACAGAATCCAAAATGACTTGAAACTCATCCTGTCCTCAGAATTTTAGGTAGGAGCCTCTCCTGTAATGGTTTTTGCAGACTTTCGTGGCTCTGTTAGGCTGTAATTTTAAAGTGTCTACAAGAGGAGGGAGAAATCGGTGAATCCTCAGTCCTGCAGAGTAAGGCTGTCACTTCAAATACACAAAAAGCACAGAAAGAATCAGTATCTATCTAGCAGTTGATCGCGATTTCTAAAGGAAGACTCTTGGCATTGGATTCATGTCACCTGCCCACCAGGCTCACTAATCTGCCATCTCACTAAACCAGCCAGGAAAAGTGAGGCCTTTCTGCTTGAGGCTACAAAGAAGGGAGAACATGCACCAGGAGGTTTGACCATGCTATCATGTGGACCTCCTAATTGTATCCCCCCCCCAAGCTTTTTCTATAAATAAGTTAATCGGGATGTTATTTTTAAAATTCAAATTTGGGAGCTGGGGACATAGCACAGTAAGAGAAGGCATGGGAAGGTTCAACCACCAACGAAATATCACCAGCAACAACAACAACAAAGGAAAAGACAACCTTGCAACTCAAACTTGATCACCTCCCTTAAGGCCTTGGTGGCAGACTTACAGAAGGAATCTAATATGCCTGGGTGCACTTTTATACCCTTGCATCCCTGGTCCTTCCTGCTGTCCTTTTGCAGCACATGCTATCAGTATTACTTCCAAGCCTAATGTCAGCTCTTCTGATTCTTGCCTAAGACTTTCTGTTTCCAGCAGAACCGAGCTCCTAGGCCAGCTCTCAGCCATGGGCAGAAGTGGGCTGGTAGATAGCCCAACCACCCACAGCATGGCCAGGCTTGAATGTACTCTGTCACCAACTCTATCAGTCTCATTAACTCACCCTGGGTTAGCCACTTTTGACTGTCATGTCTCCTTCCTTTCTACTTTCCCAGTGCCACCTGAGATGGCCTCCAAAATATAACACCTGCCCTT
The DNA here is from genome assembly GCA_030556225.1 of Cricetiscus sungorus. Classification (NCBI taxonomy): domain Eukaryota; kingdom Metazoa; phylum Chordata; class Mammalia; order Rodentia; family Cricetidae; genus Cricetiscus; species Cricetiscus sungorus. The sequence goes on along the minus strand of JANBXA010000372.1, from coordinate 83,089,207 downwards.
GAGTCCTACTATGATACTCTGCTTCTGGGGAAACACACCTCTCAACAGCCTCCCCAACACCTTTAACTCCTGCTCTGACTGCAATGAAGCTTTACCTTCAAGGTCATTCCTGAAAAAGTAGCAATTCTTGCAAACACTATGAATTAGCATCATCTGGAAGAGTTTAACACCTACAGAGACCTGTACACCATCCAGGGACTCATTTTCCAAGTACATTTGGTCTGTTTGGTAGGGCATTTTCTCATTCTACAGATGGAAAACATTGTCTAATGAATACTTCTCCTGACACTCTGATCCCACATGCTGCACCACAACATAAAATACAATGTCTAATTTCTAGCTGGAGTGTTTTCTTTTCAGATGGACTTCTAGCTCCCTATGCTCTAAAGAATGTTGTCCACTTCACCATCCCCCTTACAGGAGCTAAGACAAAAATGACTTATGAGAAATTTACTGCTAATACCTACACGTGCTGCCTGAGCACAAAAGAAAGGGGACCAAAGACTGTAAAAGAGAGATTGCAAAGTATGAACAATCGATAAAGGATGCTACATCATCAGCTTCATATCCTAGAAATACAATGTTGATGACATGTTTTCCTGAGACACGGGAGGCATGATAACAGTGACAAAGCTGTTGAAAACCTCTCCAATTCAAACACACCACCAACCAACTGGGGCTTCAATTTTCAATCCTTGAATTGCAAGACTGGGGGTAGGGATGGGAGGTTAGACTTATACTAAAGAAAGCAATAAGATAAGAACTGCTGTATTAGGAACTCCAGGAAGCACTGTGCCCATTGGATTTCATATGAGCAGTGTTCTTTAGAGCTGGGCAATGCATGGCTTTGTGAAAAGGGACACGCCTTTATGATGAAATCAGAATGTTTTCACTTCTACTAAATGCATATTGGGTTAAAACATTAACACACAGCTCAGCAGCTCGAAGCACATAGGGCTCTTGGATCTAATTTCAGCTCCCAGAATCCCATATGTGACTCACAACTGCCATAACTCCAGATTCAGGGGTTCCAATGTTCTCTTCTACCTACCATAGGCAAATACACACTCCCCAAGCATATACATACATGCACTTAATTAAAAATAAATTTTAAATTAAATAATACAAGACACTCTAGCAATTTATTCAATAGACAGTCACATGTCTCTCTGTATAAGCCCTGATTCCCTGGTTTGTGGAGTACTTGTCTGTGGCAGCATTGTTGTAAAATATTCCTGGCAGTTTGTTTTTCTCTTAATCTCGAAAAGCACAAGAACATTTGATTTGCAGTTCAGAGTTAATAAGTTAATGTAAGTGACTAGAATCTGAGCTCAGCATTTGTGGGAAGTGCCATGTGAGTATATTGCTTTTGTCACTGTAAGGATGTGCATAAATTACACATTTAGGATTGTGCTAACTTTTATTCTCATTGATCTACTCTCTCAACCTGGCCTCCACCTGTGCCACCATTTATAAATGTCCTGCCTGAATAGAACTTTCTCACCTGAAGCTTAGCATGCAGTGTCTTATCCACGAGGAAGATATACTTGTCCTCACTTTCCTTGTTGTATTCTTTCATAGCAAACCACACACACTGCTTCACAATGGCATTCGAGGTATTTATGGATTCAAAGTATTTCGACACCACTTCATTCTTAGACTGATCCACATCAACTTCCAGAGCCACTGGAATGGTGAGGATGAGCATGGCAAACCACAAGAGTTTTGCCATGGTCTCTCAGTCAAAAGGCACAAGACCTGTGTTCCTCCACGTCCTCTTGGAGCTTGAGCTGCAGTGGAGCAGCCACAGATGCCACTGTAGTTCTGTCAAACTAAATAACACAGAAAAGTTCTCTGAAGATTAATTATTGGTGGGGCCATGAGGATTGCTCAGAGGATTGAGGCACTTGCTGCTGCATCTAAAGACAAGTTCAGTCCTGGGACCCACATGGTGGAAGAAGAGAAGAAACTCCTGCAAGTTGCCCTCTAACTTCCACATGCATGTTGCGACATATGTCACACACACACACACACACACACACACACACACACACACACACTAAACGTTCGTAATATTGATTGTGGGGCTAGGGAGATGCCTCAGTGGGTAAATCACTTGTAGTGTGAACTTGAGGGCCAAGGTTCAGATCCCCAGTACCCACATAGATGAAAGGTGGGTGTCGTGTCATGGCCTCTTTATAAGTGCAGCATACTGGAGGCAGGGCAGACAGAAAATCAAGTTAGTTAGCTATACTAGCCAAATTCTTGAGCTCTAATTTGAATTGAGAGAATCCTGCCTCAGTACATACGGTAGAGAATGACTGAGAAAGTATCTGATGTCAGCCTCTTGCCTCCACACATACAAGCACACAGGTGCATAAAAGTAGCCACACACACACACACACACACACACACACACACACATACACACACACACACACACACGCATATATACAAGTATGAACACCAAATTCTCATACATATTCAAAACATCCTTATTATATTTACTTGGAAGCAGCAGATCCTTGCAATAGGAAAATGTATTCCTTAAGGAACAATGAGCATATTCAAGGTGGCTGAAACAAGAAATGTTTAAAAGCAAAATGAGGAGGACTTTATCAGATTTTGGAAATGAGGCTGTAGTTAAGACTCAGTAATGAATATGGCATCAACCCAAGGTTAAATACACAATAGTGGCTAGGTGCCCTTGCAGTGGAAGGAAGAATGTTTTTGGTGCAAGATTGTGGTCCTGGCAGAATTTTAAAAAAACATTTTTGTTATCAGACACACAGTACAAGGTCAGCCTCCCAATCAGAGCCTCCAGCTTTATGTTTCATTTATGGATCTGGCTGAGGTTCAACAAAATGACTTCATTCACTTCTGATAAAGTTTGCAGTCAAGGATCTTACAAGAACCCACCTTCTCAGTATCAGTATAGCTAGATTGAAGACATGGCTCTTTGGGACACCCTTGAGAGCCACCTGTCTCCTTGTCTTAAAAAAAAATACCAATAGCACCCAGTTAAAGGGTGCTACCACTGGTCTCTGCCTTTTGCCTCCATCCTGGATACAATCCATTCATCTAGAGAAGCATCCCATTCATCAGACTCTGACATGTTTTCACATGGCTCCATGCCTGCCACCACCTACTGTATCCTATAAGGTAAAACTATAAAAGCTGATGGGCCCAATGTCCTCTGGCCCTACTCCTCTCTGACTGCCCAACCTGCTCGTCCCGCTGGGCTCCTTCCTCTCTCTGGCCACTCCAGCTTGTGGTTCTTCTGGGTCTCTGGTACTCTTAGCTCACACTTATGTCATGGCCACACAACTCTCTAAGACCTTGAGGCCCAGGCCCTACAGGGAGGCCATGCTTTGTGATGCAATATAGCACATGTGACCATGCTGCTTAGCATCATCCCTCGTCTGTTCAGCCTCCAGCCTTTGGCTCCAAGCAGTCAGAGATCTAGAGATGCCAGGCAAGCACCTACCACTTGGGAAATTCATGTGCCTACTTTTGCCTACCTAGGCCTATCAGATGCCTAGCCCCTCATCTCCATGTGCCAACAGTTTCTCCCTCTACTGTTCTACCAGACCTGGGCCTGAGAGGGAGGAGGCAGGTTGCACATGTGTGACTTTGTAGATCCTGCTTTTCTGTGTAGGTGCTAAATTTATGCTGGTAAATTCCTGGAGGGACAGCAGAGTGAGTATGCACTCCAGGCTGCAAAGATTAATAGTCTTTTGGCCATGCAGTAGAAGTAGCCTGTGAAATACTGTTTTTCAACTCTCTTCCATTGGATTACTTAGTGGCTTCTCATTCTCCACTATGACTAAGAGTCCTATACTGAGAGCTTCTTAGGTATCTTTGAGGAATCATGCAAAAAAACTAGATGTGGAATTGTTTATAAGAGCTCATAGAAATACAAATTTAGTATTCATTGCCAGATCTCTAATCAGTAAGCATGTGTTCCTGGTTTCAAATTTTACTCTATTTATAAAGAGCATATATAGAGCTGAAGAGCTCTCAGCGGTTAAAAGCACTTGTTGAAAACTCGGGTTCAGTTCCCAGCCCCCATGTGGTGGTTCACAACTGTAGCACTAATCCCAAGCACTGATACCCTCTTCTGACCTTCTCAGTCACTAGGCACAAATATGGTGTACAGAAATACTTTCAGTAAAAACACTCAAACTCATAAAATAATAAATTAGTAAATCTAGAAGAATTGAAGCAATTAGGGAAGTCGGCACCACAAAATCAGAGGGCCTAGAAACAGGGTCAAAAAAACAGGTTTTAAATTTCCCAGTGGTGTCAATGTGCTGTCAACTTTGAGAACTGGTAGAGTGTACATTATTTTGGGGGTGTCAATGTGAGCCCAAATCCTGCAGACTGTTCAAATGCAAACACTAATTTGTGGATCAGGAGCCAGCCCTGAGATTCTGCATTTCAGATCACAGTTTGAGTTGGAAGGTAATGACTTGTGACAATCCTCAACCTCATACCTCTAGCCTAATTATATTTTTCCAGTTGTCTACAAGAACAATTATTGAATTGATTTCTTTTGTGTCCTTTGTATTATTCCCAAGGATAGACATGTTTCACAGTATGGCTTCTGCTGCTAGTGTCTCATTCATTTAAGCTATTTCCTAAATGTAACCTTGTCCTTTAAACATTAATTTCAAAAACCATAGAGGAATTAATAAAAAATTAATGTTTGGTTTTAAATATACAGAGTAAGTCTGCTGTCCAACATAGTTCCCATCTTATAAATTTATTTGTATTTTATTTTTGTTAATCTTTTCCATCAGAACTTAAAACATTTAAAATAATACTTATTTTCTGAATATCTCATCATGCATACAATGTATTTTAACTTATCTACCACACATCTCACTTCCTGTTTCTGCCCAGCCATCTCACTTCCTGTCTGTCTCTACAGACCTACAGACCTCTATGGTTAGCTAGTGGCATGCTCCATTCTCTGATCGTCACATAGGCTTTACTTGTATAAACATATCATCACAAACTGCCTCCATTACATCCTTTGAACTCCCCTGGAACCCATAAATCTATCTCCTCCCAACAACATACCATCTTATATCACTATTATCATTATCATCATCATTATTAATCCCCTGAGTCCATTTGGTGCTGATCATATATTAATTGATGTGAGGCCATGCACTGGGACATAGGTAACCTACCAATAGCCACATCCCCAAAGTAAACTTAACATTTTTATGTGGACAAATTTGTCTACCTCTTTCTTTGTAGCTTCTAGCTTTTGTGATATATATTAAATTATCTTCTTCACTTAACAAAACTTAACTCTTTGGCTTCATTCATATTTAAATAATGTATCAGATTATCAAATATACTTGAGATACATTTGAGATTGTAAAATGGTACAATTATTTTAGAAAGCAACTTGACAAAATACATTTAACTCCTAAAATCATCCATGTTGTTAATATTCATCTCAATGATGCCAATTCAAATCATGAAACAAAAATTTTTGGAAGTCTGACAACCATCACCCCTACACACAATTTACCTATTTCCATCTGTAACATGAGAAACTGTTATCTTGAACACTGTCAACCTTCCTAATTCTGTGACCCTTTAATACAGTTACTCATGTTGTGGTGACCCCAACCATGAAATTATTTCCATTGCTACTTCATTACTGTAAATTTACTACTGTGATAAGTCATAATGCAAAACATTTTTGGAGACAGATGTTTGCAAAAGGAGTCATGGCCCACAGGTGAAGAATCATTGAACTAGACATTCAGCAAAAAATCCTGAACACAACACACTGTCATGTACTCTAGCGTTCGTGTTTGGCACAGAATCAGTGATCTCTGGATATGTTCATCTTACCAACCACTTTGTATCTTTGACTTACAACTCTCCATTTTCTGTCCCTTCCCCTACTGCATGTGAGTCTTCATTATTTTTTTTCAATTGCTGTAGCAAAAACCAAGACCAAGGTACCTTATTAAAAGATGCATTTAATTTGGGGGCTCATGGTTCCAGAGGGATGGAATCCATGATCATGGTAGAAAGCAAGAAAGCAGGTGTGGCACTGGTGCAGTAACTGAGTGCTAATAACATCTGATCCACAAACAGGAAGAAGGGAGAGAGAATGAGAGAATACAACTAGGAAACGACATGGCTTTTGAAATCTACAAGTTCATTCCCAGTGGCACACCTCCTCCAAAAAGACCATACCTCTTAATCTCTTCCAAACACTTCCACCAACATTCAAGTATATGAGCCTATGGGGGCCATTCTCATTTAAACACCACAATGGGGTAGCTACTACCTCATTTTTATTTTTGCCTAGCATGTGGTCCTTCAGTCTATTAATGTTGTGGCAAACAGTAGAATCTTTCTAAGACCGAATAGTATTGCTTTATGTACCTTATTAAAGGATGCATATGTACCACATTTTCTTGGTCTGTTGACTCATTCAGACATTTCAGTTATTTCCAATTTAGCCATTATGAGTAATGCTTCAATAAGAAAGGCAGTACAGAATATTTAACAGATAGTCTTTTATCTCCTTTGGGCACATACCCAGAGAAATGGCTACAGTGCCTAATGAAATGTAAAATAAAGCTACCATACAACTGAAGACAAGAGTGGCAGGTATAGCATGAAGTAGCCCTAGCAATGAGCTCCAAAAATGGACTCAGTAAAGTTTACAAGAGGACCTTGTTTTTCATAGTGTGAGGGCTAGGATCAGTCAAATGGGGACCACAAGCAAATCACCACTTGCAATTAACATAGTTTGTAAGATACTGGACTTCTTCAGAGAGCTATCTTACAACCTGATGGGAGACATCGTTCTGTAAATGTGTTTCTCATTAATGAATATAGCACTGTTGGCCAATAGGAAAGCAAGATAGGTGGGACTAGGAGTCAAGTAGAATTCAGGGAGAGGTAGGAGGAGATTCAATATGTAGAAACTTGAGTGAGAACAACTCCAGACCCTCTCTCTGATAAGATATGACCACGTTGAAATACTTAGATTAACAGAAATGGGTTAATATTTAAGACAGAGCTAGCCAATAAGATACACTAGTAACACGCCAACAGCATTATATCAAATACAGAGTCTCTCTGTGTTATTTGGATCTGGCACAGTAATGGGGGACCAGGCTTGCAGAAAACATGCTCGTAACAACAACCTTAGCCACAAAGAACAATAAACTAATATATGGTGTACTGGGGACATGGGATCTACAAAATTTTTACTATAATAGAGAAAGATATTTGGTCTATTCTCTCAAAGAAATGTAATAGCAACCAAGGAGGATTTTGTGTGCATCAAGGCAAAAAGCAATTGGCATATCATGGAAATTGGAATGGCAGGAATCTTCCTAAATTGTAATAAGAGTTTCTGATGAAGGTGTTCCTGCCTAGAAGCAATGCTGGTCAGAAATAGCACTGGGTCCATAGACAAGAATTCTGTGTCAGATGTTGAGGTGTTTCAAATCCTAAACTTATGTCAGGAGTCCCAAAGCCAGCTGTTGTGCTAAATTCAAGGAGCTGTGAAGAGCTGCTTCAAAATCCCTGTCCATGCACACTATGTCAAACTCACAGGTATAGAAAGACCAGGAAATAATTGACTATGCCATAGATTACCAAAATTGAAGTTTCCAGACCAAAAGTGTAGGAGAAAATATTACAGACTTCTATTCTGAGTGTTCCTCCAGATAGTACTGCCACTGTCTTCCCTACCCTGGAATGTCCCACCCTCCCACTTGCCAATCTCATGTCTCTTCGAGTCCATTCCCAGAATCTGAGGAGGGAGACTCAGTGTCACTTGGCCTGGAAATAGCACAATACCACTCTTGAGGCAGTCAATGGTCCTGAAAGTTATAAAAGCCAAAATAGAACCTTAGTGGGAACACGGGCTTCCAGGAACAGGTGAGAACAATGAAACAAAGCTCCTGTTTCTTAAGGTGTCATGCCAGCCAGAATAAAATGTTCTTGTCAGCAGTTATCAATGTCCACAAGGATAGAATCTCTGTTGTTTTCAGTTCAGTTCCCAACACACACACACACACACACACACACACACACACACACACACACAAGCACACACACACACACAAGCACACACACACACACAAGCACACACACACACACACACACACACACACACACACACCATGGCCTATCTGCTATCCTCTGCAGAAAGGTTACCCAATGAGATCCAGGTCCCAGAGATGAAATCAAAAAGGAATGCAGTTGGCTGCTCCCTAGAAGAATGTCTGCCTTCTTTCTTAGCATATGAATGAGGGATATTGAGACATTATAGAACGATGAATGAGCTACATACAAGCATGAAATGATAGAAAATGAATGAAACATTGAAATAAACAGTGAACTAGTTCACAGAATCTACTCAACACTGCACCTACAGGTAGGGTGATAATAATGACGATGAAGTCACCATTGTTCAACACTGACAATGATATCCATGACAAATAGACAATACAGGAAACCTTAAGCACTGTTGAGGCATCCAGAATGTTCTGTGAGATGACTTTAATTGTGTTGGTTCTAAAATAGACCTTAGACTACAGTCACCCTCGGAGGAAAGGGGACTTTGGCTACAAGCACATAGAGACCCTTTCCCCACTTAAGTTTGCACACAGGTACTGTTCAGGATGGTGAACTGAGTTATCCATGCTTGAGGCTCCAAAATATAAGTGCAGCGTGCCTGAAAAAAAAATAACAAAGCATAAATTAGAAAAAAAAATACAATGCATCAAGTCTATCTAGATAGTAGGGACTTAGTTGCTCAAAATTAAGTTTTGGAAAAGAAAGTTAAAACACATTTCTAGAGAAAGACTCATAAAGCTCAAAGCTCCACCATGAGAAATGGCATAAGTTGCAGAATCTCCACCACTGAGTCCACAATCTCCTGAAAAAGCACCTAACCAGGGCCATTGCCCATCTTGAGGCATTCTGTGCTCTGAGCTTCCCTAACACATATGATGATAGATGAACTTCTACCACCTACCAAGGGTCCCAGAAGTCAGGGAATTGTGTGATAAATGATCTGTCTAGAAACTTTCCAACAGAACAGCCACACAAACTCACCCCAAATGAGGTTACATGAAGGATGTTAGTTGAAAGGTGAGACCACACCCTGTTAGAGTCCCCCTGATGGATAACTATCCACAAGGTCCAAGATCCCATGGATCACATGTCAGCTATAGGACAAAGATGACACCAAAAAATTACCCTTAAGACCCTAAAGGGAAAGGCTGAATGAGGAGACAAACTAAACAGTTCTCATCCCCCTCCCTCTACCCAAATAAATGAACAGTGGAAGACTGGTAACCAAAGAGAAAGCATGATCTTCCTCAACCTTCAAAGAACTCTGAAGGCATAGGGCTGAAAGCACAGAGAAGACTACATCATAGATGAAGGCCACAGGGTATCTCCAGGTTTTCTGTGGCTAGCCAATGGGGGTATGAGCAGAGAACTGCTCCAGCACTGGGAGATTGGTTCTGCCTGCTTACATTGTGGTTCCCTTCTGCATTCTTTCCCAAAAGATTGCTGATAGAAGGGGTTAATTTAATTTCAAACCTTTTTCTTTCCTTGGCCTTCCTGCAATGGACAATTGTCAATGTCTTCATCATATTTCTCACAAATTGTACGGCCCATCTCCAGGTCTATTAAATATATCAAATTATTTTTCTGTCAAAAAGAAATTGTAAAACCATTAGAGTACCCACTATAAAAGCAAGCAGAAAATGTTAAAGCTCAAATAAACAGCAATAAACAGCACATAGCACATACCATCTTGCTTCTCTGTTGTTTTATGGGGAGGACTTGTTTCCTGTATGTTTTTTTTTTCTTTGTTGCTGTCATTTGACCTTTTTAGACATGGTCAGTATAGCCCAATATGGCATTCAACTTTCAATCTTACTGCTCCTCAGTTTTGCAAGTGTTAGGGTTACAGGCATGCTCTTCCACAGCCTGCCTCATTTAAATCTGTTTTTTTTTTTCAATTTTTCTTTTAATTCTACACAAAAGGTATGGCCATTTACCTAGTGATATAGCTCAGTTGGAAAGTGAAAGGCTTAACATGGTCAAAGAACAAAGTTTGATCCCCAGAGCTCCCAAATATTTATTAAGTGCAACTAGGGTAAGCACTGAGTCTCATACATCTGTACCTTCCCTGCGTGATACACACAATGAGTTGGGCCAGGGGCCCCTGCCTGGGAGCAGCAGTAGAGATGGTCAAATTTCAGTAAAGGGAGCACTGTGACCTTGGGCCCAAGGTTGGAAAAAGTCTTAAGAAGTGGAATCGTCAAGGACTAGAAAGAAAGTCCCAATAGCATTGTATCCCTGGGCATGAGGGAGGTTCCCAGGCCAATGATTACAGATTCATGCCACAAACCTATGACCTTCTGCACCTGGCTCAGGGATCTTCATTTAGGGGTTGTGATGTGGGATGGACACATAATTCCATCCAAAGGGAGAGCAGAAAGGCTGACCTTAGTGGGAACACTTGCATCAACAGATGCTGATGCCACCCAAATGTATGCAGGTTTTATCAGCTTTATAAGTCAGCTTCCTTGGTGACAGTCCCACAAGGATGTTTCAGAACTACACCACTGTTTCATGACTACTCAGATTGCCTCATTCCATCCTCAAATTCTCTTGTTGTGTTTTGTTGTTAAACAAATAGTGTTCCTGCCCTTTAAGCTCAGAATAAAACCTTCTAGGATCCTTCCTTGGCACCAGTCACTTTTTGTCCAGATCAGCACACACCACATCTGTTCCAGCACCCCTTTTGTGGTGATCAAGACACCATTCTCTCTAACTAACAAGGTCTTAAGTTTCTTGTCCAGTGACAGTGTAGGCCACTGTACTCAGGGAGCCTTCAATGAAAAGCTTGGTGGTTCACCTGAGGAGCACCATTCAGTGGATTCCTAATGCTCCCAGCTTGACATTTTTACTGCCATGTCCTCCTTCTGTGCACACCTTCATCTCAGTGTTTCCTTCCCCAAGCCACAAGTCATAGAGCACCATACATCCCACTTAGACATGGTCAGTATAGCCCAATATGGCATTCAACTTTCAATCTTACTGCTCCTCAGTTTTGCAGTAAGGAGGTTCATCCTCCTCCAGGGGTCTATCTGTGACAACCTACACTTCCCCACACACACAAGAGCCATCACTTTCTTACCTTCTTCAGCTCCAGGACCCTGTGTCACTGCACTCACCCCACGTGGACTATTATTTTATTCACAGATTTGGGGGCACCTTACCTATGTCTTCACCTAGCATAGCAGTCTGAAAGAATGGGTCCCTTTCTGACTCCACAGCTGACTGTCTGAACATCATCTCAGCAGTGATATTGGTGTTACCAGCGACCCAGCATACATCTGCACCTTGCTGATCAATGCCCACCTCATGCAGCTCCCCAATGTCACCTTGTCACACGTGCTGCCAACTGTCTACTGTGTGGGGATTTGTTTCTTCTTGTTACTGTGCCTGCCACCCTCTCGCCTGTCTCTCTGCTGTGGTGGCTTCCCTCGGCCCTAATTCGATTCCCCTCACCCTGAACTCAGACTGGGATATCGATGCCTCCTTTCAACCTTGCTTTTCAGAGGCTTCACTCATTTAAAATAAGCCCAAAAATCTGAGCACCAAATTGGGTACTTTTTTTTAAACATTTACTAAATGAAAGCCTTGGTTTCAACTTACTGCAAACCCAGAAGTCCCGCAGCCCTGCCAAGCATGGGAATGAACGTAGGTGCCACGCAGGGAGAAGGCTACTTACCTCACGCTGGCTTCTCCGAACTCTCAGGAACTTGTAGGCAAAATTATCGTTCTGGTTTTCATTGAAGTGGAACACGACATACTCCACAGAAATGACAAAATACTCATCATTCTTGTTGACTTCTATAAATTTGAAGCTGCATTCGTGAATCCCCAGCACAATAAGCCCCACAAGTAGGAACACCTTCCCCAACATGGCTGTCTTCAGTGTGTGCACTGGGAGCTGAGAATACATTCGTTGGTGGAGAGGTGGCACAGTTGCAAATGGTGATGTCATCCCACATGGCCCTGCCCACCAGAGAGAGGCCCTGTCGTGCTAACATCCTAATTTTGACTAGGGCATCTGGCCAGTGTCATCTCTACTCCTTCACCCTCATTCCTCCCTTCGTCTGGAAGCAGAAGGCAGGAAAGGAGGTCACATGGGCATTCATGCAACATATTCTTTGCCTGTACATCTCCAAGCTTGCCTCCCTCAGCCTGGGCCCACCCTGATAAAAACTGATAGGAAGTTTGGGATTCTAAGTCAAACTGGGATTCTAAGTCCTTTTATTGCTCTGAATTCCAAAACTGACTGAGCCACAGAAACTCTCATGAGGATAAGTATTGGGAGTTAAGATGCTGATGCCCATGACCTTGGAGCCTCAGAGGAGCCTAGTGGGAGGGGTCAGAGTCAGGACTGGGAGATCTTCTCTACCATCTCTGCAGTATAGTAGCCAGCTGGTAACCTCTGCCTCCTTCCCTGAAACCTGTTCCTGCCTGTGCTTTCGCAACCCAGTGCTAGGTAGAATCTGAATGGGAGGCAGTGGGTCTGTAGAGATGGACACAAATGACAACCATGGGCCTAAAAGAGGCACCTATTAATATAGCTACACCTAGCTCTGCCACTTGGCCCTTACCAGACTTCTCAGGAAAAATGCTCCACAGCACCTCACTTATGGAGAAAACGGCAAGGGAACAAGTAAGCTTGGAAGGTGTGAAGGTTGCCATTATGGGAAAGAGTAGGAGAACTGCATCTCTGGCATGGAAAGGGACAGGACTGTGGGCATGGCTGCAAATGCCTTCCTGCAGCTTCCAGGTGGGAGGAGATGATCTCACAAAATTTCCTGGTGATGAATGCTGTCTTAGTGAGGTCTCTATTGCTGTGATAAAGCAGCATGACAAACACCAATTGGAGGAGGAAATGGTTTATTTTATCTTATAACTTGTAACCTGTCATCCAGAGAATACAGGGCAGGAAACCAAAGCAGGAACCTGGAGGCAGGAAATGACACAGAGGCCATGGGTGAATGTTGTATACTGACTTGATCCTCATAGCTTGCTCAACCTTCTTCTAGAACCCATGTGTTTCTTGCTAGTGCTGCCAGACAGCCTGTGCTATTCAAGGGGGCAAGGCCTCTTATCCTGTCACTTACTCCTTCCTACCACCCCTGAACCTGGGTCTGGTCCCACTGTAGAATGGACAAAAGTGTGAGCCTGGATTCTGTCTCAGAAGCAGTGGGGAGACAGATGACTGCTCCTTGTTAGTTGTAACATAACTGTGGTACCTAAGCTGGTCTCCAGCTTGTGAGCTTCCAAGAGCCTCCCCCTCAACCTCCTGTGTAGTGCTGAACTGTAGATGAGCACCACTATGCCTGGCTTCTGCATTCTATGAATGCATAGGTGAGGAGCATGGAGATATTAAAGAATGAATGCATATGCAAATGAATGAGAACACCAGTCAACCAGTAGGGCCCATACATGAGCAACTTCACATGAACTGAGGAGTCTTATTTACTCAGCCATCCATACCTGAGGAAGGTAAATTTAAAAAAAGAACAGTTGCAGCCAGGTGGTGGTGGCACACGCTTTTAATCCCAGCACTCAAGAGGCAGAGACACATGAATATTTGTGAGTTTGAGGTCAATGTGGTCTATAGAGCTAATTCCAGGATAGCCAGAGTTACACACACACACACACACACACACACACACACACACACACACACACACACACACACACACAACAATTGCTTATCATCAAAGATGGTATCCGTGGCAAGTAGACAATTCAGAAGACCCTAAGCCTTTCTCAGGGATTCAGAAGATGCTGCGAGATGCTTTTAATTGCATTAGCACTGCACGGACCTTGGACTACAGATAGTCACGCTCCCAAGGAAGGGAGACTACTATGTGTAGCCAGAACCCCAGTCCCCTTTATGTTGGCACACAGCTACTATTCAGGATGGAGAAGTGGGAAAACCAAGGTCGAGCATCTACTTGGAAAACACAGTGAACCTGAAAAAATAATTATAATAAGTTAGAACATTATAATGTATTGAGATAAGCAGCATGAAATAGGATCTCAAGATGTGATTTTAAAAAACATTTTTTTTTTCAGTAAAATAAAATAAAGCTGAAACAGCTATTTTCCAGGCAGCACAAACTGGACTAAAGGGTTAATAAAAAGAAGGACTTGAAGTTGGGGAGTGAGAGTGGATCTGAGAAGAGTTAGGGGAAAACTGGAGAGAGAATATGATCTAAATACATTGTATGAAATTCTCAAAGAAATAATACAATATTTTAAGATACAAATAAATCGATAAGGAGAGAAGATAGCTCCTGTTTCCAATGAGAGATTCCTGAGATGTGTCCTCATTCTGCCTGGATTGCCCCACACCTTCCCTAAACCCTTCCTCAGGCTTTGCATCATTATCTTTTCTTTCCCAAAACATCAGTTGTAATTGGGGTTGGTTTTATTATCTAACCTTTTGTTCTCCTGAGCCTTGTAGCAATGGGCAATTATCCATGTTTTTATCATGTTTCTTACAAATTGTGCGGCCCATCTCCAAATCCATTAAAAAAATCATTGTCCATGTCTGTAGAAAATAAATTGTGAAAATTACTTTTCATGATGTAAATACAAAAACAAGAAATAATTCAAGTACAAAACGAGCAAATATCTGGAATATGCATGGCTTATAAATAGGCATCTATATGGCACATAGCATCATTGTATATCAATGTGCCCATGAGAGCCACAAGACATGTACCAGTTTTTTTTCCCCCCAGTACCTCCTGCTAAACTCTGGCACTCTGCAGAGGCATGGAAGTATAGGGTATAGCACATTCACAGGATCACAATCAAATCCTACACAAGCAACCTGCACATACAGCATCTATACTTGGCAATGTGGCAATTCTCGAACATTCACCTGAGCAGCATGTAAGAAATCCAATTAAATCAGGTTAAGAAATGGGCCAGATTAAGTTGCTAAGCAACTAGTTTAACTAGACCAAGAAGCAGGTACAACTCCACCTTTGCTGGGGTGTGAGGAGATCTGGGTATGTATTGTCTTTCACATGAGTGCTAGCAGCATGCAAGCACTCCTTTCAGAGATGAACTGAAGTGAGTGCATAGGCACCACCCTATGAGGTTTGAAATCCTCTCAACACGATGTGAGAAGTTGTTGAGAACGACTGTCACACCCTCAAACAGAGGTGCCCAAAAACTCAGAAAGCACCAAGTAGGACATCCTCCCACAGAAGACCATTCATTTCAGTGGATTGACATGGAAATTGCCCAAAAGGTTACACAAATGGGGCACTCGGGAGTCTATGCAGGTAATGGTAACACATACCCTTGCCCAACACCCATCAAGTACACAACACACCTCAACAAAACACACCAGCAGTCTTTACCTACATTTATGCTTCACACATACTAAGAATACACTTGCTCCATCACATCTGTCCCACACCACCATGTTCAGTCCCATATGATGAGTGAAGTCAGCATCTCCATGGCTGTGCAGCAACTAGAGATGGTAGAATATTTGATACCTAGGGCTCCTGGGGTTCAGGTCCCAGGGCTAACAATAGCTCAAGACATTTAGGGGGTAAGAAAATGGGTCCTTGGTAAGGGAGGGTCTCCAGACCCATGACTGTAGAATATGCTACAGGCCCAGTATTCTCTTCAGTCCCTGCAGATGCTCCCCCACCTCAGGTCTGTTCATGAACAGATAATGTTCTGCACGTGGACTCACCTTCTTCTGGGCTCTCCCAACTTCAAGCAACCTGTATGTGTTTTCTTCTGGGTTGTTGTCATTGAACTGAGCCACAGCAAACTCCACTGATGCTACAAAGAAATCTAGATCCTTAGTAATATCTACAAATTCTTTGTCAATGGTCCATATATGAGTGCCTAGCACAATCATTCCTACTAACAGGGACATCTTCCACAACATAGCTGTCCTTTTCATCAGCCTAGGGACTGTGGACACAATGGTAAAGAGATGGAATAGCCACAGTTGGTAACTCCCTTCTCGGCTCAGGATCCCACATAGCCCTGCCCATCAGAGCCCTGTGCTCCTGAATGCCTCCTTTTGTGTTTCTGTCTAAGCCCTTATCTCCACTCCTCTGCCTTGTTCCTTCTTACCACCCCAAACAAAAGGCAGAGAGAGCAAAATGAGACATTCCCTACCCTGTAGTGACACAAACCCTGAAGTGACAAGCATTCACAAATATATATCCTCTGTATGCACATCTCCAGGCTGTCCCTGAGCCTCGCTAGGGCAGTTCCCACAGTCTAGAGGCACTGTGCCAGCCCCATTTGACCTAACACAGTGTTGGAAAGGATTCCCAGGGTTGGAAGACCTCCTGAGAAAAAGTCTGGTAAACTCACTCATGGAGAATAGAATCAGTTGTTTCCAAGCCTGCCTATGTATGACCTTTCTTGCAACTCACACCATCTGCCAAGCTCAAGACCAATAGCTTGTTCATGAGATGCAAAATTCCTCACTGCCCTAACCCTCTTTGACCAGCAGCTAATCTGGTTCCATTCTCTGGGTTTTCTGTGCTCATTATCAGTTCTCCTTGCTTCTAACCTGCTCACATCTCTGACATATCTTCTGACCTCTGGGCTCTAATTACTGAACTGCTTCATTCTAATCACAACTGATTCCAAATCATCTTTATGCTTATCAACTTCTAACTTAAGTCAACCATAGTTACAGAACATCTATTCTATCTTTCTTTTCTTTAAAAGACATTGAGATTTATTTTTGTTGTTATTATTAAGAAGATGACTAATATTTCCTGTGTTTTAGAAGAGCATATTGTGTTAAATCAGTACATAGTAAGTCTGTGTTCAATGGTTTCAGAGAATCTCTGACCTAGTGTCTAATCCTTGTTCCACATTTGAGATCAGTTACTACTAAATTCACTAAGACACAGCATAACATAGTAGAGTTACTACCTATACTAGAGTATTTCATACTTTTAGAATATTTTGATTACCATGTATATATAGAAAAGGAAAATGCTTCCCTGAAATCCAGTCATTCATCTATAGTTAATGTATTCTCATTATACTCAGGATCAAACCCTCAAGTCATTAATGCATAAGTAGTCAGTGTATCTTCAGAAGACTCAGGATCAAGCCCCCCAATCATTAATCCATAAGTAGTTAGGGTACCCTCAGACTCAAGATCAACCCCCCTTGTCATTCATCCATAAATAGATGAATGATTCACTCGTGTTCAAAAAAATTAAAGACCTCAACAAAAATCCAGTTATACTAAACCTGATGAAAGAGAAAGTGGAGAATATCCTTGAGTGCATTGGCACAAAAGACTTCCTGAATTTACTCAGACTCAGGATCAAGAACTTCAGTCATTTATCTATAAGTAATTAGTATATCCTCATCAAACTGAGGATCAAAATTCAGTGCAATCATTTATCAGTGAAAGACATCAAGAATTTTCTTCCTGATATTTGATTAAATACTTTTGCGTGACTTGGGAAACTTTGCTGAAAGAGCAAGTGGTTGTTGGAAAACATAGGCACTAGGTGAGGCTGCTCTTGGGTTCAAATGATTGAGGGATGAATTCTGAGGCTTTTATTTCCTTACCTGCTTACCTACCACCACTTTGCTTATGGATAAACATCTTTGGATGTTCATGTTCTATTTAAGGATAGTCCTAATCCCTGGGTCTCAAAGTGTCTGGGTGTTTCTATTTAAGAAGTCTAGAAGGACTAAAATAACAACATGCTGAGAGAGAAATCAGGGAAATAACACTCTTCACCATAGCCACAAAAAAATATAAAAGATCTTAGGCATCTCTAACCAAGCAAATGAAAGACAAGTATGACATGTTTTTGAAGAAAGAAATTGGAGAAGATATTAGAAGATGGAAATGTCTCCCATGTTCATTGGTTGGTAGGATTAACATAATAAGAATGGCCATCTTACCAAAAACAATCTACAGATTCAGTGCAATCCCCATCAAATTTCTAACCAAATTCTTTACAGACCTTGAATGAACAATAATCAGCTTCATATGGAAAAGGAAAAATCTCATATTTGCTAAAAAGCTATCCTGTACAATAAAAGAACTGACAGAGGTATCACCATCTCTAATCTCAAGCTCTGCAACAAAGCTACAGTAATAAAAACATCATTGTAGCACCATAAAAACAGACACATTGATGAATGGAATTAAGTCAAAGACCAAGACATAAATCCACACACCTATAAACACTTGATTTTTGATGAAGAATCCAGAATTATATAATGGAGAAAAGCAAGCATCTTCAAGAAATGGTGCTGGAATAACAGGAAGAAATATACAAGTAAATCCGTATCTATTACAGTGCACTAAACTCAAATCCAAGTGGATCAAATATGCCAATATAAAATCTGTTGCACTGAACCTGGTAGAAGGAGAAATCAGGAAATAGCCCTGAATGCATTGATACAGGAGACAACTTCCTGGATAGAACACCACTAGCACAGGCACTTAGACTGACAATTAATAAATGGGACCTCATGAATCTGAAAAGCTTCTGCAAGGTAAAAGACACTGTCAATAGGACAAAATGGCAACCTACAGAATGGAAAAAGATCTTCATCCTTTCCACATCTGACAAATGGATGATTTTCGAAATATATAAAGAACTCAAGAAACTAGACATCAAAAAAGCAAATAATCCAATTAAAAATGTAGTGCAGACCTTATGGTAGACCAAATATAATTGACACCATAATCTCATAAGGACTGGCACCATTAGGAGATGTAGCTTTGTTGAAGTGGGTATACCCTTATTGGAGGAAGTGTGTGTCACTGTTGGAGTGGGCTTTGAGGTTTCCTATGTCCAGGATACCACCCAGTGTCTCAGTCAATTACCTGTTGCCTACAAGATGTAGAACTCTCAGCTGCTACTCCAGTGCCACATCTGCTTGCATTCCCCATGCTCCCTGTTGCAATGATAATGGACTGACCTCTGAAACTATAAGAAAGTCACCCCCAATTAAATGTTTTCCTTATAAGAGTGTCCATGATCATAGTGACTCTTTACAGCAATAGAAACCCCAACTAAAGCAGACCTGAACAGATAATTCTCAACAGAAGAATCTCAAATGATAGAGAAACACATTTTCAAAATCCTTAGCCATTAGGGAATGCAAATCAAAGCAACTGTGAGGTTCCTCTTACACCTGTCAGAATGACTAAGATCAAAAATACAAATGACTGCTCATGCTAGAGAGAATGTGGAGCAAGGGGAACACTTTTCCATTGCTGGTGGAAGTGCAAACTTGTACAGCCATTTTGGCACTCAATATGGCAGTTTCTCAGATGTTGGGGCCCATTAAGGTTGTTCCACTTCATCGTGGCTCAAGGTCAGAAAGTTCAAAACTGTCCTTCCAAGGTTAAAGTCAAAAGACCTAAAGGTCTGAGGCATGGCTACTGTAGGATATTTTGACCTTGGTAGTGGATGTCTTATCTAAATAACAATAGACTTGGTCTGAAATGTGGTAACTCTTGACCCTCAAGGCTGGATATGGAGAAATTGAGTCTAAGGTGTGGTTGTCAAATGTTTGGAGGATTAAGGGGAAAAAGTCTGTTTGTTCCTTATACATGATAAAGAAGTCTTCTGCCATGTCCCCCTTTTGGTTGGGGTACTCAAGAATGTTGAATAGCTTGTGTTGTCCAGTATTCACTGGATTTCCCTCCCGACTCTATCCTGTGTCTGTCTTATTCTTAGCATCTTTACCTGCCATTTCTCAATCCACACTCCCCACTCAGGTACAAACTGGGTAAGTCAGCTAGATCAGACTGAAGCCCCACAAAAACAGGCTACTACAGATGGCTACAACTCTCAGAAAATTGGGAATGGATCTACCTCATATACCACTCTTGAGCATATATGCCCAAAAGATGCTCAATCATACCACAAAGACATAGTAAAAGATGGAAACATATGAACATAGCAGCTTTATTTGTAATAGCCAGAGCCTAGATGCTCCTCAACTGAAGAATGGATAAAGAAAATGTTCATTTACACATCGAAGTATTACTAAGCTGTTAAAAACAATGACATCATGAAAGCTAAAGGCACATGATGGCATTAGAAAAAAAAATTCATCTTGAGTGAGGTAACCCAGCCCCGGAAAGATAGGCATGGTATGCACTCACTCATAAATGGTTATTAACTATAAAGTAATGGACCATGATATAATTCACAGATCCAGAGTCTAGGTAACAAGGAGGGTCCAAAGGGGGATGGATGCAGGGATCTCCCTGGAAAGGAGAAATAAAAGAGATTCCCCTAAGTGTACTGGGGTGGGTGAGGATGAACACTTGAGGGATTAGATTGGAGGTTGGGTGGAGGGAGAGAGAACAGAAAGAGATCTCTGGAAGGGGGAAGGGCTTTCAGGGTCTGGTAGAAAACTGATGCAAGGGAAACTCCTATGAATTTACAAGGATGACCCCAGCTAAGACTTCTAGCTATAGTAGATATGTAGCCTGAACTGGTATCTCCAATTGTCATCAGAAAGCCTTCATCTAGTAACTGTTGGAAACAGATGCAAAGATCCATACCCAAACATTATGTCAAGCTTAGAGAGTACTGCTGAAGAGAGAAAAATGAAAGATTATAAGAGCCAGAGGGGTCAAGGACATCACAAGAAAACTCACAGAATCAACTAACATGGGTCATAAGAACTAACAATCAGGAAGCCTGCATGAAACCAACCTAAGCTGTCTACATATGTGTGACAGCTGTGTAGATTGGTCTACTTGTGGGAATCCTAACATAGGCTCTTGGAACCTATTCCTCATACTAGTTTGCCTTGCCTTGCCTAGCCTAAATACAAGGTTAAGTGCATAGGCTTGCTGCAACTTGATATGCCACGCTTTGTTGATATTCATGGGAGGTCTACCCATTTCTGAACACAAACAGAGGAGAAGTAGATTGGAGGGGGTTGAGGAGAGGTAGGGGGATATAAACTAAATAAATTAATTTAATTTAAAAATGTATTTAGATTAAAAAATAAAGATATCATTATGTATCTATCAAACAGAGGAGATTCCCTATATCAGGCTTGCATAAGATTTAGATTGGAGTACAAAGTTCTTGAAGACCCATTGGAAAGCAGAGTCTGGGCCTAACCTCCAGATGTATGGAAACACATGCTCACTGAGACTAACACATACACAGCCGAGAGGCCTGAACTAGCCTCTGTCACAGCGTAGTTCTTATACACTGATGCCATCCCATACCCAAATCAGAAAAACACAAATTCAGGGGAATTCTAAAATATTAGAATACTCTTCAATGGTATCAAGGTCATGAAGATCAAGCAATTGAGTAAGGAACCATTTCTGATGGGAGAAGATCAGTGTAGCTAGTGATACTATCCTTTAGAAAGACCACTTGGGAGTGACTTCCCTTCCAGATGCCCATTCCTAAAAGACCCAGAACATACTTTCAGGACTCCACAATTAGCTGAGCTAAGGGTATGTACTGCTCCTGGATTCCTGACAACTTCTGAGGATAGTGAGAGGGTTCTTCTAGTGTCATCCCCTGAATACAATGGTTTCACTGGGTTTTGGAGACTATCTCACCTGCTTGCAGGAATTAATAGTAAGTTTGACAGTGATGGGGCACTTACATCATCAGTTCTTTCTATGATGTTTTGGAGTGTAAAGCTCTGTACCGTAACTCTGTTATAGTTTGAGATTCTTTCAAAATAAGACTGTTTTAAATGTCAGCCATGCCACGATAGAGCAGAACATTAGGAATGTAGACATACATGAGAAAGGGTATGTGGGCTGTCAGAGTGGTACATGCAGTGATGAGTGTGTCCCTATTGCAGTGCTATGGTTGCACTCTTGTGGTTTCAGCTACAGGAATGTATTTTGCCTCTTCAGATGAAGGATAACACATTACTGTGGCTAGGAGTCTCCTAAGTCCAAGGTTACCTTTTTGTAAAAGCTGAGACCCAGAGAAACAGGACAACTGTGTTGCTCAACTCAAGTCCCCCAAAGTATCAGAAGAAAGTGTTGGCATAGCTCCAGGCTGTCCTCCCTCAGGCAGATGAAGGCCCTGTGGTCTGTCAACAGTGGATGCTGGAGGTGCTGAAAGATCCGCAGAGTGTGGACCTTCACATTCCCACTCAGGAAAGGTGACACCCCAAATCACTCACGAGAAGCAGTCTTGATGCAAAAGCATGAGGTCTTTTATATTCCAAGTGCACTGGGGTCCATAGTCATACGCCACGCAGAGGTAGAGGACTGAGGACCCTGAGTACAGAATTGAGACCGCTTTTACAGGGTTACAACAAAGCCCACACATCGTAAACCAATCATCTCATAGCATCCTGAGCCCCGCAGTGGGGAACAATCAATTTAAACCATCCAAGCCCGTACTTTATAGACCCATCAGTTTGCTATGCATTTGTGTGCTCTGAGGTGGGATGACAAATGGCAGTTAGATTAGGTCACTGGGGCGGGGGTTTCACAAGCAGTTTACAAAGTTAGGTAAGCGGCAAGCAGTGTGACCTTTTGTCTGTTTACTGGCTGAGGGCAGGGTCTGGAATTTAAGGTATTTAGTATTTTTAAACTTCTAGCTTCCTGGGGTCAGTGGAGAGTTAGGCTGTATTTTTCCATCCTTACAGTGCCAGGAGAGTGACAGGTAAAGACACCTTCTTCAGTGTGTTGATAAGCCAGTGATTGTTGTACATACCTAAGATTCTATCCTCCTGAGGAGCTCAAGATGTGAGGAACCTGTCTCACAGGGAGGTGGCACAGAGCTAGGGTGAGTCCCTGGCTCCTGTCTGTCACATGCACCCTAGCTATATTAGTGTGTGTGTGTGTGTGTGTGTGTGTGTGTGTGTGTGTGTGTGTGGTGTGACTCTAGAGGAAATGGAGGGACATGCAAGGAGTTGGGAGGAGAGAGGGAGAGTAGAAATGATGTAAATAAATACTTTTGTATGAAATTCTCAAAACACTTTTTAATTAAAAAATGTCAATTAAAAAATTGTCTGCCCAACTCACAAAGACAGCTGACCTGAACAAGGAGGAGCTTGGGGCCCCCCAGACTGATGGCTAGGAACCCAGCATGGAACTGACTCAGACCCCCTGAATATGGGTCTCAGCTAGAAGGACTGAGAAGTCTGAGGGACCTCAGACAGTAGAAACAGGATCTATTCCTGGTGCACAAAAGGACCTTGCGGACACATGGAGGGATACCCCCTTAACCTAGAGACAGGAGAGAAGTCCTAGTCCCTATTTTAAATGACTTAACAGATTTATATGACCCAACCTGGATAGCATAGCCCTACAAGTGGAATGGGGGTAGGGGGATGGGAGGGGAGGGTGGCCAGGGTGCATGTCACAGGGGAAAGAGGGTAAGAGGGAGGGAGGGAGGGAGGGTTGGAGGGAGGAAGGTAGAGAAAACTGGGATCCACATGTAAAATTTTTAAATTATATTATTAATTAAAAAAAGAAGGAAAAATGCTGCTGGATTAATTACATATATATATATATATATATATATATATATATATATATATATATATATATTACTTTGATTTCAAAATTTAAGCCTAAGGACAAGTTACTGGGGAAAAGGATTTTTAATTCTGTTTTCACAGAAAATGAAAAGCTGTGGATTCCTTTCAGACTAATGTGGTTTGATCAAGCAAGACCCCCTGAAGCAATGTCAATGAGAAAATGGAGCCTTGCAGACCACTACAGCCAGGATTTCTGCATCTTCTTAGGATTCCCCCATAACAGTGCCCCCTACCAGCAGGAAGCAGTTTGGAAAGAATGATGCCCAAATTCCCAAATATTGTTTATAAATGTTTGTTTTCGTTTAAAAAAAGGCATGTATAATTATGTCCAGCATAAACTAAATAAATGTTAAAAAAAAAAAAAAGATAACAGAACAGCGTACAATAAAAAAAAAAAATTGTCTGCCCTTTTGGCATATCCCAACTGTGGGAAAACTTGTCCTGTGATCAGAAAAATTACCAACCAAACCAAGGTGCTACAGAGGTAGCTTTATAGAGCATGTTCATTACCCAAGTTGTGATTATCTGTGAGCTGGGGATGCCTAACATGTCTCTCATCCTTCTTCAAGGCTGAAGCTGCAGGGAGTGACTGGAGCATCCTACATCAGCTTTCACACAGTCGTGTTCCAGTTCCCTAAAGGAGCCTCAGCCTCGCTAGTCACTGGCTCCCGAGATCAGCCAAGCCTCACAGACAGTTCATCTGTGATGAAGTCACACCCTCCCCAAGCAGCAGCAGTTATCTCCAAAGGATCATATGGTCCCCTCAAGCAACGGGACTTCTCTGGGTCAACATGCAGAGCCAAAAACTGAGATAAGCTTCAATCAGACCTCATCTTGAGTAAGACTACTTAATTACATGCCTCACGCCCCCCCCACTCCAAGTTTTTCCTAAGTTTAAGTTCTTGTCAGTATCTTAAAGAGGAACTGAAAGGCTTAATTTCCATATTTTCAATATGGTCAGTTTAATTAAAATCCTGTCCTGCCCTCTTACCATCACTCTGGTCTGCTTTATCTAAGATAAATGCTTAGATTTGAAGTGCTAAACTCCCTGAGGATTTCAGGCCTAGAATTCTGGTTTTAGGGGAGCTAAGGAAGGAGTCCTTGGGGTGCTCCTTAAGCTATACAGTATGGCCCTAATCCTTCAGCAGCATAACAAGGCCTTCAAAAGGAATAAAGAAATAAACTGCACACAGTCAGATTGGTCCCTAGGATACTAGGCACGAATCCAAACAGCCCTGCAAAAGAGGGTTCAGAACCCAGCTGTGATCAACCACCTATCAAAAAAGATATCATTGCTGTCCGTGCCCATGAAGATGGCTGCATTCCATCTTGGCACAAGGACAGAGAGTTCAAAGCTGTCCTCAGCAAGTCCTAAGACCTAAAGGTTAAAGGTGTGGCTACTGTAGGATGTTTGGCTTTGTTATTCTAAATAACAACAGGCTGGAATCTGAGGTGTGGCTACTCCTGACTCTCAAGGCTAGAGAAGAAGTTGAATCTGAGCTGTGACTACTTCTGACCTCAAGACTAGGGAACAAGAAGTTGAAGCTAAGGTGTGGTTACTGAACCCTTAGAATAAATGAGGAAGAAAAGTCTGTTTGTTCTGTATACATGATACCATGTTCCCCTTTTGGGTTAAGGTGTATACTGATCTGCCCTCCTGACTTTTATTCTGTGTCTCTGTCTTTCCTTTATTGTCTATAGCTAGCCTTTCCCTAATCCACACACCTCTCCACTCAGGTACTAACTTCTTTCCCTCATCCACATACAACACCCACTCAGGTAAGAACTTGGGGCCACTCAGCTGGTTCTGATTGTAGCCCCACAAAGAAAACTTCCAGCACATTGTTCTCTCAGATAATTTTCAAAATGTCAAAAATGTAATTCAAAATTACTCTTTATTTGAAAAAGCAAGAAAATTTCTATTCCCACAGGGGTGTGTGTGTGTGTGTGTGTGTGTGTGTGTGTGTGTGTGTGTGTATGTGTGTGTGTGTGTTGGGGGTGATGATCACTAAACACTTCCTAGTCCAGATGTTGGAATTTTACCACAGAAACTTTAACCACACACTTTCACAGAACAGCACAAATTATTCCTCATAAATATATTACTTACATTAAATTTAAATATTCTAAGAGTCACTGAAATGAGTGAGGGTGTTTTCTGCTGCTGCTCAGGACGTGTGCTGCACACTTACTGGATCAAATTTATCAAACAGAGAGCAAAGTCTAACATGGTTTTCACTGGACTAAAATCAAATGCCAGTCATGCTGTGTTCCTGCTATAGATGCCAGGTCAGAGTCCTTCTCTTCTCAGCTTCCAGGGCCACCTGTACATCTTGTCTTTGTCCCTTTCTTCCAGAGACAGAGTATGCTTCAAAGCCCTTATGCTTCTATGTTCCTCTCATGGCTCCCTTGACTGTGTGTCCTCTTCCCATTCTCACAGGGACCTTAGCGACTATGCTGGGTCTAGCCGTATTACCCAAGGAGATCTCTCTCTATCAAGTTCTTTACTCACATATGCAAATATCTTCTTGCCACATAAGCCTACCCTAGGATCTGAAGATTGAGGACATGGTGCCATATCACTTACTTTTTTTTACATGCACCATATTGCTTATTTTTCTTGTCACTGTGACAAAATTCATGGCAAACACAACTTATGGCAGGAAAAGTATATTGGGGCTCACAGTTTGAGTGAACTGTTCAATATAGCAGGGAAGGCATGGTGGCAGGAGCAGGGAAGAGCTGATCATAGTATGTCTGCAATCAGGAAACAGAGAGAAATAAATATCAGGGCTCCACTGGCTTTCTCCTTTTTATTCAGTCAGGATACCCAGTACAATGCTACCACCCACATTCAGGGTGAGTTTTCCTTCTTTGGTTAAGTCTTTCTGGAAACACTTCCATATATGCACGTGTTTCCCCCCAGTGATTCTTTCCTCAATCACCTAGACAATGAAGGCTAACCATCACATGCACCTTACTTAGCTCAGGCCACAATGCAAGAAAGAACCCAGCCCACATCAGCAGGGACCACCTGGCTGACCACCAATAATAAGCAGAATATGCATAGACTTGTTTTCTGAAAGGTACTTTAAAACATGACATAATTAAAAAGTATAAATATAATTCTCAATGTGACACAAATTTAATTCTTTATGAATTGGTATACTTAATATTAATCTCAAAATATCAACAAGAAGTGGCAAGCTAAATTATTTTTACAAATGCTTGGAAAGTTAAATACAAAGGAGAGACAGTAAATGCTTGAAGAAGAAAACAAATGGTACAGACACTATAGATTGGCTAATTAGCTATGCAGGTTCTTTAGCCTCATTCCCAGGACTCTAGCTAGAGTCAGGCTAAGAGATTATTAGCAAAGCACTCACTGAGAATGGGGTAGAATTGAGGTCACAAAGTGAGTCACACACTCAGGGAATGTGGCATTGGATCAAGATGAGTTTCAAGTCAGTGGGTTTAAAAAATTGTTGCTTCAGCAAATGTGGATAATCAACTAGTTAATCATCTGCTAGACAGCTCTAGATAGATGATTAGATATATAGGTAGAAAAATAGATAGATAGATAGATAGATAGATAGATAGATAGATAGATTGATTGATTGATTTATAGATATCTCCTAAATAGACAACTGTAGAAAGATGGATAGACAGACAGATTTAGATAGACAGATAGCTACCTGAGAGACAGACAGACATGAAGTACAGGGGTTGGGGACAGACAGATAGATTCCCAGTTTATGGTGTCCAAATGGTATAAACAGTAAAAGCAACACTTCTAAACACCACACAACAGTCAGAACAGCTACCCCAGGCTGGCCTGCTAAACTCCAGTGCTGCACCTAGGAAATAAATACCCACTGTTCTAGGAAAAGGAGCTAGACTTCCTGTCAGTGTGGGTATTTTATGAGGCTCAGATTATAAGGTGTCTGTTTGACTTCAAAGCTGTGAGGTTGGTACATTCACTCCAAGATTATTATAATACATATGAGGCATTTGGGGCAACCAGCAGAATTTGTGGGAACGCTGTTCTTGTATACTATTGACAGTATAAATCAGGAATTATAAACAGATCTATAAACAGAATAATGCTTAAATAGAGGTATTGTACATACAAGATTATCCTCCAAGCTTATCTACCACTATCTTCATTAGATCAGTTATGTCCACTTAGAAAAGATCATCACAGCTGTGCCTTATGGACTATTGCCCTTTTCTTTTAGAAGGAGGAGAGAAGAGGACTGTGGAACATTGCAAGGCTGGTCTTGAACTCACAGAGAGCCATTTGCTATGTCTCAGGAGAGCTAGAATTAAAATGTGTTCCATGATGCCCAACTATGGCTGCTGCCTTTCTTGCTTGCAATCAGAGAACTTACAAACATACCAGATAGAAGGCTGTGTGAGAAATTTTAGACACCAACTAGCTGAACCACCTACCTGAAGTAGCAGTAGGTAGCCAGCAGATCAACCCCAAGCTTGTAGCTTCACACATTAGGCAAGTCCCTGTAACCTTGAAAATAAATATTCTGTTGAATGTAACAACAGAGTCTTTGTCATTTATAAAAACAGGTATCAAGCTGGGTGCTAGAGAAGAACACAAGCTTTTTACAGTAGGTGGAAAAGCCACCTACATTGCTTGCTGATGTCTAGAAAGTGAAATGAACAGATGTTATAAAACAGGTGAACATTAAAACTAAATGGTCTGTGGCTCCTTCCTTCCATCCAAGGAAAATTCTTGGATGGCCAGACATCCAATAATGGGCTGGATTGAAGTCATCTGAGAGTGTATCAAAAGGCATCAAAAGGAACCTACAAATCCTAGTCCAAAGAAAAAAATCAGAGGAGTCTCAGAATGAGCCAGCCCAAGCAACGGAATTGACAAAGTCTCTGCTGCTGTGACAAACAGAACAATGTTCTGACCCAAGCTGCTCCTGTCCAAGATTACAAACCTGTAAATACAGTGCTTACAGGTAGAAGAGATTTTTGGAGTTATAGAGAAGGGGTCCTGAGATGGATCAACTCAGTGACTGGGTAGGTACCATGAAGTCACAAGGGGCTGAGAGATGGGGGGGGGAGCAAGGGAGAGGAGGAGGAGGGGGGAGGGGAAGGAGGAAGGGAGGGAGAGAGACAGAGTCAGAGAGACAGAGAGAGATGGAGAGTCATGGGAAAAGTAATGAGGGGATTGGAGTTGGAGATTTAGATGTTAGGAAATGGTAAACTTACTTTGCTGTAAACTGTTGTTTCTGGTAACTTGAGACATAGATCATCATGGTAACCTCATCCAGGAGCCAGGAGCACAGCAGAGGAGTGGCTCCTACCTAGTAGTGAGGGTGGAGAAGAACTGGGAGGACACTCCAAGGATGTCAGCTTTGCATTTCTGCCAAGGCTATGAGCAGTAGAGCTAGAACCAAATAGCAACTTTCTAGTCCCCACGTATTTCTCTCCTAGTTCTGGAAAAACAAAGGTCTTGAAAACCATGGCTGGTGAAGTAGAGAACAAAGAACAGAAGTAGTATGTATGATGAAGGAAGAGAAACCATCAGCTCCAAAGATGTAGACACACAGGGGAAAGAAATACAGTGTATGGTTTGGACTTTAAATGTCCCCTCAAGACTTATGTATGGTCCCAGCCTATAGAGCTTGGAGGTTATAAAGTACTTAAGTGGTACAACTAGTAGAAGTAGGGTCACAAGAAGCAGGTCCTAGAAGGGGAGAGTGGAACTCAGCCCCTTCCTGTCTGTCTCACTCTGCCTCTCATCTGCCATGCAATAAACAAACTCCTCTATCAGGCATTTTTACCATGACATCAACCTTGTTATTGAACCTTCGGGGTAATTAATGAAGCAGACCCAAATCGCAGACAAATCTCTTCTGCAATACTACCAGCTATCATAACCCCAAGAGTAGCAAATGAGAGCCTACCTTTCACTTTCACTCTCTCCTACTTTGTAAGTAACTCACTTACAAAGATATCAAGGGATTGCCCTTCAAATGACACCAAGTAAGTATGGGGATTTGATGGTGCAAGTCTCAGACCTCAGACCCCTCCCTATGAGGATTCCCACCCAATGGGGCCTCAGACGAGGCAGCAGTGATGTATGACTGAAGAAAAGACTCTTGGTTTCACCTCCGCTTCTACTTTTGTGAACCAGTGACTTTATTGGAATTATCTTCAGGAGTATGGGTGAGGAGCAACTTATAGATGCACGGTGGACTTAAAGGGAACTCTGCCCCACTCCGGCATGGTCAATGACTCATGAAACTCTTTGAGCTAGGCTGGGGAGGATCTTCTCCCCAGAAGCTATTGCTTATATAACCTCAGAAAGGTACTTCCTAAGACTTCAAAGTTTTTATTACTTCCTTAGTCCCAGTGAATCTCCCCCATTAAGAAGAGGATGCTCCAATTCAGAG
This sequence comes from Cricetiscus sungorus, assembly GCA_030556225.1. NCBI lineage: Eukaryota > Metazoa > Chordata > Mammalia > Rodentia > Cricetidae > Cricetiscus > Cricetiscus sungorus. The sequence continues at coordinate 83,059,139 of JANBXA010000372.1, read as the reverse complement.
GAAATAGCTACACAATGGTCAATGGGAATATTGACCATTAGGATAGGAATGGAAGTGCATGTGTCTGTATGTAAATACATATGTCAGTGTGGATGCACACTTAGATCAGAAGTGTGGTTACATATGTTTGCATGTGTAGGGCCCTGCATGGACCCCAGAGGCACCTTGAGCAAGCCTGAAACTGTTGGCCAGAACTCCTTGCCCCAAAGCTGTTTTTGGTACTCTTCCTGTTTTGATAACATACACCTCATGAGGAGGAGCTAAGCCTAAAAATCCTGTTATTTGCTGACCTGAACAAGGAGGAGCTAATGCCCCCCCAAAACTGATAGCTGGGAATCCAGCATGGGACTGACTCAGACCCCCTGAATATGGGTCTCAGCTAGAAGGACTGAGAAGTCTGGGGGACCTCAGACAGTAGAAACAGGATCTATTTCTGGTGCACAAAATGACCTTGTGGACACATCCCTCATAGAGGGATACCCCCTTAACCTAGACACAGGAGAGAAGTCCTAGTCCCTATTTCAAATGACTTGACAGATTTACATGACCCAACCTGGATAGCATAGCCCTACAAGTGGAATGGGGGGTGGAGGGATGGGAGGGAAGGGTGACCAGGGTGCATGTCACAAGGGAAAGAGGATAAGAGGGAGGAAGGGAGGGGAGGAGGAAGGATTGGAGGGAGGGAGAGGAAACTGGGATCCACATGTAAAATTTTTAAATTATATTATTAGTAAAAATAAATAAATAAATAGATAGATAGATAAAATCCTGTTGTTTTCCATTGTGCTGTACGTCATTCCATCCCCTCAATAAATGGCATTCGGCATTCGGAGTTCTGACATTGCTGATGTCTTGTCTCTTTATTTCAATCTCTAGGCCTTTGTCCAGTTCGTGGAATAGATCATAGCGTGGGCATTACATGCATGTATGTGCATGTCAGTGTGAGTGCTGGTATATGCACTCATCCTTCTGCCCTAGGATCTTTCACTACCTGTCTTGTTATTATATGCTCCTGAGAAATATCCTACAGCTGTGGTTCTCAACCTTCTTAATGCTGCAACCTTTTAATACAGTTCCTCATGTTGTGGTGACCCCCAACCAAACAACAACGTAAGTATTTTTGGAGACAGAGGTTTGCCAAGGGGATCACAGCCCGCAGGTTGACAACCACTGTCCTACAGGTTTACTTCAAATATCTTCTGAGCTGGCATCACACAAATACTGGGTCCTGCCAACCTCCATGCCTTTGATCTTGCCTTTTGATACCAAACGAGCTCCTGCAGGGTCTTATCTTACTGAAACTTAACTTGTCAGGCAGGAAACTCTTGGCATCTCCTCCTTCAACTTCCTACCTACCTCTAAAACATGAAGTCAACCACACTCAAGTGTTACCAGCTTTCCAAAATGAGGCTATCCTGGTCATGACTTCTCTCTTTCCTCCTAGTACCCTGCTCTGTTGACATGTGGCTTGGAACCAGTGTCCAAAAGCTACGTCAAAGAGAGGATTTCCTCAAATCCCAGGCCCTTCATGTGAGCTTCTCCTTTCCATCATCTTGCTGGTTATGTTATACTTCCCGAGAGCCAATGCCCCCATGTCTCCTCCACTGCCTATCCCTGAAGTTTTCTGTGGCCCCTCATGACATAAGTTCAGTGGAAAGAGGCCTCTGTCTTGGCTTCCACTGAGGGAGTAGCAGTCCACAGAATTTTGTGTTGCTGAAGGAGAGATATGAACTATACAAAATGAATGAGAGTAGGAGTGAGCTTACCATTCATTGCAAAGTGTCCCTAGCGTAGGCAGATGGGAGGAGAAAGATAAGAGAGCTGTGGGTGTCACTTCATGCTTCCCTTAAGTCTGACTCAGGACAGTTGTGCTCAATATGACCCAACAGACAAAGGGGGAGACTCTTCCCAATCTTCTCCAGCTGAAAAATGATGGCTAGACCTTGGAAGGCACCACAGCTCCTGTTAGCCATTTTGGTAGCCCTGGTGGCCTTCAGCTACCAACAAAAGAGGAAGACATTTATAAGTGTCCAAGAAGTAAATGCACTGGAGCCTTCTGTGCCAGAAACATTGGAGTATGTCACAGATGCATACAACAAGGAAAGTGAAGACGTGTACAACTTCAGGATCCTTCGCATCCTGAAGATTGAGAAGCAGGTGAGTATGTAGCTTCCCTGTCTCCACTCCCCAGAGGGACCCAGTGCTCTGGTAAAATCACAGGTGTTTGTTTTGATAGGATCTCACTATACAGACTATACACTCAACCTTGCTGCCTTCGTGACCCAGTCTCCCCAGTACAGGTATATGCTACCATTCCCAACTGAAGGTGGGTGTTTTAAGAGAAATGTACATTCACTAGTGAATGAATCTGTCCTTTCAATGATAACCAACAAATTACATACGCAGGCTCAACTGTCTTGGTTGTGTACCATTTAAGGCAGGATAGTGGAGCCATCTGTGCTATGTCCACCTGGGGCTGCCATGCTGCCTTGGTCAGACTCAAAAGTTACAATATAGGAACATGACCTACAGAGATTAACCTGTTTACTATTTAGCCATTCACAAAACACTTGTACACAGTCCTGCCTGGATAACATTTTAAATGTTGTCCAAGGGATGGCTGAACCCATAGAGAAAGAGGTTTTCCAGTAGTTTTAGTGACATCTCAGTGTCTTCTGGTAGTCTTGGTGCTATCTCAATGAGTGATTAAAAGAGGCCTGCAGTCAGGCAGGAAGGAAGGAGAGCAAGGATCCCACGACTGTGCAAAACTGGGCCCTTGCCATTGAGCATGGTGTACTGAGCATGAGTATGAGTTGTCCCCTCATATAGAAGGCACAATGGGGAGAAGAGGTTTCTCTCCATTTCTCCTCCCCTCACTACCCACAGGTGACAGACCACATGGAGTTTCACATCAGAGTGGAAATGCGGAGGACCACCTGCTTCAAGACGGAGGCGAGCACCTGTGATTTCCAGGAAGGGGCACTTTACAAGGTGTGAGGCAAGCTCATTCATACAAAGCCATTTTCCTGGGATTTTCTGTGGTCTTAGCATAAGGGAAGGCAGACTTATTTGGGATCTATTCAAATTTGCTTGAAAAAAAATCTCATGGATGGTATCACCTCTCAAAGAGGAAACTAGAGAAGGAAAAAGCTGAACTATCAATTGGTGGTAATGGAAGAATCACAGGGAGGAAGAGGTCCAAAGGAAGCAGTTGGGTGGCTGAACTGCAGAAGGATACCCCAGGCCAAGAGAAGCAGTTAATGATTAACCATATTTTAGCAGGAAATAGGAAAATACACTTGAAAATAATTTGACTGGTGTATGGGTGGACTAAAGAAAACTAGTCTGTGTGGGTGGCCTGCTGAGAGATCTACTGAGTGGCCTTCAGCCCCAAAGGCACCTCTGTCCCCTGCAGAGTTCATTCTGATCCAGCAGAAAGTTGGCCAGATGATACACAACATCATCAACACTTCTGGGTGCACAGACACCTAAAGATGTCCAACACACACCTTTAGGCTATGAGTCCTAACAGCGCTGTAACCATCTCTTAACTTTCCCCAAATTAATTTGGTCAAGGATGGCTGTATGTCTCTCCTGTCTGGCTTCATCCTGCTTGATGTCCCCATTTTTTAATGTGATCATTAATAGCCTCACCTTTTGCTTATAACATGTCCTTGTTAAACTTATAAACTATATGGTAAACCTAGCAATAATGACTTCAGAGTTCTCAACACACAAAGTACCCTTTCCTAGGCTCCCTCTTCATGAAATTCAATGGTTTGAGCGAATGAAAGGAAAGATGGATAGAAGAAAGGAGTAGGTGGGAGGACGGAAGTATAAATGGGTAGATGAATAGAATTAGAAGGGTGGATTATGAGTGAATGGATGGACAGATAAGTAGGCAAAATGGAGGAAAGGAGGGAGGGAGAGTTAGAGAGGGACAGGGAAATTATGGAGAAGAGAGGAAGGGAGAGAAGGAGGGAAGTGTGGGTTCAATGGAATCCCACTGAGAGAAGATATGGTAAATACTACATGAGTGAAAATGACAAGAAAATAGAACCAGACCTTCTATTACTACTCCAAACCTGACCATGAACAGGACATTTTCCAGAATAATCACAATGCTTTTGTCACATGAGTGAAATCACATAAATATCAGGATGGAGGGGACAATGAGGCAGTGCCAATTCCTCAGCCTCATGTTTGATACTTTCTTCCTTCTCACCTTGCATTTCAGTCCTTTTATCTCTTTTTTTAAATAGAGTCTGACTATGCACCCCACTTGAACTCACTGTAAATACCCACTGCAGATTCCCAATTGCTGCCATTACAGAGTACTGCCATGCCCAGCTCTTGTTCATCTTTTAAAATATGTGTTTTGGTCTTTTGTTTTAGCAAATACAGTGCTACTTCTCAGTGTATGTCATACCCTGGCTTGAAAAATACAAAATTCTCAGAAAAAACTGTACCAATAGCTGAGTATCTTGGAGTGCTTGCTGTGTCCACCAAGCTTCAGGTCACCCTGCAGTCAACAGTAATCCTCAATTACAGCAATAAAGATGTTAGCCTATTCTCTTCATGGTCTTCATATTATGACTCCAGTTTTTCCCCATAAATTCTTCACACCTGCATGATAGCAGAACTTCACCCCCAGCTCCCCCAGCTTCATAGCAAGTAGAGGACTTTAGAGCTTTTTTTTTTTTTTTTTTTTTTTTTTGCTTTTTTTTTTTTTTCTTTTGGTCTGTCTGTCTGTCATTGTTTTGTTTTGGAGATCAGGTCTCAGGTAGCCTCAGTTTGACCTGGATCCTACTATGTAGCCAGGATGACTTTGAACTTATGGTCTTTCTTCCTCTACCTCCCAAATGGTAAGCAAACAGGCATTTATCACCACACCTAACTTTATTCAGTGCTGGGGTGGGGTCAAGCACAGGACTTCTTGCAAACTAAGAAAAAAAATTCTACAAACAGAGCCACATCCTCAGGTCAAATACTCTAGGTCTTAAGACTAGATGAAGAAAATAGGGAAGGCAATAAGGAGAAGGTAAATGAACAGCAGAGATGCTAACAGGTGACTCCCACTATGGAATCCCTCAGAAGCCTGACAAAGAGCCTTCCTCTAAAGTATGAAACAAGAAGGGAAAACACAAAGAGCTAAGAAAGACAAGGACCTTACTCATTCAGAATTGAGAGATGTCCTTCATTTCTGTAAGGAAACACTAAACTCAGATCTAGACTCCCACCATATTATACCAGCAGTCAGGACCAGAGCAGAATGTATCTTGGATTCTGGAGGTTTTATCTATGAGACAAAGGAAAATATATGCCCTATGGGAAAATGGACATAGTCCCCAATATCAACCAATGGCATTAAATCCACTAGAAGAGAAAGGAGTACAGTCAGAAAAAAGCCAGGAACACTATGCCACAGGGGCTCCACTTTTTGTCTTGTTCCTACCTCCTATTGAAAATAATACAGTACTACAAATGAAGGAAATTACTTTTAATAATAGTCTAGCTGTACATTAAGAAATTTAGCTCAAAAGGAAAAACCCTACAAATTATGAAATGTCTTTAATTTGCAATCAGACATGTTTAGAAGTATACTTATGTCTTCAACTAAATTTGAAATAAATATGAAAAAGGAGACTGTTGGGTGAATATAAGAACAGGGACAGAGATGTCTAATACCAATACAAAATATAAATTTCAGAGTGTAGGTGGTGGGTATATAGTAGTTCTTTGCAAAACTCTTTCAACTTTAGATCAAGTTTGAAGATGTTCACCAGTATTCTGGGGGAAAAAAAAACACGAATGCATACATTAAATTACTTAGAGTCACACTTTAAATATATTGGCAGAATGTGCTTGTATCTCCCAGTGGGATTGGAGAAATGGCTCTGACACAGGACCTGAGTTCTGTTCCCCGAACCCATGCCAAGCAGCTCACAAACATCTGTAATTCCAGCTCCTGAGATATCTAAGGCCTCTGACCCAATGGGCACACACACACACACACACACACACACACACACACACACACATACACACACACTAAAATATCACATATTAGATGAAATCAATGAATAAAATTGTGGAATTAATCATGATATTGGTTGCAATTTATCCTGTTCTCATTATACATATGGAACTAACAAAATGCCAAACAACTGGTATAAAACTTAATTTAGTATTCACAGGTGTCAGAACCAGGATGTATCCCTAGTGCACTAACAGACTTTGGAAGCCCATTCCTTATGGAGGGATACTCTCTTAGCCTAGATACATGGGAGAGGGCCTAGGCCCTGCCCCAAATGACTTGATAGATTCTGATGATTCCTCATGGAAGGCCTCACCCTCCCCTGGGGAGTGGCTGGAGGAGTCAGTGGGGGGACATGGGTGGATGGGAGGGAGAGGGAACTGGGATTGATATGTAAAATAAGTTTACTAAATTAAAAAAAAACATAGCTCAATGCTTTTTATCACAAATGTTTTTCAATTGACTCAATTATCAGAAATATGTTACAACAAAGAAATATATGAATGTGTGTTAGGGAATTTGAAGAATAACCAGTAAAATAAAAATTTAGACATAATACATCCTAAAGAAAAGATATGTATTAGGCTCCTTATTTAACAAGTTGGAGAATAAAAGGCAGAACGTTACATCATTGGTAGGAGGAATCAAGAGATGAAGTTGATGCTATTAGCCACTACATTCTAAAAGGGAGACATTTGACTAGAGATTGTTAAAGTTTATTCCTACTTTATCACACCTTATTAAAAATGACAAACAAACAAAAATCAGTATCACTAGAATCCCAGGATTTCTACTCTGACCAAGGTCTTTTCCACTTGCATAGTATCTAAGTGTAGTTTTAAAATATATTTTCATTAATCCTCTGGGTATTTCATATATTCATCCAATTATTTTGATCATACTCACCTCTTACTCCTCTCCCTAACTGCTCCCAGATCCACCACAACCCCTCCCAACTTCATGTTCTCTTTAAGAGTGTGGCCCTTGGTGGGATCACCACATTCCAGAGATTGTCCTCACACCCATGGATATATGACAACACAAACACAACTGGACTCTGTAGGTTATAAAATAGACAGGTAGTAGAAAAGATAACTATCTGCATTCATAGTTTTGGTCTAAGGTTAAAGAGCACCATCTAGTGATAGCCTTCTTTTTGGCTGAGTCCTGAGGTAGCACAGGACATCACATGGTAAATGAGGCAGGGAGTGGCAGAAACCTATCTAAACTGGCTTTCATAACTGACTGGCTCCCAAGATGATACAGTCAGTCATTAACACATTGATTCATTTATCAGACAAGTAGGTTCATCCACTTACGTGGACAGAGATCCAACAACCTCCTAAAAGTCCCAATGGGTCCCACCTCTTCTCATGATGTAGACTAATGTCTCCACTGAAGTTTGGGAGTACCTTCCATGGTAGCACATCAACTGTAAGGACAACAGAAAACTTCAACTCAGGATGTCAATACCCCAGGTTCCTTTCACACAGCTCCTCCCATATAGTTTGGAAAGAACTATCAGCAATCTACATGTGTTCATTCACATCTGGTAGAAACAGAAAGATCTCGTGCCAAGACTCCAGACAAACAGCTGGAGAGATAGCTTGGTGGTTAAGAGCACTTGCTGTTCTTCGAGGACCAGAGTTCTGTTCCTAGCTCACAACCATCTCAACCTTCAGCTGCAGGGGATCTGACACCCTCTTCTAGCTTCCATGGGCATTGGCATGCATACCTAACACAGAGACACATAAATAGAAAGTATTTAAAATTGACAAAAGAATTCAGCAAAATTCCAGGGTTTAATACCATTAGTAGACCCTGCTGGTATTGTATACAATATATGTATGTGCACGTGCCCACAAGCACACACACACACACACACACACACACACACACACACACACACACACCCACAGGGGTGAGGCCGCTGATGGAGTTTAGGTATTTATCCAGTTAGAATTTGCTAAGGGTGGCTCCAAGCACTGTGATTTCCCTGGCTCCTCTTAGTTACAATAGCACTAGGTCAGAGAAAGCCAGAGTGCTCACAGGGAAATGGCTGGCATACTCCATTATAGTATTATATAGAGGGTAAGTCTATAGGACACAAGAAGAGGACCAACAAGTGTGAACTGTGATCTTGGATGAACAAAAGCCTTGTCAAAGCTCCCCAAGTTGGGATTAGATAGGAATATTTAGGCTTCTACTCACCCCATCAAAACTCTAGAATGTTTGGGGAGCCCAGCTGGGATTCCTTCTTTCAAATATCTAGGATCACATTAATTTACAACTTTTCTTCTCCAGCTGGGAGAAGTAGAATATCTTCTTGGTGTTGTTACAAAGTCTGAGAGCAATGACACTAACAATGTAAGTATGAGTCAAAACACATGTACCCTAGAGCAGGGATCAGCGGAAGCCATGGTAGTAATTGACTGTGGGTCACATTCACACTATTGGCACATTTGGGCCATTTCATTCCCCAGACAGGGATTGTCTTTTGACAGAAAAACAGAGATGGAATATTGTTCCCATTAGTCTCTTGGACTTTCCAGTCCATTTTTGGCTGAAATGTATTTTGGAAATAATCATATTTTAACAAGAAGTTACAAAAGTAGCAAAGAGAAGTATCCTGTACCTTTCCCCTGGTTCTCTCTGATGGCAAAATTTTCATAATTAAGGAAAACAGAACACCCAATGGCAATCATTAGTGGGGTGTGTGTGTGTGTGTGTGTGTGTGTGTGTGTGTGTGTGTATGTGTGTGTGTGTGTGTGTGTGTGTGTGTGTATTTATTGCTGTAAGTGCCACTATAACAGAGATATGTAGACCCATTCCATCTGAGAGTCCTCCTGGGTCAGGACTCACATTTACCTACCCTTCATTCTGCCTGCTTACCCAATCCTTCCTGTTTGTGGATTCAAAAAGGTAGGTGGAGTGGGAAACAAGAAAGGTCACTTTAAAAAAAAAAAATCAAAACAGCGAGCAGAAGAGGTGTTTCCAAAGTTATGAGCACATACTGCTCTTGCAGGGGACCTGAGTTCAGTTCCCATGACTCATGTTGGGCAGTTCACAACTGTCTGTGACTCCAAATGTGGGGGATCTGGTGCCTTTGGCCTCCACAGACATCTGAACACATGTGTACATACTCCCACATGGATCACACAAATGCACATAACTAAAAATAATAACTTCAAAGAATCATTGTAAGACTGAAATAAAGCTCAGTGGCAGAGTACTTGCTGGTGTGCAGAAAGCCCTGTGAGCACTGGTGAAATAATAATAATACACTTAGGAGGCAGAAGCAGGCAGATCTCTGGTGACTTCAAGGCCAGCCTGTTCTACAAAGTGAGTTCCAGAACAGTCAGGACTGTTACACAGAGAAACCCTGTTTCAGAAAATAAATACATAAGAACATACATACGTATATACAATAATAACGGAGGGCGTGTGACAGCTCAGAAAGGTAAAGTGCTTGCCATGCAAGCCTGACCAACTAAGTTTGATTCCTGGAACCCATAATGGTCAAAAATGGGCAATCTCTAAAAGTCATCCTCTGACTTCCACAAGGTCACCATGGCAAGAGTACACTTGCATTCACACTCACATGTTGCACACACATACAACACAACAAATAAAACTATCAATAGAAAATTGCATAAAGTGAAAAACTGAACATTCCTCTTTCCATGCAAACATGAAATGAGTAAGAACTCAAACCAATACCATAGTTTATTTCTTTTTGTTGTTATTGGTGGTGGTGGTGTTTTGTTGTTTTCTGTTTTTATTTTTTCCAAGACAGGATTTCTCTGTGTAACCGCCCTGGCTGTCCTGAAACTCACCCTATACACCAGGCTGCTCTCAAACTCACAGAGATGTGCCTGCTTCTGCCCCCCAAGTGCTAGAATTGAAGGCATGCATCACCATGGCCTGGCCAGTTTGTTTCTTTAATATTTATTTATTCATTAACTTTGAGACAGTACCTCTCTATATCGCTCAAACTGGCCTCTCTAACTCACAATAATTTCCCTGACTTAACCTCCTGAATACTGAGATTACAAGCCTGAGCCAACACCATGCTAAGGCCTGAAGTAACAATTGAAATGCAAAAAAAAAGTTAGGGAAAGTAAAAATGAGTTGAAAGCAAAAGTAGCTTATGCTGTATAAATGTATACCCTGTGGCCTCAGCAAATACCCAACAGAGGCATGCATATGTCTGTCTTTTACACAAATACACACATGCTTATTGCTAAAAGATGTTAAAATTAGAAACTGAAAACTAGTTGGGTATGGTGGTGCATGCTTGTAATACTAGCACTTAGGAGACTGAAGCAGGAGGATCTCAAATTCAAGACCAACTGGGTCTATTTAGCTAGACATTACCTTAAAAAAATCAAAATTAAATTTCCTAAAAATCACCCATAAGACCATTATTAAAGAATGGATAAGAATTGTGTGTTTAGAGAATGAAAAAAGAAATACTCAATGGGTACAGAGAGAAAGCAGGGGGTGGTGGTCATGTGGCATTGGATTTGCATGGCAGGGTGCTTTGGACTCTCTCTACAAATGTGTAACCTTCCACTTCTTTCCTGTGCCCCTCTCCTCTAGGCATCTTGGTTAATATGAGACTCTCGCTTCTTCTCCCCTAAGTGATTCTCAAATTCTCTCTGATTGAGACAGTGGCAGACCCAGGGAAGAAAGCAAACATCACATGGTACACTCAATATATCCTCAGCTCAAGGATACGCCCTCTCTACTGAGCTCACATGAGTCAATGGAGGGAGGTAGCTATAGAGAAGTGGGAATATAACACTGTACCATGCCTGTTGTCTGGAGTCGTGGAGGGAAAGCACATTGATGGGAAACTATCAAAGAATCTCCATTGTGTCCACACCACACCACACACACACACACACACACACACACACACACACACACACACACGTGAGGCCTGTGCCTGACACCTCTCTTCTTCTAGAGTCTGGAATTTGACACATGCCAGGCAGAGATGCCTGAGAAAACAAACCCAAACAACACTGAGTCTCTGACTCTGGTCCCCAGAAGACAGTGTGTTACAGATGTCCTCATAGCTTGTGGCTGGGGACTAAGGGAACCATGTGACTGTAGTGGGCAGGAACTCTTGGAGTTTCTACCTTTCCCCAGTACACTATCCTATACCTTTTTGTGGTATTTTGAATGAAAATGGCCCTCATAGGCTCATAGGAATTTGGCACTATTAGGTGTGGCCTTGTTGGAGGAAGTGTGTCACTGGGGCTGGGCTTTGAAGTTTCAAATGCTCAACCCCGGCCTAGTGTCAGTCTCTCTTCCTGATGCCTGAGGATCTAGATGTAGAACTTTAAGGTACTTCTCCAGCACTATGTCTGCCTGAGTACCACCATGCATCTCTCCATGACAATAAAGGACTAAACCTCTAAACTATAAGCCAGTCTCTTCATAGAAACCAAAACCTGAACTAAGACATTCCTGCTGCTGCTACTGCTGTTGCCTGTTGTCCTTTAGCCATTGTAAGTCACAGCCTTGGTATAAGTGTACTGAATCTGCACTGGTTACTCAGCCTTGTTTGGTGAGGGGACTTCAGATACACTCACTGTGATATGTGTGAGTCACAGTGTTGTGTGTACTGCTAGGATATAGAGCTCCCCATCCCCAGGCCAGAGTTGATGCTGTACTTGGGCCTAGAGATAGCAGAAGCATGGACTTAATGTAGAAAGAACAGTGAGCCCATCCCCCAAATGAATGTCAGCATCCTGTTCATAGCATAGCAGTCCTGGGTACCACTGCATATCTGTAAAATGTATGTGAGCTGTATATATGGAATAACACAGAGGTTCACATGTGGGAGTGTTTGCACTGTTTGCATGATAAATATAAGTGTATGAGAACAGGGGTACGTATGCCTATGTGTATGTGAATGAGAAGTGTATGTGTCAATAAAGGTGCTGTTACTTTGCATGTTTTTGAGTGTGAGTGTTTTAAAGATGAGTGAGCATGTGTGTATGAGTGTGTGTAAATACACCCCAGAGACAGGCACGAGCTCTCTTAAGGCTATATAAAAACCAGTACACAACACAGGCATCTGGGTGTCAGTAGAGATCTTTATATGGGCACTTCACTATCCTGGCAGGAATTGTTCCAGAGCTGGTAGTAGTTCACCCAGGGCACAGTATATATCAGTGACGTGCAAATCAGACTCTGCGGAAGAAGAAAGACAGACAACTTTGGGGAAAATAGTTTTCAACGGTGGAAGAAAAGGCTCCATCTCCTGAGGCCCAGGGGAACCCAGAGAGGAACTGCTCCTCTGAGACCCATGGCAAACGCCTCCAGAGTCATCAGCCTAAACAGGATTTAGGATTCTAGGAAGGGGTACTGATCCTCCCCCTTCTCCCACCCCTGCACCTATACCCTGGGACATAAAGGGGCCCTCATGTCTACCATCTGTCCAATGAGGGACCAGAAAACATAGGAAGGGACAACAGGATTGGAAAGACATAGAGAAAATGGGGACAGTCTTCAGTGACCCACAGAATGGGAGCAAGACAATAACAAAAGCCCTGAGGAGGAACAGATAACACTTGTACCCTGGAGCTCTGTGGGGGAAGCAGATGCCTTGGTTCAGGACTGTGTCTGCTTGGGTGGCCAGACTGGCCATGCCAACAGCCTTCTTCCTTCTTGGATGTACCAAGAAGGGTTGCCAGCCTCAACTCTCAGTTTGAGGATGTTCAATCCCCAGCCTTGGCCTTGAGGCTTTCTCAGAGGACCCTGGACAACAGACCTTTTTCAGCTTGCTGCTTTGCAGAGGACAGGAAGCTCTCTTTGCCTCGTTTTTCTTGCATTTGGTCCTGCCAATCTTCACAGTGACCAAATACTCCACTCCTGTGGTGAGCTGTGGAGATATAATTGTACTGCTGATTTCCACTCATGAATATCCAGTGTCTGACCCTCTCCATGACCCGTTCCCAAAACTCATCTGCCAAAACTCAGCTCCTTCCTCCCCTCCCACTGAGTGAGTCTCAATAGCAACTAAGATCCCTAGTCAGCCACAACCCCATGCTCTGGACTTTGCTGTGAGAGCCACATAGTTCTTCTTGTCTCTCAGCTATCATCATAATAAGACAAGCTAGGTTGCCTGGTAACCAAAGACCACTGTGAGCTACCTGGCCCTGTTCCTTCCCAGTCTGCAGCCATTTTCTCCCTCCTTACTCTCCATCTCAGACAATCAGAAAGTAGACAATTCAGCAACACATCTAAATATTAGAGAGATGGCTTAAAAGTACTTTCTGCTCTTGCAGAGAACCGAGGCTTGGTTCCCAGAACCCACATGGCAGTTCACAACCACCTATAACTCTAGTCCCTGGGAATCCAATGCCCTCTACTGGTCTCTGCAAGCATTGGGCATATGTGGCTCTTATATACATGTGCTTGAAGGCAGAACACTCGTACACATAAAAATATAAATCTTTAAAAATAAGCTTGGGAGTCGAATTGATTTCAAAGAGTCACTCCAAGTATTAGCTCTGAAACCTTGAGAAATTAATGTAGCAGACTCCATTTCTTCATTTGCAAGGTCCACATAAGCATTCAATCTGCTTGAGGAGTCTGTGAGCAAACTAGGAGTACTTCCACTAATGCATAAAAACCAGCCCATTGTGTAGCTATTTCCTCCCAACTGAAACATTTCCCCTGGGGAATGGAAGCTGGCTCATAAGATTCAGAATCAAATGAAACATGATTGTAAGGCCTCCTACCCTAGATCATTGTGGAGACTATTAGGCTAGCTGAGCTACCTGCAGGAACTTCCAAGGTGCCATCATCATCCTGAGCTATCACCCCTGCAGGGATGGGCTTTTTGATGATACAGCTGCTTTTGAGTCATCTATGTGTTTTTTAAGTATCTCCCATAGACCCACTGGTAAACTAAGCTAAACTTGGTTAGAACCATTTCTTTGGTCTGTTGGTGGTGTCCTGTGTAGAGCAAGTAGATGTTTGATCAGGTCTCCCCAGGAAAAGCCACACAGTGTTGTCTTAAGAAACTTCAAATATTTAAGTTACTAAATATTTCTGCCAACTCTGTGGACCATTGGGGGAGCCAAGGGCAGAAGAATGGTATATGAGGAAGATATTGCTTTATCTCCCGGGAGCTTTCCACTTCAAATGATACCTGCTGTGCCCTGAATCTGTTTCTTCCTGGGGTGATGGTCAATGCAAGATGATGATGTGATAGCCAGGTAAGCCACAGAAACACAAGCCAGGGCCAGCTCCTATGGGTGGCTTTGTCTTCTCTTTCTTATAATCAAACCTAAGGCTGAGAAGACTAAGAAGGAGATTGGGATGGCTTTTATGGAAGAGAAGCTCCACACTGGAGTGAAACACTAAGGAAATTTGGGGATCTTTGTCCCAGGTCTGAACCCCAGGTGAATATGTAGATTAGGCACGTGCGTGCGTGCGTGCGTGCGTGCGTGCGTGTGTGTGTGTGTGTGTGTGTGTATGTATATATATATATATATATATATATATATATATATATATATATAGTGGGGGAAAGCTATTGGGAGCCACCTGCTTCTTGCTCAAATGCCAGTGGTCCAACCTAATGAGATGGTGTGAGCCTCTCTAGGAGAGATAGAGGTAGAAAATTCACCTTGATCCTGGTTGAAATTTTCCCATAAAAAATCTAAGGCCAGGTCTCAGGGCAATTTCCCACGGCTGCACTGAGAATACAATCTCAATACTAGCCTGGAATTCCATAGAATGCAGGTACTCCTCTGCTGTCATCAAGGGAACATTCTACTTATGCATGGGGGTGTTGCAGAATTGAGTTAGCCACTGTCACACTGACTGGCTATCAGCAAGTTGTATGTAGGGAAAAAAAAAACTAAAACATGCATGCACATTAAACTTCTTACTGGTAGTCTCGATTGTTCACTTAGAATTCAACAGTCATAAATGACAGCAAGTATTTTAACAAGTGCCACTGGGCACCAGCATTGTGCTAAATTGTTACTTGTGTTGACCCAGTTTGCAGGTGTAGAAGCAATCCTGAATGAGTCTAGATGATATCTAACTAAGACCCCACAGCTAGGAGCAGATGAAAGTCGAAGGCAGGCCCATCAGTCCACCACGTTTGTCTACTACCCCCTTTTGTGCAGTACTGAGACTTTCAAAGTTACATCTGGATATTGAGATGTCCAGAAACCTGTGTCCATGACCCTCTCCTTCCAATCTCCAAGCCCATACTGTCCACATAACTTTAAGTAACATCAAGTTTGCTTATAACATTTTTAAAAGAAACTATTCTTGACTGTAAATGGTGAAAGGCTGATTTCACACATTAAATCTTAAGTGTTTCAGCCACACCTAAAGAAAAATGATTCAAGTGAAAAAGGACAAATGAGAACAGCGCCACCTGGTGGTCACAGTTTATAATAGCAAGGAATCCCTTGGAATGTCTGTGCCAGGGGATTTCGGAACTCACTAGCCTGCTTATAACACTAGTATTGACCACCCCACTCCCATGCCTTTCTCTCTTTCTATTAATTCCTGTTCCATCCGCTTCCCATCCTCTCAGACTTAGTCTTTCCTTCTTGTGAATTATTTCTACCCAAATCTGTCTAACTAGGATGCAGTAGGGAACTGTGGAGCGATAATTTTCAAACAAATTCTTCAGTCTAACGCTCTCCTAACTGAGCTATTTCGGCTGTGCTTTCAGACAAATTCTTCACCATCTCTCACGTGATACAATTCACAAGTACTGTCTGTGTAAAAGTGTGTGTAAACCAAACCAGAAGGTGTGATCCTAGCGCTCACACTCAGGAGGCTGAGGCAGGAGGCGGTACAGGTGGAGCGGTACAGGCCAGCCAGGGACAAATACGGAGGCAGACTCAGAAGTGATGGAACTCTCTCACTGAAGCTGCTTGCTCATTCCCTGTTACCTCCCCACGGCTATCCCCAAAGACTTGTAATTCCAAATGTCTCCAATGGAAAATTCAGTCCTATTTTACAGTCCTAGACACGGAAAACAAATGCTGTTGGACGTAAGGAATCCAGAGTGTTTAGGTTTTGTTCAGATAAAAATCATTAAAGAAAGCAAAACCAACCCCATTCCTGCGGTCTTGCAGGCAAAACAAAATGAAATTCCCTCCATAGAACAATGGAGAAGAAGCTCTATACATCAGCTTTTGGCCAAGAAGATCCAGTTAGGTTGGCTCCAGACCTTAGACCCAGGTAGGTCATGTGGCTTTGGCTACTGGGAGAGTCGCTTAGCCCAGAAGCACCAAGCGCACCCATCACATAAAATGTTCCCAGAGAAATATCAGTACTCTGCTATCCCAGAAACACAGTCAGAATCCCCATATGTTTGAAAAAGCAAGGTGGGGGTTGTGTTGGTGTCTGAGGAAGCAAGGCACAAACCTGCATCTGACTTTGAATTAGCTTCTGAACTTGAAACAAGTAGGTGTCGTTGCTTGCATTGTTGTAGGACTGGATGAAGAATTGGATTGTAGAGTTCATGTTTTTCTTGCTTGTGGCCTGCTCCTTGAAGCCTCCCCACCTTTGGATGTGATTCAGCTTGGCCATTACAACTACAGTCACCAGCAAGAGCAGCAAGGGGATCCTCAAGACTCTGGCTTTCATCTCCACAGCATCAGCAGGCACTTGTCTGTACTGTTGCCAGGGTAGGGGTGCAGCAACTGTTCCCTTGCTCTTTCACGGAAGTCTTACCAGCACAGTCTTCCCTGGGAGACAGTTTCACCTGCACTAAAGCAAAGATTAAGAGCCCACGTACATTCTTCCCGGAAAAGCTTCCCAAGGGTCCATATACCCTATGCCCCAGCGTGTTCCTCCCACTTGCAATGGCCATTCTGTTCCTTAGCAGTACAAGTATGGGGTTGTCTCTGTATGCTGCCGAGCCAGAGGAGTCCCTGCCCTTGCCTGCACATGCAGTGTGTAAGAAATCCCAAGAACAGACCTGTTCAGAGCTCTGCAATAAAACCTGCTGTAGTTGACAGAGGGTTCTATGTATGGGAGTGGGTGAACATTTATGGAGAAAGCCATATTTGAAATGAGACATAGGACTCAACCACATGGGACCTGGACTAGTAGTTTCCAACCATCTTACCAAGCCACCAGCATCCCTGAGCACTGAGCTTCCTCGGTCAGGTTTCTCTTATTCTTGCCTCCCATCTGCCACAGATTACCCTCTGCTGTTTCTTACTGCATGGCAGATTTACACACTATCACTTGTA
Organism: Cricetiscus sungorus; assembly: GCA_030556225.1. NCBI lineage: Eukaryota > Metazoa > Chordata > Mammalia > Rodentia > Cricetidae > Cricetiscus > Cricetiscus sungorus. Next base: position 83,041,847 of record JANBXA010000372.1, on the reverse strand, counting down.
AACCTGTTGTGACCCAGCAGAGCTTTGTGAGGTAATTCCAAGCTCCCCATGTGAAATGAGCCAGGAGCTTTGCTCGGAAAATTAGCCCTATTCAGGGCTGCCTATATCCAGAAGCACATTGTAGTACACTACAGTTTGCTCTGGGAAAAAAATAATAGTAAGAGAACCAATGAAATCTGGTGCTACAAAGATGGCTCAGTGACATCATGAGGACCTGAGTTCATATCCTCAGCACCCACATAAAAGCTAGATTTGGCAGTGAACATCTGTAACCCTAGTGCTGAGAAGCAAAGACGGATGGATCCCAGGGCCTCACCAGCCAAACAGTGTAGCCAAAATGCTAAGTTCCAAGTTCATTGAGACACCCTGGCTCAGAAAATAAGGTGGAGGAATGCAGTAAGACATAACAGCAACCTTGGGCCTTAATACACTCCCTACTGCCCCCACCCCACCCCACCACCCCATCCCCACAATCTGAATGTAGTACAGTGCTTGTATTAAAATATTAACTTCTTAGTTTTACAGTGGACCTGGGATTATGCCAATGTCTGAGGAGGTTAAAAGCCTAGGAAAGATTTTGCATTTTTTCAGCCACTTTATAATCTTATATTATTTTCTTATATTATTTCCAATTAAAAGTTAAAATATTCAAAACTACGTACTAGTCAGTGAGAAGCAGAGTGATATGGAAGACAACATACACACACACACCCATACACCATATACACACACTATCCAGATACATTTGGGGATCCAGGAATAGTTAATCTCCCTGAACCTAGGTTTTTCATCTTCCTATAATATGAATTATTTTTTTAAATAAAGGCCTCATTATGTAGTCCTGGATGGCCTGGAGCCCACTGTATAGACTAAGCTGGCCTGGGACTCACAGAACTCCGCATGACTATGCCCCATTCTGAGATAAAGGCATGCGCCACCACACCTGAGATCCCCGTAATATGACAATGGATGGAGGCAAAGAACTTGCTCCTGAATCTGGCACTGATGGTTCTCAAACCTCTGTGTGATTCTTCCCTGACTTTTATTCATGTGCTGGAACCAATGTCTACTGAGCTTCTAGCCCTAGTCCAAGCCACCCTCCATTGTGACAGTGTACAATCCTGCTAGGACACATCACAGCACTTGTACTGTGCTCCTCGGAGTACTAGAAGCTGTCCAGCTCCAGACACAGAAGCTTTATAACACTCCAAATTGGATAAGCCAAGGTCACTATGGAGTCGATGTCTCAACTACAGCCTAATTCCTACACTTTTCTCTCTGTGCACTTGTAGCCAACTCTGCTGCTTGTGGGGCAATTCAAAAAAACTCTTTTATTTAATCTAAATATAGCCAATCAAAATATATGTCACTCTGGATTGCTATGTGTGAAGGCAGCAGGGAGACAGATAGGGTATAAAACAATCTGTTTAACTGAACTTGGGGATCACCTTTTTCTTTTTTCTTTTTAAAAATTTATATATAGCAACATTTGCCTAGGTGTGTGCATGTGTGCTATTTGTGTGCTTGGTGCCTGAGAAAGTCAGAAGAGGGCTTCAGATTCCCAGGAACTGGAGTTGAAACCACATATGTGGGTGTTGAGAATCAAATCCAGGTATGGCAGAAGCCATGCAGTAACCCTTGGGAACAGTTCATACGTGTGTTGCAAATGGAGTTCCTTAGCAAGGCCATTAGGAGAATCCCATCCATTTGGCAAGGACCTATGGATACAATATTGTAAACTCCTGTGCTGACAATGAGGAGCTCATGGGTTTCAGGCTTCTTTAACTTTTGCTATGCTTATTCTTATGGAAAGTCTTAGTTCTGCCTTGTTAGTTATGATTCTGCCTGAATTTACTGGGAACAAAAGCTTTTACAGAAAAATCAAACTTCTCTGATCTGTTACAGAAACCATTTTCTCCAGTTGTCCCTGGCTGCCTTTGCAGTCATCCTGAATAAGCAGAAAGAACTTGCTAAAATTAATGGTTATTGCTTATTCAATACCAAAAAGAGATAAGTATATTCCAAAGAACTTAGGAACCAAGAAAACAGTTTCTTAAAAGATGACATTAAAACTTGTAGAAACACAGAAAGAAAAAGAGATAGGACATGAAAGGCCAAACGAACACTCAGATACTTTTCCAATATCAAAGTATCAATAAAGAAATATAAAACTCCTACTTCCTCTTAAGGAAGCACATTTAGGAATTCCCAGGAAGAACAAAGAAACTTAGTCTCAATAGTTAAAGTTAGGTATTAATCATTACTATTTTCAGAACTTATAAAGAATAGGATTGATTATAACTGCAATCCACATAATAAAGTTGACATACAGATCACTCAGACACTGGTATACACCTGAAAAAGTTACTCAAGGCATCACAATATATTTAGCTGATCTCATATGGTTAAGAATTAATCACAGGGCTCAAATCTCTTACTTTGTAACTGCATATTTGCTGCCAGCTAGGGCACGGTCTGAATAAGATATACCTAGCTAGATATAAACATTTGGCTTGCTATATAATATGGGGTAGAGGTCATTGACATCAAGAGAGTAGGAAAGAAGAGAAGCTAAAATGTTAATTAATCTTAGAAAATGATTAAAGAGAAATGCTTTGAAACCACTTATGCTTGAATGCATTAGAACCTGTATAAATAAAGATGGTTTGAGCTAGTCAGGACCATCAGTTTGAAAGACAACTGGTGATCAGACTCCTCGTTTTTCACCAACTTCACACATCCTTCCTGCAGCACCAGAGCCCAGCTGGAGCTGGACTCTGGCACGGGTATTCTGCAGGAGCAACACGTACTCTTAACTGCTGAGCCATCTCTCAAGCTCCAGAGTGTAGCTTGTCAAACAGTCCTCTGCTGAGCCTATGTGCCAACACTGCAAATAAAACTGCTTTCTGGACCCTATAAGTTCAGGAAGGCATCTTGTTTCCTGATCTAGTTTTCCCTGAACAATACTAGAAAGATCCATGGTAAGAGGGAGAAACAGGTATTTAGTTTAAAACCATAAAATAAAGGAGAAATAACCTGCCTAATTGTATCGATGGAATATGGAATTAAATGGGAAAAATGTCCAATAACTAAGGGATATAGAATTCCAACATGCCCATGGATGTGTGGGAATTAGGGATCATGATAAAATAGAGATTCCAGTCACAATCGAAAATATGAGAAATATAGTGAATATCAGGCCCCCACCCATGAATTGAGAGGAAAGCAAGGAGCCAGGTGAAATACAACACAATGAGGAAGGAGGACAAAAGGAGGAAGTAAGATGCCTGCTCATGTTCTTGGAGGAAAGGCAAAGAAAGAACGTGTTTATCTTCACAGACTTGGAAAATTGGATTCCTGATTATAGCTGTGAAGGATGACGGCCTAGTTACATTCAGGAATGAAGAGTAACACGCAGACAGGTTATATCCAAGCAGCTCTGGAGAACTTTTAAGCTTGGTCATGTACAAAGGAAAGGGGAAAATAAGGCTCTTTTCAGAATGAAAATGGAAGCAAAATGCTTCACAATTTTATAGGCTTTATGGAGGATGGCGAATTGAGAATTCCATAGCCTAAGGGGCAACTTAGAGGATTCTTGCTCAAGCCATGGTGATGGCTGGGTCTGTGGAAAGAGACAAGTACAGGGACCTTGGTCTTGTCCACAGGACATGAGAAAAATCCATGGGATGGGCTGAGGCCTCACGGATCAAATTCATGAATAGGCAACATTTAAGCCTTTATGAAACAGGGATAATTGTGAGCTCTGACTATTTGAGTAGAAAATAGGAACTGAAGATGTCTGGGGAAAGAAGGAAACTGGAAATACAGGCATATATGTAGAATAAGAGGAAAAGTTTTGCTGGTCATGTTAATGGAGGATAACATGGAAAAGCAGAAAATGTGGGTCCACTTATACATGGAGGAAGGAAATGGCAGAGGGAAAGAATGTCAAGGAGAAGAGAAACTAGATAATAGACGTGTTGAACACAAGTTCAGCAAAATGTTCACTACATATACATATGATTATCTGTTGATTGTAACTCATAATATGGTTCGGATGGATAGGTAGGTATATGGGATAAATGATAGGTGAATTGTCAGATGAATGGATTGAGGGTGGATAAGCAAGCAAATGGCTAGGTAGATAGATAAAGGGCATGTGACGCTACCCAGAGTACTATCTATGGAATATGCAATCAGTCTGAAGGCACTTCCTACCACCACTATACCCTTTTCCATGACCTATATCTGTGACAGTGAGGGGAAAAGAATTACTTTTAACCAAAGCCACCAGAAAAAGCCTGAGACAATGAGCCCTGTGCCATAGCCCCTCTTGCTTACCTGTACCCAAACCATCTTATCATTTGCCACACCACCTAAAGGAAGACAGTTTCTATGGTAGCTATTTCATTTTTTTTTTTTTAAAGAATCTTTCCCACATGCTCAGCAAATCTGGCCTCCTGTCTGATTAATTAAAAGTGGTAACCTGGTCCCTGATGGATCAGCAGTGCCTGGCAGGTAGGTGGGACTCCTCTGAGATCTGCCTGTGGTTGAGTGATGTTTAGATCCCTGGAGGAACTTGCATGAGTTGCACTTACTTCTCGTTTCACATATTGACTTCTAGACTTGGAATTTGTGTGGCAGAACATTATTTTAAGATGTATGACTTCTGCTTATGTTGCATTTGTTTAACTCTGTGAAGCTGTGACTCTTTGCCTGTCTAAAACACCTGGTGGCCCTAATAAAGAGATGAATGCTCAATATTGAAGCAGGAGCAAGGATAGGTGGGGCTGGCAGGCAGGGATTATAAATAGAAGGAGAACAAGGAGAGGAGGACTTCAGGGGCCAGCTACCCAGCCACCCAGCAACCCAGCTACATAACCAGACGCGGAGTAAAAAGGAAAGTAAAAGGATACAGAGGTAAGGAGATAAGCCCAGAGGGGAAAGGTAGATAGGTTAATTTAAGATAAAAAATGCTAGCAAGAAACAAACCAAGCTAAGGCCAGCTGTTCATAAGTAAGAAGTCTTTGTGTGTGGTTTATTTGGGAGCTGGGTGGTGGGTCCCTCAAATATGTCAAAGAGTGAAAAAGCCAAAAGAGTAAAACAACACACAATAGATTTGTCAGTCCAGCTCCCAAAGGAAAACAAGCAAGAAATAAATAAAAAAATAATGTGCTTTATCACGACAGGGAGTATGCTGTGCTGTGTGGGCTGAGCAGTCTGCAGGCAAGGATGTGTCCTGGCTGTAGCTTTTAGTCATCCTTTCTCCTATTCTGTCCTTGTCACTGTTGCTTTCCCTTACATTTCCCCCCATAGATAAAATACTAAGGCTTCTGCTTGACCTTGACTGAGGTTTCTTGAGCCTGCACTAAACCACCCATCAGTCTGGTCCAAAGGCATATAACCATAAAAGTATCTCATAGGATGATATGCTGACTTTTTATTAATATGACTAAATATGAATAGCATCCAGTACACAGACAGAAAGCAGCAGATTGGGTGACAGAAAAAAAAATACTCCTCTAGAGCATGCCCCCTCCCTAATCTACTTCCTCAAATCAATCTACTTCTTCACCTCATAGTTCTAATCACCTCCCAACCATGCCATCTGATCATTGGTCCATCCATGAAATAATCCACTGAGGTTGCAGCCTTCAAAGCCCTTCAGAAAGCAACAAAGCCTTTAAGGAGTGAGCTCTAGCTAGGTTACGCTTTCACAAGTAAAGTATTACAGATGCTTGGGAAATTTAAATTGTTAATTGGACAGACACTTAGCATTTGTAGTTTAAGGGATATCAGGGTTCATATTAACAACATTGTGTCAGCCATTTCAATAAGAAAAGGAACCTTCCACTGGGGAGTGTTAAAAGTGGAACTGCTTCAGGGCTCCATGCTGTTTCCTGTAAGCTCTGTGTCTATGGATTCAGTCAACTGTGAATAGACAACTCCTAAAGAACAATTAGGTCAAGCCCAGGTGGTGGTGGTGGTGCATGCCTTTAATCCCAGCACTCTGGAGCACACTGTGAGTTTGAGACCAACTGATCTATAAGAGCTAGTTCCAGGACAGCCTCTAAAGCCACAGAAAAACCCTGCCTCGAAAAAAAAAAACAAAAACAAAACAAAAAAGCAAAAACAAAATCAAAAAGAAACAATTAGGTCCGGACCAAGCATGTCCTTGAAAAAACAGAGACTAAATAATATTTATACAGAGCTTTGTGTTTTATTAGGTATATTAAGAGATGCAGGGGTAATGAGAAGGATAGAGGGGTATGTACAGGTCTGATGCAAACACTATGCTGTTTTGAAAGAAGGGTGAAGCATCCACAGATTTTTTGGTATCTGCAGAGGCCCCTGGAGGCAATCCCCATGGATACCAAGGGACATCTGTCTTCACTGAACTTGAAGAAGTTCAGAACTTGAAGAAGAGTCACAATGTGCCATTCTTTTTTAAAGAGCCTACACCTATATCAGATGTCTGGATCTTCTCCCACAGAGTAAATAAATGAAATACCTCCTTAAGAACAAGAAGGCTGGTAACGTTTGGTTTCTTTTCTAGACATTTAAAAAACTATATTTCTGTACCCTGAATAGTCCTACTCTGGACAGCATGCTGACCTGGATATAACACAGACAGGAAGCAAATCTATTTAAGATCTAACTGGTTGCCAGGCACCCTCCCAAGATGGCCCTGAAAGAAATAGACAGCAGTCTGCCACCAGCTCAAGTATCACAGGCTTGCCTGCAGGGCAGTACCTCCCAAGCAGCCAGCAGCAGTCCCCAAAGCAGCCCTGGACCCTCACCTCTGAAGCGACCACAGATGGATGTGGCTGACCTTGGCTGAAAATGCCCTGCAGTCCTGATAATCAAGCCTGCAACAGTCACACAGAATGTCAGAGGGACAAGGTGGGGCTACAGATGGCTCAAGCTGGCATCGACCCAAAGTGCCCTGTACATTTTCTCCTCTAGGCCGAGGAACCTGAGAAGTCACAAGGCCAAGAAAGCATTCTCACAGTTACACAGTGCTTCCCTGGGAGGGAAGAGCTGGCTAAGGACTTGAGGGTGGAGTGGCTTGTGGCAGCCTGTCCTCCTCACCCAAACTTAAATATTTTTTTTTTCTTCAGGTTTTTTTCCTTGTTAAAAACAATTTATCAGCTCCTAAGCAGACTTTTCCATCTTAACAAACAACAGATTCCTCCCTTTCCCTTTAATTTTTGAAAATTGTAATTGACGTAATCATATGTTTTGGGTCTCACATGATATTTTGATACATATATAATACATGTGTATAATTTGTACTGATGAAATCTGTAGCATGAATAATAAAAACCCAGAGATAGATATTGGGGTTCAAGCTGAAGATTAGAAAAACAAAACAGTCAGCCACTAGAGAGTTCTTACCTCTACCAAGATTGGAAGGCAGATCCTGTCCTCAATGTGGCTGGAGACTAGCTAGTTCCCGGAATGCTGCATGAGACACTGAGCTCCTATCTTGTATACACCTGTGGGTGCTGGGATTAAAGAGCTCTGTTTCTTTTTCAGATTGACTCACTGTCATGTAGCCCTGCGTAGCCTTGAACTCAGAGATCCATCAGCCTCTATCTCCTGAGTCCTGGGATTAAAGGTCTGTGCCACCACTGCCCAGCTTCTACCTTTGCATTCTGATCTCCAGGCATGCTTTATTAGATCATAAACAATATACTACCACAGAAATCAGAGTAAGTGACATTTACCCCTGGGATGACTGTTCTTGGTTGTCAATTTGAGTATATGATGTGTTTATATAAGTTATTTTATTACCAATAAAGACATGGGAGTCAAATATTGGGCTGAAAATCTGATAGATCAAAGAAGTGGCAGAAGACTGACTATTTAACCTTCTCTTCACACCTCCCAGATTGAAGAGAGCCAGAAATCTCCAAGTCCCTCCCTACTATTTCCTGTGCATCGTCTCATCCATATCCCTGGCTTCTCTATAGCTAATTCTGGTCAGCTAGTCACTGGCTCCACCCCTGATTCAAGGTTAACTTTGTTAACACAGTCTCCAGTTGTCACAGTGCAATCAGAAGGCCTGTAACAACTGTATCTGGAATTAATTAAAATCCCAAAATGGAAGACACACCTGTAAGGCATTTTTTTGCTTAATTTGAAATAGGAAGACATACTTTTAATCTGGCCCCATCTTCTACTGAAAGTCTATATAAGGACATGGAAGAAGGAAGGTTTTACTCTTTACCTGTTTGCTCTAGTCTCACTAACAAGTCCATTCCTTCACTGGCATTAGAGCCTACTTCTTTGGGATTCCAGTGTTTACTGAAGACCAGCTGAGTCATCCAGCTTCGTAAACCGAGCAACTTCTGGATTCTCTTTTTGATTACTTATAATTAATTTACATATCAATCCCAGTTCCCTCTCCCTCCCTTCCTCCCACTCCTCCAAGTATCTCTCCATCCCACTCTCCATGCACTTCTCAGAGAGGATGAGGCCTTCTATCAAAGTCTGTCTCATCATTTGGGGCAGAACTGAGGACCTCCCCCACAACTTCTGTATTCTTGATTTTCTGTTCATAGTCAATCATTAATAAATTATCTGGATCACAGTCTGTAAGTCATTTTAATAAATATCCCTTCTTATCTTTCTATCTATCTATCTATCTATCTATCTATCTATCTATCTATCTAACTTTAGCGCCTGTGCTAGGCAAAGGCCTAGAGATTGATATAAGAGACAAGACAGCGGGCCATTCCTTCAATGGCAATGTCAGAATGCCGGATGCCGTTTATTGAGGGGATGGAACGGGCTTAAATACTGACTAATAGCACAGTGGAAAATAACAGGATTTTCAGGCTTAGCTCCTCCCCACCAGGTGTGAGTTATTGAAACAGGAAGAGTACCAAAGACAGCTCTGGGGCAAGGAGTTCTGGCCAACAGCTTCAGGTTTGCTCAAAGTGCCTAGGGGGAATCCATGCAGGGCCCTACATTTTATGTCCCAGCAGCAGTTTCTACTCCCTCCTCTCCTCCCAGTACCTGCCCTAAACCCTCTCTGTTTTCCCTCAATCCACTCCTCCTCTGTTTCTGTTCAGGAAAGACCAGTTCTCCCATGAATATCAACAAAACATGGCATATCAAGTTTCAGTAAAACTAAGCACCTCCTCATGTAGTAAGGTGGGGCAAGGCAACCCAGGATGAGGGATAAGTCCCCAAAAGCCAGTAAAACAATCAGAGACAGCCCCTGTTCTTACTGTTAGAAATCACACAAGAGGACAAAGCTACACAACTGTTTATATATATGGAGAGTACCTATGACATCTCAGGCAGGCAATCCCTGGTTGTTGATTCAGTCTCTGTGAGCCCCTATGAGCCCAGTTTAATTGATCCTGTTGGTTTTTCTTGTTGTGTCCTTGACCCCACTGCCTCCAACAATCTTTTCTCTCCCTCTTCTGCAGGATTCCTTGATCTCTGCCTAATGTTTGGCTTTGGGTCTGCATCTCTTTCCCTGTGTTGGTAGATGAAGCATCTCTGATGACAATTGGGCTAGGCATACAAGCATACAGAATATCATTAGGCATCATTACATTAGTATTGTTTCCTCCAGTCATATTAGGTTCTATCCTAGGTCTTTCAATCAGTGGGTTCTGGTGCTCCAGGTAGTGTCAGGGCTGGGCTTACTCTCCTGGGTTTTAGGCTAGACTAGTCATTGGTTGGTCACTTCCTCAATCTCTAGGCCAATCTGAGCCCTGAATATCCCATAGGCAGGATAGACTGTACGTTGAAGGTTATGTGGCTGGGTTGGTTTCCTACTCCTTCCACTTGTAGTTTTGTCTGGTCACAGGAGATGGCCAGTTCAGACTACATATCCATTATTGCTAGTAGCCTTAGCTGGGGTCATTCTTGTAGATTCCTGGCAAATTCTCTTACACCAGGTTTTTACTTGACCCTAAAAATGCCCCCCTTTTCCAGCAGTATCTTTCAGTACTCTCCCCCACCCCACCTGATTCCTACCTAACCAAAGTCCAGTCACTAAATCTTCTCTATTTCTTCTTCCCAGGGAGATTCACACCCCCCCAGCCATGAACCCTCCTTGTTACTTAGTCTTAGTCTGTGGATCATACCATAGCTATCCTTTATTTTATAGTTAATACCCACTTATAAGTGAGTGCACACCATGTTTGTCTTTCTGGGTCTGGTTACTTCACTCAAGGGTGATATTTTTTTCTTGTTCTGTTTGTTTTCAAATTCCCTGATGTCATTGTTTTTAACAACTGAATAATACTCCATTGTGCAAAATAACCACATTTTCTTTACCCCTTCATCAGTTGAGGGAAATCTACATTGTTTTTAGGTTCTGGCTGTAACAGATAAAACTGCTATGAACATAATTGAGCAAGTGTCCTTGTGGAATAATTGAGCATCCTTTGAGTATATGCCCAAAAGTGGTATAGCTGGGTCTTATGGTAGATTGATTCCTAGTTTTCTGAGGAAGTGCCCTATTGATTCCAAAGTGGCTGTACAAATTTTACACCCACCAGCAATAAAGGAGTATTCCTTTTGCTCCACATCTTCTTCAGCATGAGCTGTCACTGGTATTTTTTATTTTAGTCATTCTAACAGGCTAACATGAATCTCAGAGTCAATTTGATTGTCATTTGCCTGATGGCTAAAGATGTTATATATTTCTTTAAGTGTTTCTCAGCCATCTGAGATTTCTCTGTTAGGAGTTCTCTGTTATGGTATGTACCCCATTTTGTAATTGAATTACTTGGCTTGTTGGTGTCAAGTTTCTTAAGTTCTTTATATATTTAAAAAATCAGCCCTCTGTGGGGTTGGTGAACATATTTTCCCATTCTATGGGCTGCCATTTTGCTCAATTGGTGGTTTTCTTTGTCTTAAGAATTCGGCTTCATGAGGTCCCATCAGTAATAGAAAATAACAGAATCTTCAGATTCTATGAAAGACTTTACTTCCAAAAATAAGATTAAAAAGATATATTGTCCTTTGGCTTCCACAAAATACATGCACAGGCAAGCACATGTCATACACAAGTACAGACACATGTAACACACACACACACACACACACACACACACACACACAAAGCTAAATGTGGAATAATAATGGGAGGGATATGGGAAGTTGGGTAGCAAGGACCAGGAGTTAGAAATAGTAACTTACATAGCACCATGTATCACATGTAGTTACAATAGCCTAGTAGACATTTTGTAAATAACTCTAAGGAATTTAACACGATAAGGAGATGAGCAGTTACTCACCTTGAGTTGATCATTGAATTATTACTATACCCATCAATTGAAATGATTAACCAAAACATTTTACCAGGAATGGTGACACATACCTATGATCCCAGAATTCAGAAGACTGAGGCAGGATTAGCCTGGCTTACTACTGTGAACTTGTCTCAACAAAACAAAACAAAACAATTTTAAAAATACAGGTAGGAACAGTAAATTCTAAAGCTCTGTAGCCATGTAGAGTGAGTGACGCCTTCAGTCATGTGTTGAACAGTCCACAATAGCTCCCAACAGGTCCTACTCTGAAAGAAAATGAAAAACAAGTGGCTTCTGGAGCCTGCTTCTGCTTTCTGCCACCCTGCTTTCCTATGAGCAGCTGACAAGCTCACCAACCAGAAAAGCTAAAGGACAAACATTGGTTGAAATCCTCCAAAACAGAAAGTTCAAGACCTCTGGCCTTCTCTCTATTGGACTGTCTGTGCCCATTTATCTGGAAGTTTTCTTTACCCTTTCTTTTTCTTTACTTAAATTTGGGTATACATATTACAAATATCTTTTCTGGGTTGTGGCTTGCCTTTTTGTTTTATTTTTGGAACATTGGAGGAGAGAAATTATTAACCTTAATGGAGTGAATGTATTGATTTTCTCTCTTCTTGTTTGCATTTTGGATGTCTTAGAAAGTCAAGGTCAGAAAGCTACTTAAACATTTTAATAATTCTACTTTCCTCCATTTCTTCCCAAACATTTTAAACTTTAACATTTCCATTTATATCAGCAATCCATCTGGATTCTGTGTGCTTGGATCATACTCTTTATCTATTATAATCATAATCGAGATTGCCATATGGTTCTTCCTGTTTTCCTCTTCTGGTATGGGGTTCATGGGCAAGTGAACAAGGGCATGATAACAATAAGAAAAATTCAAGAAAGCCAAGTGGCGGTGGCACATGCCTTTAATCTCAACACTCTGAAGGCAGATAAAGAGATCTCTGAGTTCAAAGTCAGGCTGGTCTACAGAGTGAACTCCAGGACAGCAAGGGACACACACACACACACACACACACACACACACACACACACACACACACACACACCCTGTCTTGAAGAGAAAGAAGAAAAGAAGGGAGAAAGGAAGGAAGGAAAGAAAGAAAAGAAAGAAGAAAGAAATTCAAGAATGTCTATACAAGGGACACAGAGGACAGGGAAGTCTTCTTCATGTAGCAGGACCCATGCCAGTACTCCTAAGCAAGAACAATGAGGAACATGGAACAACCCAGAAAGAGTGTCAAGTGGTCTCTTTGTGGAGGGACTGGGAAACAAATGCTGTATTATCACTCACCCCTTGACCTCTAACTTATGGTTGGTTGGCTAAATTCAAACCTCATTGATGGAATTCCTACAGGCCCTGGAGAAAGGGTAGCAGAGAATAGATGAATTGGAAGACAGAGAACCAGTAGGAACATATATACATATGTGTATACATATTGAGGATATGCATATGTGTAGCATGTAAGTTTCCGCCAGCCCACCCGCTGCTGGTCTGGCGTCCTGGCCCCCAATAACACGCAGGAGACTCTATATTTGATACAATCCTGTTGGTCAGTTACCATTATTGTTAATGGGCTAGCTCTGTCTTAATTATTAACCCATTTCTACTTATCTAAGTATTTCCACGTGGTCGTCTTATGGGGAGCCGCGCGGACTTCCTGCTTCTTCCCCGGGCTACATCTTGACCCCCCTACTACTTCCTCTTCCTCCCCCCTAGTCTCCTAGCCCCACCTATCTAGTTTTCTATTGGCCACAGGGCTTTATTAACAGTATGAGAAACATATATACAGAATCACATCTCCCATCATCTCCTCTTTTCTGTCTAAAAAGAAGTGGTTTAACCTTAACATAGCAAAATATACCATACAACAGTTATCAAATAAGAATCACAGTTAACAATATTTAGTCCATTAACATTTTGTAAGACTTAAAGAAAATATCATCTATCCTATCTTTGTCAGTCTAAAGACCTATATGTAACTTATTTTTAATCCTAACTAAGAAAAACTATAATCATAACTATCTGTCTTCAACTCCTTCAAAGACCACAGAAGGATAATATATAAACTCTAGAAATGACAGAGACAATGCATCGCCTGGTCAGTCACCCGAAGTTCTTCTGTAATGTTCCATCTTCAGCCCATAGGCCATAGTGTGTGTCCAGACTCCTCAACAAGGCAGGAAACTTTTCTCTGTGTCCTGTAGACTGTCTGGCTGTCTGGCAGCCTCTTCCATGAAGCAGGAATCCTGTAGCAATGTCCATCTTGCATCAGCAGTTACCTCTTTGTGGGTCCTGCATGTCCAGTTTCTACAACATAAAGTCAAACAGTCTAGACAAGAGAAGTACCTTGCTCAAATGGCTAGTCTTGCCATATTAGAAGCAAACTTCATAATGAGTCTCTTCAATGTCCATCTTCCTTTTTGATGCAGGTGGTGTTACCAGGAGCAGTTGTGCCTCACTGTCAAGAAAAACCCTAAACCATTTTAAATGCCATATTCTGTAGGTCTTTGAAAGGTTTGAAGAATGCCTATCCATCTCAAATACATCTCTATATATCTAGAAATCCAAACTAACTTAACTCCCATAGGTAACTCTCTATAATCTGTACTAAATTATTACATTACATTTTCTAATGAGCTATATAAACACAATACCTAAACAAGAGGAGAAATATACATATCACAAAATTGACCTTAAATTGTATCAATAAAAGAAAATCCATTCCAAAGCAAAGTATTCATATCTATACCACAATTCCCTTTTTACCTTTACAAGGATTGCTTGTGTCATTAACCATTTATAACCAAGCCCATATAAATGAAAACAAACATAAACAATATTTGGGAATTTGGGCGTCGTTCTTTCCAAACTACTTCCTGCTGGTAGAGGGCGCTGTCATGGGGTCCCAAAGAAGATGCAGAAATCTTGGCAGTAGTCTGCAAGGCTTTGTCTCAACTGCTTTGAATGTTGGATCACCTGGGGAGTTGTTTCAGGGGGTCTGGCTTGATCAAACCACATAAGTCTGGAAAGAATCCATAGCTTTTCATTTTCTGTGGAAATAAAAATAGAAATCCTTTTCCCCAGTAACTTGTCCTTAGGCTTGAATTTTTGAGTCAAAGCATTTTTAAAATATATAAATTGAATTAATCTAGCAGCATTTCTTTTATCAGTAGTTATTTTCTCAGCAATCAAACAATTTAAAGACAACAGAAGCACATATAGTATCCAAAATTCTCTGTGTTTTTTTCCATCTTTACGTGGCTTTTTTATTATTCTATTTCTTCTATTTCTATTTTTACATATTTTGAGACAGGGTTTCTCTGTGTGACACTTTTATCTGTCCTGGAATTCACTCCATACCAGGTTTACTTTGAAATCACAGAGATCTGCTTGCCTCTGTCTGCCGGTACTAGGATTAATTCTACTTCCTTTTTTCTTTTTAAACCATTGTATCCCGTTTCTTTTTTCTCTCCCAAGCACGCAGCGTATTTTTAAAACACACGTGTAAACCTTCATTGCAGCTCTTGACACACCAATGAATTGTTAGCAGAGCTCTTTAAAAGCAAGGCGGTTTTTGCCGCTTATGCTAATTTTGGAAACCTCCCTTAAAGGAGCCGCGCAAATCTCTGTCTACAACAAAACAAATCCAACGGAGAAAATGCTGCTACTAAGAAGTCTTGCTAGTCTCTGTTCCTTTGTTTCTAAAACATTTCTTAAGCTCTTATTAGTTTTAAGTGAAAGTTCTTATAGCCACGTTGGGCGCCATTTGTAGCATGTAAGTTTCCGCCAGCCCGCCCGCTGCTGGTCTGGCGTCCTGGCCCCATCACGCAGGAGACTCTATATTTGATACAATCCTGTTGGCCAGTTACCATTATTGTTAATGGGCTAGCTCTGTCTTAATTATTAACCCATTTCTACTTATCTAAGTATTTCCACGTGGTCGTCTTGGGGAGCCGCGCGCGTAGGCTTCCTGCTTCTTCCCCGGGCTACATCTTGACCCCCCCTCCTACATTCCTCTTCCTCCTCCTAGTCTCCTAGCCCCACCTATCTAGTTTTCTATTGGCCACAGGGCTTTATTAACAGTATGAGAAACATATATACAGAATCACATCTCCCATCACATATGTAGAGATTTGTTGTGCAAGATTGGCTCATGTATGGAGGCTGAAAGTCAACAACCTGCCATTTGCAGGTTAGATATCCACAAAATCATTCAACATAAAAATCACTAAAATGAAAAGTTATGGTGCTACCAAGGCTATGAAAGGGACCTAGAAACCCAAGGCCACTGTATTCAATCCTAGCTGGAACATATATGTTCATCCATCCACATCTTTCACCACTTTTGATGTGTTCACAGTGGCTGCAAAAACATCATGTGTTAACAAGTAAGTGAATTTACAAACATGGAATCCAGAAATAATAAGGATCTACTGCATCTTCAAAGCCTATTACTGCAATGCAGAGAAAGTCTGGAAAAACTCAGCTCTTCCCAACTGATAATGAAGAGATGCTAGCATTTTTTTAAATCAACTGGTAGCAGGGTGTTCCAGAGAAGAGCTCATTTTCAGGACAGATGTGGATATTTCCACAGGAGTCAAATCTCATACAACTCAACTCTGCCTCCGTGGGAAAGAGTTATGTAAATCTGATGTGTTCAGCTATTGGAAGTTAACAATTATAGTCATATCTCCTGAGTGCTTTGCATTGGAAATGGTCCTGCTTAGCTAGTGCCCTAAAGGCTTGGCACACACAAAATATACACTACAAATCTACACCTTGATGATGTCTATGTAGTTTTACATTTATGGGTGAAGATTAAATGGGAATGCATATGTTAAACGGGAAAGAGTGGTTGAGGGATGCCTCTGTGGATCAGAAGCTTGTGGTATAAGTATGGGGATGAGTTTGGATCTGCAGCATCAGTACCAAAACAGGCACAGTGGTGTGTGTGTATGTGTAACCTTGGTATTGGGGAAAGAGCAGGCGAGAAACAAGAAAGGCTGATCCCACCCACTCACTAGCTGGCCATTCTACAATCTATCAGTCTATCCTAAACAGTGAGTTATAGTTCAGTTAGTTCAGTGAGAGACCTTGTCTCAAAAAAATAAGATGGAGAACAATTAAGGAAATATCCAGCCATTGTCAACCTTTGGCCTTCACATGAACAAACTCTCTCTGTCTCTGTCTCTCTCTGTCTCTGTCTCTCTCTGTCTCTGTCTCTCTTCCTCTCCCTTTTCTTCCTTCTTTCCCTTTCCCTCTCCCCTTTTCTCTCATACACTCTTAGAGTAAAAAGAGTGTATGGAATTCCATCAATGAGGTTTGAGGTTGGTTAGCCAACCAACCATAAGTTAGAGGTCAAGGGGTGAGTGATAATACAGAATTTGTTTCCCAGTCCCTCCACAAAGAAACCACTTGACACTGATTCTCTCTCATACACTCTTAGAGTAAAAAGAGTCTTTTTAGAGATGTACAATTATGGGACAGTATCACTTTCCTCCAAGTTTCTTTTAATGTAACATTAAATTGTGTACCAAAGAAAGTCAAAGGGCTTGGGGAAAGTAAAACATTTCCACTCAGCAGTTATGTCTGCAGTTCAGAATCATAACCTTCAGATGTCTTATTTTAATCAAGGTGGTTGAGAAAGATCTTAGCATATAACATATAAAGTTATTATCTTTTTTAAAAGGTGAATTTATTTTTACCTGTTTAAATATTTTGCCTCCATGTACTGAAGCACAACACATGTATTCAGTATTAGGAGAGGCCAGAAGAGGGCAGCAGATCCTCTGGAACTGGAGTTACAGCTGGCATGTGGGTGTTGGGAACTGAACCCAGGTTTTCTGCAAGACCAGCAAATGCTCTTAACTGCTGAGCTTCCTCTCCAGCCCCTCAAGCGGTCATCTGTTTGCTCACTTTCCACAATTAAAAGTATCAAGTAGGACTGAGGATATAGTTCAGTTGCTAGAGAACTTGCCTAGCATGCATGAAGCTTGATTCTCAGCATGGCATAAAAGTAGTACAGTGTATGGTGGTGCATGTCTACAATCCTAGAATTGGGAGGTAGAGAGACAGGAGAATCAGAGGTTTAAGATCATCCTGGGATACATAGTGAGCCAGTCTGAAGTACACAAGAGTCTATCTTTAGGAAACAAAAACAAACAAAACAACCCACCAAGTTAAGTTTAAAACTTGGGCCATTTTTCACACCAACTAATGAAAAGAATAACACTAAGTAGTAGTAACAATGTGTATAGTAAGCATTTTCTAGTAAGAATCAATTTAAAACATTCTTCTGGTAGATACTTACTGATAACTAATTTTATCATTCCTAATTTGGGGTCTCAATTACATAGAATGTTTTCTTTTTCTTTCCAGAAAAAGTATCACTATGTAGATCAGGCTGACCTTGAACTCACAGAGATCTGCCTGCCTCTGTCACCTGAGTACTGAGTACTGAGATTAAAAGTGTGTGCCATCACAGCCAGTTTTATAGAATTGTTTATTAAGGAAACTGTCAAGTTATATCTTTAAGGTTCTTTGAGTGAATATTTATAACTTGTGTGACTTGATATGAAACATTACACACACACACACACACACACACACACACACACACACACCATCCCCTGCCACACAAATTTATTTTCCTCACAAGCTCATTTTGCTTTGAATGTCTTTTGAACATTAATAAAATACATTATTTATTAGTTTCTAGCCATGACTGAAGGTTATTTATTCTCATTAATGCATTGCTTTAATGATTATAGATAAAGAGCTTTCTGAATGGACTCCATTTTTCCCTGCCTACTAAAGTAGAGCACAGTGTTTGTGGTGTAGTTTGGGCTTGGCCTGAGAGCTCTCAACCATGTCTTCCCCTTACAGGCAGAAATGAGGCCAGGATGCTGTGATGATTAGTGATGTCAACTTGGAACCTGGGAGATGGTCTTAAGGGGGTTATCTTGATTGTGCTAATTGAAACAGAAGACTCACCCACGGTGGACAGAACCATTCCCCATGTAGGATCCAGGACTATATGAGTAGGAAAGGGAGAGAGGAAGAGGGGGAAAGAGAGGAAGAGGTAGAGGCAATGTTGAAGTAGCACAACATTTATTGTTCTCTGTTCTTGAGAGTAGATACTGTGACCAGCTGCTTAGAGTTCCTTGATCTTAGTTTTCCTACAGTGATAGATCATTACTTTGAATTCTTGGATTGTGAGCCAGAATTTTTTCCTTCCTCTATGATGCTTTTGCCAGAATATTTTATCATAGCAGGAGAAACTAAGACAGATGTCCTAGAAGAGGCAATGGAAGCCCTCAGCAGACTTCTTAGGATTGGAAGGGCCACTAGAGGTCAGCATGACCAAGTCGACAAGGCTGTAGACTGACTTCCTCTAACACACCTCTGGTGGTTCAAAATCGGAAAAAAACCAAAAAGTTGAGTTCCAGACTTGGCATGGTGGCACACATCTATCTTTAATCCTAGAACTCGGGAGAATTTTTGTGAGTTTGAGGTCAGCCTGGCCTATATAGCAAGTCCAGGACAGCCAAGACTACATTGAAAGAACCTGTCTCAAAAAACTAAAAACAAGCAAATAAATAAGGTTGAGTCCCACCCATCAAGAGACAGCATTCAATTCTCCTCCCAGTATGTAGGATAACTTTACCTATTTGTTTCAGTGTAGAAATATGTCATACCATTCATTATTCTACCCGGAACTCTAGCAACAAACAGATGGCCACATCCTCTATTTACATAGGTCATTTTCTGATCCCTACTGTTTGAGCTGGGGATTTCAGATGGGTTCAGTCCTACCTTTATGGAGTATTCATATGAATGGTGGGTATTTAACCTTCTAGTCTACGCTCCTCTATATTGACTAGGCCTGAATGTCCATGTATCCTGAACATCCATTGAATGGGATGTACCCAGAGCCACTGAAAGGCAGGTGCCACAATTTGAATCAGTATCCATCAAAGTCCTATGTGTGAAATGTCTGGTGTTACAGCATGTTGTTCCCAGCCGGCCTTCCGGTCCTGCCGCCATGGTGCCGCAACCACATGTGCCCCAAATAACACTCAGGAGACTCTATATTTGATATAATCCTGTTGGCCAGTTACCATTACTGTTTATGGGCTAGCTCTGTCTTAATTATTAACCCATTTCTACTTATCTAAGTATTTCCACGTGGTCGTCTTATCGGGGAGCCGCGGCTGGCGTCTTCCTTCCTCGCTGGGCTACATGTCGACTCCGCCTTCTACTTCCTCTTTCTTCCTCCTAGTCTCCTAGCCCCGCCTATCTAGTTTTCTATTGGCCACAGTGCTTTATTAACCAGTATGAGAAACATATATACAGAATAACATCTCCCATCAGTCTGGTTTTTGCAGTGTGCTTTTTCTGGAATCTATTCTAGCTCCTTTTCAGGTAAAATTGCAGGATGAGCCCTAGAATAGGTTGGAGTGGAGATCTGAACACTGAAGAATAGTGACAGGGACCACTATTTCTTGACTGTCCTGCAAAGCTGTTCCATTAAGACAAGCTTGGAAATGGCTCCCATCAACACTTAATGCTACACATGCCTGCTTTTGAGTTGGGTCACTCCACCAAATCCCCCAACTGCTTCCTTTTCAACTTCCAACTTCCTTCCTCCTTCCTGCCTGCAACTTACTGCTCCAAACATATGAGTCAGTTTTCCAAAATGAGAAGAATGCCCACAGGAGTTGTAAGTAAAACTGTGCACCAAGAGCTATCTTGAGAGCATCCTCTAGTGAGTGGTTGGGCCCTGTCACACTGTCACATCAGTTTTGGTAACTTGTTTCAAGGAGTTGGAACTGTCTTGCTTTGTTCTCTGAAGGCAGGCTTCATTTCTTTAGGTAAACTTTGTTTTCCAGTTTCCACAGTGTATTCAAGAAGAGTTTTAAATCATCAGAATCTCTTATTGGGCAGTGATCCCACTTGCCTCACCACCTCTGCATCGGCATTGCCAAGCCTAGATGGGTCTAGACATTGTATTAAAAAATAGCTCCCTCTGGGACAGGCCTAGAAGACATTGGCACAGGATTGAATCTATCTATGGATATTAAAAATCTTCCTGGCAGACAGGATTTTGTCAAGATCCACCCAATGTTGCCAGAGTTATGTAAAGGATAAAGGAGTTCACTGGCTCATAGCCATTTAATAGAATTCGGTCAATAAAATGAGTGGATAATGCCTACACGGAAGATATGCCACTCATTCCTAAACAAGAGGACCAAAAGAAAGTTGCAGTTTGGAGACGCTTAAAAACAACTCTGAATTTATATTGGGGAAGATGATGCATTTTTAACGTCTTGCTCTCAGAAATTAAAAATAACTCTTTAGGCCAGCTGTTGCTCCTTTTCTGGGAGAGCTGGGAGGTGGGGCACCACAGAGTTGACGAAATTGCACTGAACTGCTGCATTAGATTACCTTTTGCAGTATCTTCATGTAGGTTGAGCTTTCGCAGCTTCCTTTTTTCTTTCTTTCTTTTTTTTTTTTTTTAACATGTCCTGGTCAACCATCTATCCATTGCCACGTCTCAGTCATGAATTTCAGTCATGAATCTCAGTCCTGCGAATTTCAGGTTATCTCCCCGGAAACTACCGTTCATTTTTCTGAGTCTGCATTCCTCAAAACCTTGACGTCCACCTTGGCCCAAGACCCCTCCAGAGGGACACGCCCCTTCTCCCTCCTCTCTGGAACTCAGGGTCCACAAGGCAGACTCCCGCCCGGCCCTGCCCAGCAGCCTTCTGGGAACTGTAGTTGTGGCCTCTGACACCGCGGCCACTGTGGTGGAGTCTAGGACTACAGATCCCTACAGGCCCCGCGCACAGGGCGCCTGCGTGCTGGCACCTGCTAGAGGCAGGGTTAAGTCGTCCCGAGAGCATCACAAGTCGGCGGTGGAGGCTTTGGCAGCGGTGGGCAACATGGACAACGCAGGCAAGGAGCGAGAAGCGGTGCAGCTGATGGCGGAGGCCGAGAAACGAGTGAAGGCCTCCCACTCCTTCCTGCGAGGGTTGTTCGGGTGAGCGTCAGAATTTTTGCCCTTAGGGGTCTTGGTGCCCGGTCCCCTGCCCAGCCAGCTGCCACCGCATAGTGCCCCGCGCAACCTCTTAGGGTTCCTGGGTTCCCAACTGCCTTCAGAACACACCCAGGTGGCTCACGCTCCGCGCTGGGTCCCGCAGCCCCTAGGGGCCATCGCATCCCCTGGGCCATGCCTAGGGGTGCTCTAGTCTGCATACACCGCGTGCCCCAGAACCTTCCGGGAATCCTCAGGCCTCGGGCGTTCTCCCCCACGCCCGAAGAACCCGTAGTCCTCAACCCCCAGGCACCCTTTCACAGCCCAGGACGCCTACGCGCCCCCAGAGATTTCTGTGTCGTCCCGCGTCCTTCGCGTCTCCCGTGGTCTTATGTTGGTGCCAGGGTCCGCGCTGGGCTTCCCTCCGGGATCGTCACCTTCCTGACGGACTGGATTCGTTAATTTATCCTGGTCCGGGCCATACGTGGATCACCTGGGCGGGGGTGGGGGGGGGGGGGAGCCAGGACAGGGAGGTCCTGGAACTCAGCTGGGCGCCTGGCATCTACTAGAAGCTCACTGGGAGCGCAAGGTCGGCGACCTTAAATCAAATCTCTGGCTCTTGGGCCTTGCAAACATTTCCTGGGTGGTGTGTTTTTCCTTTGCTGTAGTGATTTGTATCCATAGCCCGGGCCTCCTGTTTGATGGACTGTAACATTACCTCTGTTTAAAGTCAGTATCTTTTGGGAATCCCGTGATTTCGTATAATTCTTACATGCTGTAGTAGGGAAGGCTTTGCATTTTCATCTTTCAAAAAGCAGAACCTGAACTGAGAGCTTGTGGAAGAATTCTGAGCTGTTGATTATGTGAATGATTCAGCTGTTTGTGACAGCGGCAGAAATTATGTGTATGCCTCGTTTATTTATTTTTTTTTCCATTTGAAAGTGAAAGATCTTTACCAAAAGCAGATTTTAATTATTGGAGAGAACAGTCAAGTACATACTTAACTGAGGCATTATGAGACGCTATTTTATTTCTGTACAAATTCAAATTGGACACTTAGTTCTGAAAACATACCCAATGAGCTTTGACTTGTTTTTTCCAATTTCGTTCATTTGACTGCTAATTATATATTTGTTGTTATGTAACAGTTTAGTGGAACCCGGTTGTGTTTCCATCCCCAGGAAATGCTTAGGGTCACTTTGATACAGTGCATGGTAGTATGGTCTGTAAAGATAAAGAGGAGGAGACTATCCTTAGGGACTTCTAAAGGCATTTATCACTAGTAGGTCTTAAATTTCTCCTATGAGGCTTGAAACCGTAGCCTACACTCTCTTTCCCCTTTAAAAGGGACAAGGAGCATAGCTCGTGTTTAATACAGGTGCCAAATACTAATACCTTTCTGTGAGCCACAAAACACCAGATTCACTGTGTGAAATTTAAAGGCGAGTGCCTCACCATGGGAGGTGATTGATTTGAATGCACAACGAAATTCACATCAGGGTGTGCTTCTTTGAGCCTGTGGTGGACCTTTCTTTTGGTCAAGGAGTGTGTTGTTATGAGGAAACTAGGTCAAATCTTGAGGCCGTCATCTAAAAGGATTTTGAGGAATCTTTATTTCTGAAGAAATGTTTTTCTGACTGTTGCTGCCCTGTCAGTGACAGGCCATGAGGGAAGACTTTGATCTTCCATTATTTATATTCAGTTTGCATAGAGTTACTACGACATTCTCACTCATGTAGAAGCAGCAGGTCATGTTATTATCATGGCTTGGGAACCTGGAATAGGTTAACTTTGTTCCTTTGGGCCTCGGTTTCTTCTGCTATAAGCCACAGAGTATCTCATGATTAGTGATCTGTGAGTCCATAGTTTTTAAAATGCCTAGGCCTATGGAAACGGCTGCCTGATGATTATCCACATATTCACCAAAGCTGTCAGCTCCTCTTTTCAAGGAAGCAGAAGGGCAGATGTGTTGAGTTTTGCAGGATTTTGGAGCCAAAAATTTTGTCGCTGGATAAATAACTTAAGAGTTTTAGTCAGGTCAAGTGTCCTTTGTATCATGAGAACTGGAAGGTTCCCAGCAATATTTTGTCCTGGAAAACTTAGGGGAAGAAGTATATATATAGAGAGAGAGCTTCATGAAGTTTACTGTAAGTATGTAACTATTTGAAACCCCAAGCCAGACCTATTTCTCTTTAAGTTATAATGGGAAGACCATGGTAATATATCAGTTTTAGATATTTAGAGTCCTATGGGTGTGACATTATGTGCATCTGTCATCACCTTACATGTTGCCCTGCCCTGCCTCCCTCTGGTTTTATTTTTCATATATGGTTGTGTCATCTATCCCCATGTGAGACCCTCAGGCTAATGGAGAGTTAATAATCACATGCCTTGGTTCATCCAAGTATCAGAGTTCCTGTTTATGAGATGGACAGGTGATATTTTGAGGATGTGGCATTTATCTTATTGCAGATGTTTCACGTCACTGACTGTTAATCTCCCAACTGCAGATTAAAGCCTAGCCAGAGTTCATCTCCTATGTGCTGCAGAAGGCTTTTGTGGCAATACTGTGTTCTCAGTATTGTTCCATAACTCTCCACTTTCTGTTGTTGCTTTAGATGGAAGTATGCATTGATAGTCACAAGAATGGGTCCATTGGATGGTTGCTCTGTGTAAGCTACATGACTTTTCTGCCTGGAAGCTGGTGGAAGGGAGGGGCATCAGGACATTTTCTTTCCCCAGCAAAGTCCCTTGCAGCTCCCCTACAGGGAAGTAGTCAAGGAAGGATACAGATGCACCTGCAGCCAGTGTTACTCTTGTTTGGTTTTCTGTCTAATTCCTGGCTAAAGAGTGATGTATCTTTTTAGCTGAGGAGTCAAATTAATTCTCACTTTTTCTGAAGAGCACAGTATAACACCACCAACTTGAAAAAGTCAGATTTTCAGTTAGTGCATTGCTAGAGAGGAGTGGTGGAAATGTGTGGTTAATTTCAAATTCTGGTTTAGAATCTCAACAAACGGCTAGGCTTATCTTAAGCTGGCCAAACTGACTGTAGGATACTTTCGAATTGCCAAAACCTGCTTGCTATCTTTAGTTGTTGCTAGGGGAACAAAGGTTGAGGATGTCTTACACAGTGCACATTAAAGAAATCCAAATTTAGGGAATGACAGGGAAATGTTTCTGAGCTACCTTCATTTGTTTGTTTGTTTGTTTGCAGTTTGGATGCAACCCCCAGGCCTTGTACATACTAGGCAAGCTTTTATCCTGCCACTGAGCTATATTCCCAGACCCATGATGGTTCCTTTGCAATGTTTCTCAATCTTGGGCCTAATCAAAGAGCTATGTATTTGGCGGTCTCAGTGTAAATATAGTGAAGGATCCTTTTGGGTTACAGCAACTAAGCATGAGTCTGCTTAATATCTGTTTGTGAAAACTCAAATATTTCTTGGGTTTTTGTAGGCTGTATTCATATTTTTCAGTTGTTTTTATTTCAGTGAAGATTGTGTTTCCATGTTCAGCGTGGTCATGTGATAGCCTTGATAGTGCTTACATCTTTCTCAGTTATATTTAATGTTTAAATGTAGATTCAGCTTTTTTTTTTTTTTAAATCATTAATCAACTGGACATGGTGCTACTCACCTTTAATCCCAGCACTAGGTAGGCAGAGGCAGGTGGAGGGAGCTGTGTGAGTTCCAGGCTAGCCTGGTCTACTTAGTGAGTTCAGCCTGGTCTACATAGTGAGTACCAGGACATCCAGGCATATGTACAGAAACATCTCAGAAACAAAAATAAAAAGCAACAACCACAAAAAAGCATTACTGTGGTCACTCATACTTGCGATCCCAGCAATCAAGAGGTGGAAGCAGGTGGATCTTGAGTTTCAGGCCAGCCTGTCTCAAAAACAAGGCAGTAAATGTAGATTCAGTTTCTTATAGAGACAGATGTTTCAGTGTAAGAGAAGCATGGGAGTATTTGTGTATGTTTCTTATAATGTAAGATCTAAGATGTGGATAACTGTGTACTCTGTAGAAAAGAAATAATAATACAAGCCACTTAAATCTGTAATTCTGGAATTTTGTACTTTGGATTTTTTACATATTTTTTATTTTTGAGAATTATTAATGAGTGGTTGTAAATGATATTGCTGTGTCCTGGTTGATTTATTTCTTTTGTTTGTTTGTAATCTGGGAAGAAGAACCTCAGTTGAGAAAATGTGTACCTAAATTGGCCTGTAGGCAAATCTGTGTTCATTAGCCCTTAGGAGGTGGTCCGGAGTTATGTAAGAAAGCAGGCTAAGCAAGCCATGCGGAGCAAGCCAGTAAGCATTCCTCCATGGCTTTTGCTTCTGTTTCTGCTCCCAGATTCCTGCCTTGAATTTCTTTAGTGGACTGTGATCTGGAGCATGTAAGCCAAACCAGACTCATATAAGTAAAATAGAGACAGGAAATTGATACCCCCTGCAAAAAGCCAGTGAAAAAAATAAGTGATAAAGAAAACCAGAAAGCAATATAGGTAAAAGCAGAAATAAAATAGAAGGCATGGAAATAAACCTTTTCCTTCTCAAGTTGCTTTTGATTATGGTATCTTTTCACAGCAGTGGAAATCCTAACTAAGGCATCCCCAAACTGGCATTTATTGAACTATCAAAAGAATGGGTATACACCAAGAGTGCCTATGTCACCAGATCATGGTAACATCCTAGTTATAGGAAACTTTATATCCTGTTAAACCTTCATAATTGTGTTCATTTGATGTGATGATAAAATTCCAACTTAAGCATTCTACCTTATTTCTGCTTTTACCTTTATTGCTCTCTGATTGTCTTTTATCATTTATTTTTCCCTCTGGCTCCTTTTTTTTTTTTTTTTTTTCTTTTTTTTGTGGTCGTAGGACATGCGTATTAGTTTTCTGTCTCTGTTTTACTTACATGAATCTAGTTTGTGAAATTTTAAACTGCTTTACTTGTATACTGTAGAACCTGATACATAGTGCTTTTTATCTTAGTTTGTTTTCCCCTTTGATCCAGGAGTTGTTCTGGGGCATCCTTTTTATGTATTTCTGTTACATATTTCTATCTTATTTCCTTATGATTAGAAAACGAACCGCTCTTTCCTTCCTTTCATCACTGCTTAATATGTTATCAGTGCTCATGAATAGTCCTTGTGAGCTCAGAGGAAGGCAGATGTTTGCTTCTCAGTTTGGTAGAGATCCATAATATTTAACTACTGACTATATAATTAGGAATAAGCCTTTTGTGTCTTCTTTTAAGAATTTGATCTGCTTTTGACTACAAGGTGTGTTAATGTCTTCTCTTTATGTATTTCTGTGGATCTCTTGTAGTTTCTGCTTTAAGAAAGTGCCTACTGTTTTAATACAAAGATATTCACAGATACTATAACTCCATTTGAGGTTTAACTTGATTTCTAGTATTATAGGATATTATTTGGTGCTTTTGAGTCCAAATTCTACATTGTCAATTTTTTATTGTGAAATGCAGAAAAGAATCTGTATTTCCTGCATTGGGACTATGTATTATATAAGAAAGGCATGCATTCATCCAGTGACCATGTGCCCTGTGTCAGCCAGCTCCCTCTTCCCCAGGAGCAAGCAGTAGCTTCATGATTGACTCTAGAGAAGTTAAGCGGATGAGACATATGCTTTCTCTTGGAAATGCAGGGTCACCCTGTGCTTGTGTTGAATCTTTTTTGTTTGTTTGTTTGCTTGCTTGGTTTTTGGTTTTTCAAGATTGAGTTTTTGTGTACAGCTCTGGTGTCCTGGAACTCATTTTGTATACCAGGCTGGACTCAAAACTCAAGAGATATCCACTTGCCTCTGCCTCCCAAGTGCTAGGATTAAAGGCATGCACCACCACTGTCCAACTTCTAAATCTTTATTCTATTGAAAAATTAAGAAGAGGACATTTCTGGGAAGAGAGTGAGAGCTCTTAGGAAAGAACCAACATCAAACCTACCTTTGGGTGAATTGAGCAAGAGAAGCAAGATGTCAAGGTTGTTTGAGGTTGTTAACACATCTAACCAAAGTTGGCCCGTGTGTTCTGCTTTTATTGTTTTATTGTTTTATTTTATTTTTAATACATGGGGCTTACTGTTTAGCTCCGGCTGGCCTAAAACTCATTTCTGTATACCATGCTGGCCTAAAACTTTTGGTATATTCTTTTACCTACCTTTTAAAAATTTTATTTATTATATTATATATATGTGTGTGTGTGTGTGTGTGTGTGTGTGTGTGTGTGTGTGTGTGTGTTTTGGCCTACAGGTATGCCTGTGTGCCACATGCATGTCTGGTGCCCAAGAGAGCCAGAAGAGAGTGTCAGAGCTTCTGGAACTGGAGTTCCAGACAATTGTGAGCTGTCTTATAGGTGCTAGGAATTGAATCTGGGTCCTCTGTAAGAGCACGGAGGCATATGTCCAGCCCTCTGGTGTATTTCTGAGTCTGTGTCCCAAGCCTTTCGGAAGAGCCTTACATTAGCTGTGTCTCGTCTGTGGCTGTCTTTTGTGAGCAAATCTGAAGATGATATTGATGTGACTGATCCTCAGCTGTTGTTATAGTTACTGTATTTTCTGTTTTATTTGATGTCTTTTGTGATCTCTTTTTATCTAGAACATTTGTGGTTTGTTCAGCTGTTACATTTATGACAAAGTTTTTTGAAATGGTTCATCTTCTGTTCCTTATTTAGGCCTCTGTTATCTCATCTGTTCTGGAAAACACCTGTATCTTGTGTGTTTGAAAGTGTGGGCATTTTGCTATTTGTACTTAGACCAAAAAAAAAAAAAAAAAAAAGCTTCCATGCATTTTCATTTTTTAACCTTTCTCATTATGTCCATTAGTCTTAGATCTGTGATAAAATGTATACAGCACCACCCACTGATATTCTCTAGTCTTTCTCTAGTCATCTCTTAATCTTCCTGGAGTTTTGGTTTGTTTCTGTAGCTTTTGATGGATAGCTTGACTTGCTATTTGATAGTAGTGTGACTGTCATTCCCTCTTGAGTTCTTGGAAAATGCCCCACTGCTGTTAGCAATGTATGCTAGCATTGAAATCCACTTCTACCGTGATTTCTTGGGTTTGTAAGCACCTTTGCTTTTTGATGTAGGAGCCTAGATATTTTATTTATAGAACTGGATAGTTTACCTGGATATCTCAGTGGACTTTCACACTTGGCCAGGTCAGTGTTTGGATTCAGGTGTTATTTGTGTCCTGGGAATTTTCTGAGAGTCTGGTTGAAATACCTGTGTGAAGGGCTGTTTTCTCCTACCACTTTGAAGGATTCCAAGTATATGGAGTCAGTCTCCTGGCCTGCCTGCCACTGAGTCCAGAAGGGCTTACCTGCACTGATTCTCCTACAGAATTTACAGAAACGGGAAAAACATCCACAAAAACAAAACAAAATAAAACAAAACAAAAACACAAGAATGAAATTTTTGGCTCAGCCTGATTTGTTGTAAGTGGTGCTGGACTTGCAGAGTTTGGGTCAGATCAAAGCTTTAGTGGTATTTAACCAAGCACCATTTTGGAAAAATATCTTCAGATAGCAATTAACTCAGTCCCAAGGGCAAAACAGTTTAAGGCATGTTTACATTGAGATGCTTTACGAAGTTCATTTGGCTTCTTTCACAATAATGGGAACTATTGATTGGGGGGATGAGATGGGTTAAATGGGGGAGAAGGGTTGGGAGGTTAGAAATGGTGCCTGAGATTGAGAGTCCATGAAGCTTGACTGAAGTAAACATAATGCTTTGGATGTCAGGATTGGCCTGGCCTGGCCTGGCCCTAAGATAACATAGAAGTCACTTAGGTTATTGAAAAGCACAAATGACATCACTCATAAGAATGGATTTTATGGTCCAAAAACAATGCTCAATATTTACGGGAAAAGATTTGGGATAAGAAAAAACAAAACATAAATTCTGGGAGATACATGCAGAGCCTGTCTCATCCTACAGCAAAGGATCACCAGGTGAAAAATGACATCCTTTCTAGCTTCCTAGATTTCCAGGAAGAGCAGCTGTGCATCTCACTCCATTGAAGAGTTAAGTTGTGTGTTTAACTTGTCCAGTGATTTTCTGTGTGCACAAGGCCTTTTGCTCTATACACTTGCCCTTGACTCTGACAAGGAGCATTGAGGGAATACAGAAAGGGCAGACACATAGACACACCTACAGAAAATCTGGGGCCAGGTGGGCTGTCTTTGCTCTGGTGGAGGGTACCAACTGTGCAACAACCTAGAACCTCAGTGTGACTGTCCCCTAAAGCACATGGGGAGGGGTTTGTTATCTTGGTAGGAAGTCTCTGTGGGTAAGCATTCTCAGGCTGTAAACATGTAAGAGGAGGAAGCTGTACTTGATTAGTTTTGTACACCTCAGTCAAACATCAGCACTGTCAACATTTGCTCTTAGACTAGAGAAAGGCTTTGCCACAGATTTTGAGCTGACCTGTATGGTGAAGGCTTTGCCAGTTTTCCTTGGATCTGAGATGATGGATCCTCAACATGGCCTTGCCATCAATACACATTCACCCAGGACTTGATCTGCTCTTTACACTTTCACTCGAGGCTTTTGCTCCCCATAACCTGCAGCAGCAGTGGTGGAAGCTCCTGTGGTAGGGGAGGAGGGATGAGGGCGCTCTTTGCTGCTGAAGAGTCGGGTGCAGCGTCTGGAAGAAGTGATGCTGTGGAGCAGCAGTTAGGGCTCCTTTTCTTCTGAAAGACTCACGTGATCCTCACTGTTGCCTTCTTCCCTTGCTCGGCCACCTGGCAAGGAGTTCCCTTCCTCCTCCTCGCAACGGCGGTCTTCTACAGACTATGGCCCTGTCCACGGCTCTCCTTTTCTGTTCTCTGACCTGACCTTCAAGTCTCATGCCTGTCTCTGGAATTCCTTGGTTGGGTGAGGCTCTCTTGCTGGGGAATGGTTCCCTCTGCAGCGTGGAGCTTTGGCCTGCAGACCTCTACTTGACTGACTGGATTTGTTTCTCCCTGGCTCCATTTCCCGAAGGCTTACTATATTCAGTGTATGTTTGTATGTTTATATTCAGGCAACATTATCTTTTAGGAATTGCAGCAGTTGTTAATATTTTATAAAGATTGAAATTCAGCTCAAAGAATTAATTTTTACAAAGGTTAAAAAAATGAGATAAAAACCTTTTTGCAGGCCATAATTCACTATGTAAATCAGGCAGGCATTGAAATCATAGAGATCTCATGCCTCTGTCTCCAGAGTGCTGGGATTAAAAGCATGTGCCACATATCTGGGAAAATGCATTTAAAACACCACTAGTCAGGTCAGGTTGTGTGTAACTGGTTTATAAGTTTATTGAATTGATGCTGTTCAATTTCTTAGGTATTTACCTATTGTGCATTTGTTCTGTTACTGGCTCTTATTGGCACATACTCTGTTTATAATGTTGGACCTTCAGAACATTGCCAGAATAACAGTCCAGTTAGCCTTCCTTACTATGCATACCTATTCCATTACCTTTACCTAGGAGATTAAACCCAGCTATTACTTTGATCAGCCAATTGTGAAATGTCAGTGTTCTGTTTGAGAATCCACTTTTCCCCCTTAAATAAGCAGAAGTGGTGGGGGAAAATCTCATAAAGTTGAATCTGAATGTCTGGAAGAGAGCTTTAAAGAGTCATTGTAAGCAGCATGTGTCAGTGCCCATCTTGGTGTTGCTTCTTTTCATCTCTTGACCTGACTGCTCCTATGACAGGGCTGTGAATGGCATTATCTGCAGGTGGCCTGAGCAAGACCCAAGCCCTAGACGTTTAGTCCTTTCTGCTGAACATTGAGCTCTGTTGTCAGTTAATAGAAAAATGGAGGAACTTTTGAATGCTGCCTCTCCTCTCCCATAGACTGTCTTTTGGTGTTAGACCTCACATTAGCTTTCTGAAGAGTATCCCCCTTCTGCTACCTTTTTGGTAAACACAATTGTTTTTAATTGGTACATAGTAATTGTACCACAGTGTGGCATTTCAATGTATGTTAAGTGTATAGTGCAGACCAGATCAGTTGTCATAACTATCACCCTGAATACTTATCACATCTCTCTGTGGGGAATATTCAGAGTCATCTCTACTGTGTATTTTGAAATATTGTCAACAGTATATTTATCCTGCTATGCTATAGAACTTGAGGTGCATCGCTGGATGCTGATGCATAGACTAAGATACAAGGGACTAGATTTAATATAATTTATTCATTTTATTTTGGGAGAAGTCATTTAGGTAAGAAATTGATGACCCGCAAGTTCCCGCTCCAAGGATCCATAACCAGGCTGCTCTCAGTGACCTGACCAGAACTAAGAGAGTGTGCTGGGGTCCAGGACCCCAGGCCTAAACTTACCCTCCATTACGTCCACACCTGTGGGCGAGGTCAGTGCTACAGGTGCAGGTGGGGTGGATATCTCACTTTAATTCCCCTTCTAATCTAAAGAAAAGATTTAGGCTTTGATACAAAACTATATACAAAGATAGAAAATATCAAGTATACTCTAGGAGAAGGAAATGTAAGAATATACACGCTTAAGAACTATTGCCAGCGAAACAACAAGAACAAATGGCAAGAACTACCTATCCAGTCCTAGCATAAAGGCATAATAGAGATCACTACAGAGTTGTCCTAAGCTGGAAAGTTTAAGTCTTGTGTCTAAAATTTCTATCTAGGAAGAAAGAACAATAATCTTCAACCTCATCAAAGACCTGAGAAGGAGGATAACAATACTAGGATAGGCAGGAAGTGCAGACAAGCAACTTCCAAAAGGAGCATCAAAGACAGAAACAGCAGACTACCTGTACAATCACCCAAAGTATCACAGCAGCATAGGGGCAACCATCTTTGGTTAAGGCCTAGAGTATGGATTAAGATACAAAGATATATATATATATATATATATATATATATATATATATATTGTTATTAATTTTATTCCAGAAGAAGTCACTTACATAAGAAATCAATGACCCACAAGTTCCCACTGCAAGCATCCATACCCAAGCAGCTCTCAGTGACCCAACCAGGACCCCAGATCTAACCTAACCCTTCCTCACATCCACACCTGTGACCATGCCAATTTAGGTGTGGTCAGTGCTACAGGTGCGGGTGGGTGGGTATCTCATTACAGGAGTGTTCTTTCACATGTTTACCTGTTCCCCTGTACATGCTAACCATCCTCTGACTTCTCCTACCCCATAATGCTTCCCAGTCTTGGTAACTACAGTTCTACTCCATACTTCTGTTTCAGTCAGGTTTTCTACAGGACCAGAAGCAAGAGGATGGAAAAAAAGTCAGAATATTATTAAATGAGCTTTAAAATAGTGATGACAGACAAATCACACTGAGATGCTGAGGGCCTGGTAGTTACTCAGTCCTTAAGGCTGGTACCTAAACATTAAGAGTATTCCCACAGAAGCTGTTTCTCATTTTCTTTGTGGATAGCCCATGTATCTGGCATCTTTATTATCCTGATGTCTTCATTATAACTCAGGTTTCACCTTCATCACTTTGTGCAGCGACCTCTCAGAGCCTTCTTGCAGGGAATCTAGCCACATGCTGCTTTGCTACAGCATCTCCTAAGACCTAAGTGCAAGCCTCTCTGACCCCATTACTTGCATTTTTCATGCCTCCAAAATCATTACCATGTGAACAGTGCTAGGTTCTGACAGCTTGAGATGTAGCCTGCCTCCTTGGGCCACAGCTGCTGTGGTCTAAGCCTAGTAGAACACTTCCCTAGGTAGGTCTGTTAGAGCAAGATGTCCCTGGAGGCTTTCTGTCTCTCCTCCCTCTCTCTCCTCTCTTCTCCCCATCACCTTTCTTTCTGAGACAAGGTATTATGTAATCCACACTGGCTTTGAATTTACTAAGTAGTTGATGATATGGTGGTGTGCATCTGTAATCCCAGCATTCCTGATTTGGGGTGTGGGATGGAGACCTGAGAATCAGTAGGAAGCTCTTGGACCAGCAAGACTGGAGTGTGCAGCCTAGCAGCAAAAACAAGAGAGACCCTACTTCAGCAAGGTGGAAGGGAAGAACAAATTCCTGAAAGTTTTCCTCTGACCACTACACACTCAACTGTACTCTCTTACATACAACATGTACACAAAAAAATGATTTTATTAAAGCTGTGTGAGTAAAAAAAAAAAAGCAGCAAGATTAACCAGACTTAAAGTCTACACATCTCAGTGAACTTCTTTACAGAAATAGTTTAAAATACAAGTTTTCAAACAAGTTCTGGAGTTCTTAGTGGGTGTGACTCTGCCTCCAAGGCACTTTTCCTATCCACTCAGTGTCTGTGATTTCTCTTTCATGGCATGAATCTTTAACACTTGAAGATTGTTTCTCCAAACCCATGTTACCCACAGCTTTTAAACTGTTTGTATCCCTTTCCTCTCAAAACTACATCTTTCAGATCTTTCTGTTCTACTTGTCTACCATGAATCTGGTTAAGAGTATCAAGCAGTAACCATTCTATAGCCTCAAATGCTATCATGTCTTGGAGTTTTACAAAATATGTAGTTCATTACTTTTTAATTCACCCTCATTCAGATTTTCAGGATGGGCAGAACATAGTCACATACATTCTTTGCCAGAATATACTACAAATGGCCCTGTTCTGGCTAGAGTCTTTGTTTCCTTCTGAAACTGGGTGACACCTTCACTGTTCACACACACACACACACACACACACACACACACACACATATATATCAGCATTCTAGCCTTCTCTGCCCCCACTGCAATGGCACATTAGGCTCTATTTATAACCATCTAAGGCTTTGCTAGCATGTACCTCCAAATTCCTCCATATTTCTCTTGCTACATGATCAGAGCTGTCATTTTGATTAACCCCACTTCTGGTACTGATTTCTATATTATTTACTTATTGCTGTGACAGAGTATCTGATAAAAGCAATTTCTTTGGCTCATAATTTAAGAGAAGGCCATCATGGTGGAGGTGAGATAGTATATGGATTCATGACAACAGTACCATGTGTCTGGTACTGTTTTCCTCACCTCTGGTACAGAAAGCAGAGACTGTATGGGAAGCAGGGTCCAGCTATAAACTTCAAGGACAACTCCTAATGATCCACTTTCTTCATCAAGGTTTCACAACCTTCCAAAATAGCATCAACAGGTGACTAGCTATGCTAAAACACATGAGCCTGTGGGGGCATTTTCCCTTCAAGCCATCACACAGTGAACACACACACACACACACACACATATATATATGTATATATATGGCAGAAGTGCTATACTTTTAAATTCAATTTTCTTTTATTATTGAGATTACAATATAATTACATTATTTCCTCCTTCCCTTTCTTTCCTCCAAACCCTCCCAAAGACATTATTAATAGCCTGTGATGCTTTAGACCCCAACCAACCAACAGTTCAAGAGGGCTTTTCATGTCTAGTGTTAGGGCTTCTTTAGATGGTCTTTGGCTCCCAGAGGGAGCATGCCAACCCAAATGAAAAATATTCATATTAACTATATGTTTGTTTATATAGACTTATTGCATTATAGGTTTTTAAAGGTAGATGGTTAATAATATGATTCCTTATGATCTTTTCAGCTTCCTTATTGTTATTTATTTTCCTCTCCTTTTCTGTATTTGTGGCAGAGATATTTTTAAAGAAATTGAATGTGTCTCCTTTTTTGATATTTTCTGGTTTTGTTTGCTATTTTGAGGGACGCATAAATAACTTATTAAAAAAAAAACTCATGTTAAGTTGGGCTCACTACTGCTTGCCTGTGATCCTGGTACTGGAGAGGCAGGGATCTTTTTGGTGGGCTTTCCTCGGTTATATAGAGCAAGATCTTGTGTCAAAAAAAAAAAAAAGTCAGTAACAATACCCCCCTCAAAAAAAAATAATAAAAACAACAGTGAAACTATCACCAGCAGCAACAAAAAGTAATGTAGACAGATTCTTGCATCCACACAGCAGCTAGCATTGTCATTATAACCTGTGTGCTAGGCCCTGTGTTGACCTCTCCCTACAAGTTAGGTTAAGGAGATATTCCTGCTAGTGAAGAAGCATCATCCTGGGTGACAGCCCCCATCCCCCAACTCATCCTGGCACCAGTAGTAAGCACAGTGACCCACACAGTTTGGTGTGGCTGGATAGCCGTCAGGGTATCCTAATTATAGATCTGAAGTCTGGTTGTGCCTGTACACTGCTACAGTGCTATTATTTGAGGTATTTCTACTCTAATACCTTGTGATTTTAGAGGCAGCTTTATTTCTGCCTCTGCAGTTGTCACCTTTTCCTTTTGGGTACATCTCATGATGTGTCTGTGCCATTAATTCCCACAAGTCTACCTCCCTCCTCCCACCCACAGCTTTAAAATAGTATGTATTATAGTTGCCAGTGTGGCTGTGTGCTCCAAACAGTGATTATTCAGGGTGGGGAAAACTAGGACTTCAGAGTTATTTGGGGATTAATTGGATTTTGGCAGCTTTGCTGTTCCTGAACCTTAGTAGGCTGCCTTGGGACTTTGACCACAGTGGAAAAGTGTTGGGGCTGGATATGATGTTGCACTCATCTTCATCCCCAAACCATGAGATTTTGTGAACACCCTGACTTCCCTCCTTACTGTCATGTGGCAGGCACATACTGACCTCAGCAGCTATTTTCTCAATAAGAAGCTCCTGCCTCTGAAATGAAAGGGGTGTCAGGCTGGGGCCTCCAGGTGGAGTCAGGTCTTGTGCCTGCTTGTGTTCCCTTTCTTGGTGGAGAAGGTGTTTTCCTTGTTCAAGGTCAGAAGCCCCTAATAGTAAAAGACACTGACTTTATCTCAGTTCAGCTTTCTTCACGCCACTTAGTGTTGTGGGCCGACATAATGTTACCTCATAGCAGAGATTCTTTTTACAGTAGGTTATTTCCAAGAATATTCTATCTATGGAGCTCAGGGTAGCTATCAGTTGAAATTATTTTAATGTAAATTCCGAGGAGTGGCCTTTAAAACTTGTAATAGTTAATGTTCATGTACATGAAGTAAGTAGTTGAGGTAAAGACAGTTACAAGTGTACAGTTACAGTCATTTGTGGAGACTGTTCTTTTCCTTTCGTCTTTATATGGGTTTGGAGATTGAACTTAGATTGCCAGGCTTGTGTGGCAAGAATCTTTACATCGGCAGCCTACCTTTTGCTTTTATATGGCTTCCTAAAGTACCCACCTGACTGCTTTGGCTTCAGACTCATTGTATCTTGTTTGTTTAGGATATAAGATTCATTGTATCTTGGATGATGACCTTCTGATCCTCCTGCCTTCTCAAATGCTGATAGTACAGGTACAGGCCATCATGTACAGTTATATGGGTTGGGTGAGGATCAAACCCAGGGCTTTGTGTGTGCTAGCCAAGCATTCTACCAGTTGAGCCACATCCCTAGACTGTATTCTTATTCTCTCTCTCTCTCTCTCTCTCTCTCTCTCTCTCTCTCTCTCTCTCTCTCTCTCTCTCTCTCTCTCTGTTTTGTTATTTATGTTGTTTGTTTTGAGACAGGTTCTCATGTAGCATGGGCTAGCCTCAAAGTCACTGAGAACGACACCTTAAACTCCTGGTCATTATGCCTCTACCTTCCAAATACTGGGGTTAAAGGCATATGCTTACATGCTTGGCTTTGTTTGTTTGTTTTGGTTTTTCAAGACAGGGTTTCTCAGTATTCCTTTGGAGCCTGTCCTGGAACTAGCTCTGTTCCAGGCTGGCCTCAAACTCACAGAGATTCGCCTGCCTCTGCTTCTCAAGTGCTGGGATTAAAGGTGTGCACCACCAACGCCTGGC
Source organism: Cricetiscus sungorus (assembly GCA_030556225.1). NCBI lineage: Eukaryota > Metazoa > Chordata > Mammalia > Rodentia > Cricetidae > Cricetiscus > Cricetiscus sungorus. The sequence goes on along the minus strand of JANBXA010000372.1, from coordinate 83,004,715 downwards.
TACTCTTCAGTTGATTCTTAAGAATGATATTTGTATGTGTACTTCTGTGTATCTGTGCATGGGAATATGCACTTGAGTGCAGGTGCCTTTTGAGGTCAGGCATGGGATCTGGATCTAGATGGCTGTTGTGAACCATCCAATGTGGGTACTAGGAACCAAACTCAGGTCTTCTCAAGAGCAGTATGTGTTCTTAATCCCTAAGCCATCACTCCAGCCTCTTTTTGTAGCATTGAGGGTGCTTGTGATCATCCTGTCCAGGACAGGTGTCTCTTGATCTAATCCAGCTGACTCATTCAGTCTAAATTTGCAGTCAGGAGCCTGCACTGAGTAATGAAGATGAGCCACTGGCCTCCAGATGCCAGTGTCTCTTGTGAGATGATGGTAGTGTCCTCTGGTTATATAATGATTAAAAAAAAATGGCCTGATATGACAATATCTGGTGTGAACTTAACACAGCACAGGAGTTTTGTTGTTTGCATCTCTACTTGAAAGTAGGATAAGTTACATTTTAATTAAGCTAGTTTTATTTAGAAACTTAGTAAGAATGGCTGCACTAAACTGTAATTACAGTTGAAGATTCCTGGTACTTGACAAAAAAAAAAAACAAGACATGGGAAAAGGCTAGCTTGTGTTAACTCTGTGGAGCTGTGACTAAAAGTGAGAAACTTCTCATGAGGAATTTTCCACTAGGGAAGCCTATTAGTTCATTGCTCTAGGAAAAGCAAAGAAATGGAGATGGGTTGAAGATGGTTCAGAGCTTAAGAGCACTAGCTCTTCTTCCATAGGATGTAGGTTCAGTTCTCAGCACCTATACTGGCAACTCATAAGCTTCTGTAATTCCAGTTTCAGGGGACCTGACACCTTCTTCTAATTTCCATGAGCACCAGGCACACAAATGGTGCTCATTCATTAATGCAGGCAAAACACTCATACATATAAAGAAAATAAATATTTGAAAAAAAAAATGGATGTGGTCGATTGGAGAGATGGCGCAGTGGTTAAGAGCACTGGCTGCTCTTCAGAGGTCCTGGGTTCAATTCCCAGCAAACACATGGTGGCTCACAACCATCTGTAATGAGATCTGGTGCCCTCTTCTGGCGTGCAGGCATACATACAGACAGAATACTGTATATACAATAAATAAATCTTTTTTATTATTTTTTTATTAATAATATAATTTAAGAATTTTACATGTCGATCCCAGTTTCCTCTTGCTTCCTTCTTCCCTCCACCCCTCCCTTCCTCCCTCTGACCCTCTTTCCCCTATGACATGCACCCTGGCCACCCTCCCCTCCCATTCCCCCACTCCCCATTCCACTTGTAGGGCTATGCTATCCAGGTTGGGTCATGTAAATCTGTCAAGTCATTTGAAATAGGGACTAGGACCTCCCTCCTGTCTCTAGGTTAAGGGGGTATTCCTTCATGGGGGATGTGTCCGCAAGGTCCTTTTGTGCACCGGGAATACATCCTGTTTCTACTGTCTGAGGTCCCCCAGACTGCTCAGTTCTTCTAGCTGAGACCCATATTCAGGAGGTCTGAGTCAGTCTTATGCTGGATTCCCAGCTATCAGTCTGCGACCCAATAAACTCTACCAGGGAACTCCTACAGCTGATAAACACCTTCAGCAAACTAGCAGGATACAAGATAAACTCAAAAAAAAAATCAGTAGCCCTACTTTATTCAGATGGCAAAGAGGCTGAGAAAGACATCAGAGAAACCTCACCCTTTACAGTAGCCACAAACAACATAAAGTATCTTGGGGTAATGCTTACCAAACATGTGAAAGACCTATACAATAAGTACTTTATGGCTTTAAAGAAAGAAATTAAAAAAGATACCAGAAAATGGAAACATCTCCCATGCTCTTGGATAGGAAGGATAAATATTAAAGTAAAAATGGCAATCTTGCCAAAAGTAATCTACAGATTCAATGCAATCCCCATTAAAATCCCAGCACAATTCTTCACTGACCTTGAAAGGATAATAATCAATTTTGTATGGAAAAACAAAAGACCGAGAATAGCCAAAACAACCCTGTACAATAAAAGAACTTCAGGAAGCATCACCATCCCTGACTTTAAGCTCTACTACAGAGCTATAGTTCTGAAAACAGCCTGGTATTGTCACAAAAATAGACAGGTAGACCAATGGAATCAAATCGAAAATCCCAATATTAACCCACACACCTATGAACACCTGATTTTCAACAAAACAGCTAAAAGAATACAATGGGGGGAGGAAAGCATCTTCAACAAATGGTGCTGGCACAATTGGATGATGGTATGTAGAAGACTGCCGATAGACCCATGTCTATCGCCATGCACAAAACTCAAGTCCAAATGGATCAAAGACCTCAACATAAATCCAGCCACACTGAACCTCTTAGAAGAGAAAGTAGGAGGTACCCTTGAACAAATTGGTATAGGAGACCGCTTCCTGAACATAACTCCAGTAGCACAGACACTGAGATCAACAATTAATAAGTAGGACCTCCGCAAACTTAGAAGCTTCTGTAAGGCAAAGGACACAGTGGACAAGACCAAACGGCAGCCCACAGACTGGGAAAAATTTTTTACCAATCCTACATCTGACAAAGGGCTGATCTCCAAACATACAAAGAACTCAAGAAACTAGTCAACAAAACACCAAATGACCCAATAAATAAGTCTTTAAGAAGAAAAAAAAAATAATGTAAATTTGAAGTAGAGGAAAGGGCCCTGAAGGTTGAGGTTAAAAACCTTGCTTGTTTTGGCTCTTCATTTTTGGAATAGTTTTATGACATTTTGTCATTCCTTGTGTGGCATGGCCCCAGGTTATTTTATTTGGCAGGCAGGAATAGCTCTTTATTGAGATATAATTCATCTGGCAGATAGCTTACCTATCTGAAGTATTTGCTGATTTTTTTAAAAAAAATCTTTGCATATTGGAGCTATGCAACCATGACAGTAACCATCCCCAACTCAAACAACATACCGTTTGCCTGTGGTGGCACTCCTTCCTGTTTTTCCCCAACACTCTTTTTTTTTTTTTTTTAATCATTTTTCTTAATTATCCCAGTTCCCTCACCCTCCCACCCTCCCATGCTCCCCAAATCCCCTCTCATCCTATTCCCCCAACCCCCTTACTCCACAGGGAGGGTGATACCTTCCAGGAGGGATCAATAAAATCTGTCAAGTCATTTGGAGTAGGGATGAGGCCCTCCCTCCTGCCTCTAGGCTAAGGGAGTATCCTCCTTGGGGAATGTCCTCCTAAAGTCCTTTTGTGCACCAGGGATACATCCTGGTTCCACTGCCAGAGGTCCCTTAGACTGCCCAGGCATTCTAACTGAGACCCACGTTTAGGGGGTCAGAGTTGGTCCAGTGCTGGTTTCCCAGCTATCAGTCTGGGGGTCCATGCGCTCCTCCTTGTTCATGTCAGCTGTCTGTGTGTTTCTGTAGCCTGGTCTTTACCCCGTTTTCTTATCACTCCTTCCTTTCTGCAATTGGATTCTAGGAGTTTGGCTCAGTGTTCAGCTGTGGGTGTTTGCTTCTGTTTCCATCAGCTACTAGATGAGGGCTCTATGATGGCATATAAGTTAGTTATCAATCTCATTATCAGGGGAAGGCATGCTTTGATGTCTTGAGTCAGAATATCTGAGATTGAGTAGTTTAAAGGAAGAAAAGTGTATTTCTTAGCTCTGGAGAGTAGACCCTGAAAAATCAAGGTGCAGGCATCTGGTGTTATCCTTTACACTACTCAACATGGTGGAAATCTGTAATTAAAAGGAGAATGTTGTGTACTTTCTTGGCAATGGAGTAAAGGAGAGAGATCTTGCTGCACAGGCCCTTGCTGTACTAGTTCACTGGTCATGGCCTACCCGAGCTTACTGGAGATGTGCTTGTCTTTTTTTTTCCCACTCCCTGTCAACTCTGTTTTTCTATACTCCATTCTGAAGTCCTCATTGTATGTGCTACACAGTCAGAGTCTCTTGGGCCTTGGTCTTCCTCTGAAATTTTATTTTTGCGGTGTAGACAGACAAATGTATTGTCTGGAAGGGCTTGAGCAATTAGAAGAAGAGTTGAATTCAGAAACTAGATGAATCACCAAAGACTAATTTTGGTTTATATATGAAGAAATTGCTGAGTGTATGAATATATTCCCTAGAGGCTGGAGAGATGGCTCAGTGGTTAAGAGTACTGGCTTCTCTTTCATAAGACCTGGGTTCAAGCCCCAATATCCACATGGTAGCTCACAACCATCTGTAACTCCAATTCGAGGAGCCCTGATGCCCGCTCTGAGATACATGGCAACAAAGCACTCATACACATAAAATCATTTTTATAACTGAAAATAAACAAAAACCAAGCTATTTATCAGTAAGAATTAGCTGCCTAATGAAGAAAGTTCTAGAACTACATGCATTCTTTGCTGCTTGTGGAGTGTCCTCTTAAGATGTTTACACAGTGCTTTTCTGTTCATGGTGAGGACGGGACTCTGAGGTTCTTGCATGTTGGATACAGGCTGGTCCCTGCCAAAGCTGACAATTTTGTGCCTTTTCTGGGGGGGGCGGTTGCTTTTCAGGCAAGGTCTCTCCATTGAGCTCAGGCTAGCCTAGAATTCACCATCTTCTTGCCTTTGCCACTCCAATGTGGGGGTTACAGGACTGGGCCACACATCTGGCTTTTAGGTTTTATGCTAAACTATTAAGAATGGCAGGAGAAAGTATCTTAACCCTTCAAAATGTAATCTTCTTTGAGAAATACACGTCTAATATAAAGAAGTTTATTTACATCGCCTGATAGAAAACTTGCATTTCTAAAAACTCTTAGATATATTTATTTTTGTGTGTATGAGTGCTTTGTCTCCATCTATGTTTGCCTACCAAGAGGGTATCAGGTCCTCCTGGAACTGGAGTTTCAGATGCTTGTGACCCTCCATATAAGTGATAGGAACTGAACCCAGGTCCTGAGCCCCCAACTTGCATTTGTTATACATGGAACATTGTAGACTCTCAATTCACCAGATCTGTGTAAAGGCCTCATTTTTGTGGACCAGGATAGGAACTTTAGCATTCCTCAGCCTCCTCATCTGGAATTTGGGGTCAGGAACAGTATTAATTGTTAAGATTCTGTAGTTTGTCTCATGCACTGAAGAACTCATTGAGTGTTTTGGGGTTATAATAATATTAGTAATAATTACATAATAAATAATAAAACAATCTTTCAGGGAGAAAGGAGAGATGTGGGTGAACCTTTTATTTAAATAAAATAGAAGTTTAACCTTTTATTTAAATTTCTCTTAGAGGAAACACAAGAATAGAAGAGGCATGTGAAATGTATACCAGAGCTGCAAATATGTTCAAGATGGCCAAGAATTGGAGTGGTATGTACAACATTTTGTTACTTATCAGGCAAATGCTTTAAAAATAATATTGTAGGAAGACAGGACTGTGTATTCCCTTTAAAGAGTGAGACTCTTGGTCCCTGAGGCAGGCATTGGTGCCAAAAGGATCCTCATCTCAAGTAACTAAGGGACATTGTCTGCCTCAGTTTCAGCAAACCACCAGTAGAGCAGGCTGTAGGATCTGAAAGAAGCATTTCATGGACTAGGAAGGGTAGGTATGCTTCTTATAATAAATGCACTGCCATAACTATAGGAAAACTCATTGAGAACTAACAAAATGGATAGAAATGCCTTAGCATGCATTGAGAATTTCAAAGCAATTCTCTACTTTGAATTCACTGAGAACTGAGTGATAGTATAAGCTCCATTAGCTAGCACATTCTTTAAGGTGAGTCCTCACTCACACTAAGATTCTTCTCTTTGTCTGAGTGGATTAACCCTTGCTAACACTAATTGAAGAGAAAGATGCCACTTTTTCCCTTGGAGAAAGAGACTTCTATAGCTCAGATGGTGATGGGACCCTTATGCAAGTGAATGTAGAGGCAGCCTTGGGTCAGAGAGAACATGGGTTTCTTGCTTGGCAAACAGCTATTTTAAAGTACAAAGTGGCTCCTGCCTTTTCCTAGTTGCTATTTCCTATTGCTTTTAAAGCAGACACTTGGTTTCAAAGAAGATGCTTTTGAGCTGGAAGTTCTGTATCAGCTTACTTTGCAGTAGAGTTTTAGTTAAAAGAGAAATGGAAAGGTTTCAAAAGCACTTATGCCCACATTGTATTTTACTGAAGAACAAATGAAAGATAAACAGAATTGTCCCTGCAGCCCATCTTTTCTACTCAAGTCCTATAATCAGGTGAAAAGTGATCTTACCCAAGAGTGCTTACCAGCTTTCTCTGAAGATCAGATCCTAGGAAATTCATGCCTTCCATGTCTTTTGCTAGGGTGGTGTCCCCATTGTCCTTGTGTTCTTCTCTTTCTCAATGTGTGGCTGACTGTAGCCTGAACTGTCCTGAAACTCATTATAAGCCCAGATAGGTCTTCTACTTGGAGCCATTTTCCTCCCTTGTCTGCCAGATGCTAGGTTAGTAGGCATGTGACACCATGCTTAGCTCCGTCAGTCTTACTGAGGCTGAGTAAGTCGGGGCATATTGGGTTTGTACAGTGACCTTCCAGGACTGCCTTCTTTCTTCTTCTGACCTCATGAGTTCACGCCCCTGGCTCCCACCCCAGAACCTTGGTGTGTGCTGTTTCCTCTATGTGCATACTTGCCCTTGTTTGTTGCTTTCTCAGATCCATCTTCAAATGTTATCTTCTCTTTTAACTGCTCCTCATAACAATCTCCTTCCTGGACACTCGCTACTCTTCCCCACTGCTCACACTACCACCTAGCAAAAACATGGAAGTTACATGGTGTTTTAGTTACTTATATTTACACATGTTCTTCACATAGTGGCTCTCACTAGCATGTATTTTTAAAGGTCAGAGTATTTACATGTTTCCATTCTGACTGTATCTCCAGGGTCCATACTGTGTCTCTGATATGGTAGATGTTCAGTATATTTATTTGTTAGTTGAATAAATAAACATAAGGCCCTGAAACTAAGGCAGGGTTGTTCTGGTGGTGATCATAGCACAATTTGTCTCTTGTAATTTTGAAAGTTATTTTATAATGATTAAGTTAATGCTTTCAGCCGCTATTCAAACTAAGCCTGACACACTAGGCAACTTCCCAGAGGCCACTCTCCTATATAGACACTTCCTGGTCAAGAGAGACCTGCCCCTGTTAGCAGTGGCCAGAATATGTGTTCCAAGTGATAAAGTGGTGGCATGAAGAGGTAAACCAGCACCAACTATTGTCTCAGAGATTGAGATAGCCCAAAGGAGCCAGCTGTTGTGCTGTGTGTACCCCAGCAGGAAAAGCACAGGTTCTGGGACGATAAACATAGTAGAAAGTAAGATGCTGGTGGGAGCTGTAAAGGAGTGAGAAGTGTGCTGGAGCACAGGGATGTGCGGAGGACAGATGTGTCTGCAGCAATGAAAGTGGCCAGCACCAGTGCTTCCCGAGCCAGGTCCTCCCAAAACTTCATGGCAGGTCCAGGTCACTACATTCTTCCAAGGCAGAGCCCATCAGAGCTCCTGATCAGCTGGCTGATGGCTGCAGCTAGCTTGGCCTTGGCGCTTCTCAGTCTTTTGCCTCTTGTGTGACTCTTCTGTTGCCAGCAGGGATTATTCTGATCCAGCTCTGGCCCTACAGCCAGTTCTCATCCGTCAGTATCTCCTTTAGTGCTTTTCTGCTGCTGGAACAAAATACCTTCATCTGAGTAATTTATAAAATACAAGTCCCAAGATCGAAATGCCAGCAAATTCAGCATCTGGCAAGGGCTCCTCTCTGCTTCCAAGATGGCTGGCATCTTCTTGCTTCATCCTACAAGGCAACTTGTTCCTTACAGTATCTTCTATACTGGTGTTAATTCCACTCATAAGTGTGGAATACTCATGGATTAACAACTCCCTAGAGGCCCTAATGAGTAATACTATCACATTGGGTATTAAACTCCACAATGTGAAAGGGGTGGGGGACACCAACATTCAGTCCACAGCAGCACCCATGTTGTGCTAGGTAGTAAATGTTTCCTAAATATCATGTGTTCTCTTGTGTCAGAAACAGAGGCACAGGATAAGAACTGAACTGGGGCAGGCTACAGGGTTTGTGTGGCTTTCTTTCCTTGATGATGGGCAGAAGTCCACATGGGAATTAGGTTAATGCCTGTGAAGAGGGTATTTGGGACAAGGGAGACAGCTAAAGCTTTCATAGACTTGAATGTTTTATTTCTTAAGGAAAATTTAAAGCAAATGGTTACTTAGCAGAGTACACTGATTTGTGATTGTCAGTACAGCCTTTAGCTGTGAGCAGAATTCCAGAACAGCTTGAAGGAGGAGAGGCTTACTTAGCTCACAGGTTCAGGGATTTGGTCTGTGCTTGTTTGACTCCATGTGCATGGATAGAATGTCATGGGCTGGGGGGAGAGGGGATTAGAGGGGCTTCTCTGTCTTACTGGGATGCAAGAGCAAGGAAAGGAAGGTGGCCCTGACAAGCCTCAGCCCCCTCCCTCAGTGACCTTCATTTTTCATTTAGTCATACCTCTTGAGGCTTCTAGAGCTAACTAAAATAGCACCACCAGCTGGAGACCAAGCATTTGAAACATGAGCCTGGGCATGGTAACACATGCCTGTCTATAGTCATGACACTTAGCAGGCTGAAGCAGAGGGGATTGATTGAAACTTCAGGGAAGGCAAGACCTGGTCTTAGCAAACCATATCTTCCTTTCCCCAAGTATTTTAATCTTGAAGTGGTTCTCAACCTGTGGGTCATGACCCCATGGAGGTTGAATGATCCTTTCACAAGGGTTACCTAAGACCATCAGTAAAAACACAGGCATTTTCTTTACGATCCATGACAGTAGCAAAATTACAATTATGAAGTAGCAATAAAAATAATTTTATGGTTGGGGGTCAGCACAACATGAGGAACTGTATTAAAGGGTTACAGCATTAGGAAGGTTGAAAACTGTTACCTTAAGTTTTTGTGCCATTCTAAGTCATGATTTTCCTAGTGGAGCAGATTGAACAATGACAGCTGAGTAACATGGACATTGGAAATGAGAAATGAGTAGATGAATAGCCTTGGCTTTAGGGCTTGGCCTTTCTTTTATTGTGTGAACTAAGTGCCCCTTTTTGGGCTGATCTTTTGGGGTTAGGGACAGAGATCAAGATCCTAAATGTTGACTGTCAGTCATTGAGTGGTGGGCCAAAAAAAAAAAAAAAAAAAAAAAAAAAGAGGTGGCTTGGTGTCCAGGAAGCTTGGCAGGTCCTCTAGAACTACGAAGGGAAAGTGACCAACACTAAGATGCACTTGTCTTGATGCGTGTGGTCTCTGGCTGCAGGCTTCTTTTTGAAGACCTGTACCTTTCCTGTGTGGGGCCTGGCGTTGTCTTTGGAAAGGCTGTTCCTTACTGTTTAACCATGCATCTTCTTCAGCTGCAGGAAATGCATTTTGTCAAGCCGCCAAGCTCCACATGCAGCTTCAAAGCAAACATGACTCTGCTACCAGCTTTGTGGATGCTGGGAATGCTTACAAGAAGGCAGACCCTCAAGGTAAGGCCACTGGCTGTCTGTGTCACTGACCAGCGTGTTTCCTGTGGTGGTGAGGTTAGTGTGTCATGCTGAGTCCTGGTAATAAGAATTCTTGCATTATAGAATAAGAAAGAAATTTTGTTTGTTTGTTTGTTTTTCGTGACAGGGTTTCTCTGTGTAGCTTTGGAGCCTGTCCTGGAACTAGCTCTTGTAGACAAGGCTAGACTAGAAATCAGAGATCTGTCTGCCTCTGCCTCTGCTGGGATTAAAGGCATGCACCACCACTTCCTGGCAAGAAAAAAATTTTGGTTATTTTAATAATGTCTACTTGTAAAGACATCAATTTGGAGGAGTTGAGGGATATTTGAGACAGTTTTTCATCGTGTGCTAAAGCTGGCTCTGCACTCCTGCCTTTGCCTTTCATGTGCTGGGATTACAGGCACTTTCTCATCTCATCTTCATGAAATAAATGAACGAAGAAGGAAAGCCTGGTGTCCCATCCTACTAAGTGTATTTCACTTAGCGAAGGAGTGTAGTATCCAGTGGCTAAAAAGGTATCTTAACCACACAGCACTCTTTTCATTGTTTTTCTAAGTGCTTTTCATAGCTTTTTTTTTTTAATAGGAAAGAATGTTGGACATCAAATTAATACAATTTTTGCAAATGTTAACTTCTTTTTTGAGAAGGATTAAACTAAAGCTATTAAAATTCCATACATTTATATGATCATCTTTGAATCCTCTTTTCTTCTGTAGTCTATTTTGTTTAACACATAAATCTAAACTTCTAGAAATATATCCCAAAGAAAATGTCATCAAGCGTTTTTGTATAAAGATTATTATAACCATATTTTTATTTCCAAAAGTGAGAGATGGGGCACAGTGGGTATGAGCAGAATGACTCCATATTGTAGGATATCACACAAGCATCCAAGTTCCTGGTTTGGGGCTGGGTGTGGTGACACACATCTGTGATCCCTGCACTTGGGAGAGTGAGGCTGGAGGCTTAGGGGTTGCAGACCAGCCTGGGATATGAGACACTGCCTCAAAGAAACCAAAGTGCTTGGTTTCATAGAGTGTCTGTTGCACTGGTAAATGTTCACATGCTAATTAAGGAGTGCTGTGTGGCCATAGTTTCTGAAAACAAAACAAAACAAAAGCTAAAAACAAAAACCCTTGTGCATGTGGAAACACATCCAAAACACTGGAAAGGAAAGTGCTGAAGTGGGAATGCTGGGCCTAAGTGGTGGTATAAATAATGTCTCTCTGTTTTCCTATAATTTGTAAGGTGTAGCAGTTAGTGTACATTTTTAAGTACACTGTAGGGGGAAAAATTACTTTTCATTTTTGTTGTTTTAGTCACTTTTCTGTTCCTCCAGTCAAGCTTTGCCTCCTTGCTGCCTCTTTCAAACTGAAGGCAAACTTGGTGCTGTCGGCCACAATGTGCTATGAGAAGAAACTTTGTGGCACATTGTTTTAAGAAATGAATATAAGTTGTTAACATTGTCATTGTGAAGGTTTGCCTTGGTTTCATGGATGTGTATACCAATGTAACTTTTAGGGTACCAAAAGTTAGTGTCTTTGAGCAGTGTACGAGTTTGGCTTAAAAGTTGAACAAGCATTACAAAGTGCTTTTGAAGTTGACCACATGAAGAGTGGGGACTATTGAAATGATCTTCCTTGTGAAGAGGTTGATATTTTCCAAAAACTATATAAACACACATGATACTAATGAAGGCTGCATTTGCTGTATACAGTGGCAGGTCTCATTTACCAGTGTTACTGAGCCACACTGCTTTAAATACCAGTGCAGCTGCTAGGAACAAAGCCACGCTAATGAATCTGGACTGTGCATGATCACATCAGCTCCCACTAACCAGCCTGCCCACCGCTACCCCAAATTTAACTCCTTACCATCAGTAGTAGCAGCCAGGAAACAGGCTCAGCTGAACCCTCTTTCACTGAATGAATTTTTCATTGTTTTTCTTAAATGCCCACGCTTCAGAGGCTATCAACTGCTTAAATGCAGCCATCGACATTTACACAGACATGGTAAGACATTGCATTGCTTGAATGGCTGTGGGGTGGACTCCTTGAGCTGCTTTAGAGTTGTATTTTTTCCTGGCCCCAAACTAATTGGAGTTTTGTGTAGATAAAGCAGGTATATGACTCTGCTTTCTCCCCTAGGGAAGATTTACAATCGCAGCCAAGCACCACATCACGATTGCAGAGATCTACGAGACTGAGCTTGTGGACATTGAGAAGGTAAGCACGACCATGCTCATGAAAGTAGTTCAGAAGCAGGATGCTTGGCCTGTTAGGAATCCTCTCCTCTTTCCCAGCTGACTGGAGTGGCCCAGAATCATTATAGGTCTCCTGGAGGAGACTGCCTAGGTCTAGCTAGCTGAGTAAAGGGGCTGTTTACCTGGAGTGCCAGAGATTTTCTGAGCTTACCTGTTTGTGTTTTGTTCATGTTAAAATGGTCAAAAGACTTTCCACCTGTCTGCTGAAGTTCTCTGAAGCTCTGGAGAAGTGGAAGGCAAACTCTGCACCCTCAGTCAGAATTACTCACTCAGTGTCACTGCTCTCATCTGTATCCTGCTTGCCAGCTTTTCTTCTTGGGTCCCACAGTCATCTCTGATTTCGGTTTTAGACCAAATTTTCTTCTCAAGTGCTGCCCCTGAGTTCTCTGCAGTTGGCAGGCTTCCTTGCCCATCTAGCTTATAAAGGGTTCTTTTTTTGAGGGGGGGGGGACAGTTGCTGTGCTCACTACTTTCTTAGTCCCTGTGCCCAGTTTCATGTGATCAGTGCCAGAGCTGGCAGCTGGCCTGCTCCCTCGTTCCCTCACCTCAGACTGTCAAGCAGCAAAGCAACCACAGTGAGCCTTGCTACCAGTGTGCCAGTCTGACTCTACCGCCTTTTTTTAAAGATCCATTTTAAGCTGTGCCAAGGTGGTGCATGACTTGAATCCCAGAAATCAGGAAGTAGAGCAGGTGGATCTCAGAATTTGAGGCCACCTTGCTCTACAGAGCTAGTTCTAGAGCAGCCAAGGCTACAAAGAGAAACTCTTCCTCAAAAAACCAAACAATCATCTTACATGTTTGAGTATTTTGTCTACATGTGCCCTGGAGGCCAGAAGAGAGTATTGGATCCTCTGGAACTGAAGTTACAGATGGTTGAGCATCCCTGTGGGTGCTGGGATTCCAACCTGGGTCCTGTGGAAAAGCAGTCAATGCTCTTGACCACTGACCTATCTCTTCAGCTCCTGTGTGCAGCCTTTTGTTGACACACAGCTAGAGACCTGCACTAGCTCTTCATGACCCCACTGAGTTGCTCCTCCACTGCACTCCTATACCTCTGGAACCTCAAATTTATCCTATTCTTTTGCTCTGTCCACCTTGCTTTAGCCTGTGTGGCCTCCATCTGTCCCTTCCCTGTGCCAGAAGAGCTCCTGCTCTGGGATCTGGGTACCAGCTGTTCCTCTGTTTGCCCAACTCTTCCTCACACATCCACAAACTGACTCCTTGTGTCCTTAATCAACTTTTCTAGCCATGGTCCCCTAGCTAAGATTTAGATCCCAGGAATACTTATCTAGATGACACCCCCACAAATACCTATTCTTTACTCATCTCCACACCATCGTACAGCCACCTCTCTCACCTTTCAACCTGTGGCATATGCTTGTTCACCATTCTGGTACTTCTGTTTCCTTCCCGCCTCCCCACCCCAGTATATATTGTTCTGTTGAAAGTAGGTTAGGAACTACAAACTGACAGGTGGTGGTGGTGCACGCCTTTAATTCCAGCATTCGGGAGGCAGAGGCAGAGGCAGAGGCAGAGGCAGGTGGATCTCTGTGAGTTAGAGGCCAACCTGGTCTACAGAGCTAATTCCAGGACAGGTAGGACTGTTACACAGAGAAACTCTGACTGGGGGGGGAGAGGAGGAGGAGGAGGAGGAGGAGGAGGAGGAAGAGGAGGAGGAGAAGAAGAGAAGTCAGGAGTTTGAGACTGAAGGATTGTAAACTCAAGGCCAGTATGTGTGCTTAGGGAGGCACTATCTCAAGAAAAACAGTTATGTATACTTTACACACACATTCAGATATGGAGGCAGAGCTAAATTGTTGGCCCCTGACTTTGAGGCTCTTACATCATTGGAAGTTTGAAATTTATGTTTGAAAAGTCAATGAGCCAAAGTACTGGTTTGTTCTAGATATTATTCACTGTCAGTATGACAGATGTTTGTATGCACTTTTGTTTCCTTCACAGATTTTAGTTATTAGGCTGTGAGATGTGCCATCAAGCGTGCAGATTACTTCTTGTAGCTTCCTGAGGTAAAACACTCACCCACATGTAAACAGGTCCTACATATGTGATCCTTAAATGACCCAGGGGAGATAAAGCTTGTTTTTGTTTCTGGCTCCTGTAGAACCTGACTTAATGGCATTGCTTATCACACAGGATAGGCACACACTGTAGCTTTGTCTTTAGCCCGAGGCTATGTGTTCTAAGAGAACCGAACCTATTTAAAGGTTTGTTTACAGTGTTGTGTGTGCACAATGGACTCTTACAGTGGAAATGGTGAGATGCTGTAGGCTCCACTAGCTCTAAGGCCCACAAATGCCTGCTAAGTTGAAATGCCACTGGAGTAAAGATCCATCACTAGTGGCTGCTCTCCTTTCCTGAGTCTTTTCTGTTAAAACTTGGGAAACCGTAGAGTCTGGGTGTTGGTTTGACTAGCATTATTTAAAAAAAAATAAAAAAAATAAACCAAAAAACTTACAATGCAACTTCTGCACCTAAGGTTATTTCAGAGGAGGAAGCAGAAAGATTTAAAAGTCAGAGGAACAGGGAGTTTGCTGTGAGACTGTTTCTCCTTGTAAGCTACACCCATAAAGCCTCATCAGCATGGCTGCCTAAAGGTGAGCTGAACAAGGACAGTAATTGACATGCTAGTGTGGACAGAGGAAAGCCCAGGAGGCCTCAGCCCTAGACAAAAACAAAACAAAACAAAACAAAAAAACAAACAAACAAACAAAAAAACTTATGGGCAGCTAAGGAAAGCTGAGAGCAGGAGAAATCATCTTCCCCAGGGATAGATAATCATGCCCATTGGGGATCAACACCAATGTTTAGCCCTGATACACAGACTGAGCAGGTCGTATTTGTGCATTTAGGCATATATGTGTAACCACAATTAATGCAAAAATGGGCCATGAATTTGAAAGAGAACAAGAAGGGTCTAGAAGGAGAAAATGATGTAATTATAATCTCAAGAATTAAATGACTAAAACAAAACAAAACCCTGTAACCAGTGGTAGCTTTAATGCCAGCATTTGGGAGGCAGAGGCAGTGGCATCTTTGTGAATTCAAGGCCAGCCTGAACTCAGAAAGTTCCAGGTCAGTTCTAATGACCTAAAACTAAATAAAACTTATTATGAATATCTTCCTAATAAATACTGTTAGACTAAATTGTTAAGTGTGTACTTCCTTCCATCTGAGACAGCAGCTCCTATGACTCAGCTCAACCCTGTTCATTGCTGTCAGTGAAAAACTATTCCTCTCCTAGGAAGAGGGTCTGTGGTCCATGTTTTTTACAGGAGACATGGGTAAGTTCTTTGTGCCCTGATCCATTTATTGCAGTGGAAACATTGCTAAGCAGTTCAGAGAATAAAAACAGTTCAGAAGGGGCAAGAGGGCCAGGCCAGGCATTTAAACCAAAGCCTCACAGAGGCCAAGCATGTACCCTACTGCTAGGCTAGGTCCCAGCCCCAAAGGCCTACCCCCCCCCACGCAATCATAAATTTGCTGAATTTTTTTGGTCTTTTGTATGACTTGGAATGTTGGCAGTAGTCTAGTTGGGGGCTTTTGTTCATTCACTTCTGGTTACTGAGCATCTGCCATATGGTAGGCATTTTTCTGTGCTCAGGGATGCTATGGTGAACAGCAGTCCCTGGCCTTCCCTTACAGAACTTGCTTCTATGGGAGGTGGAACCATGTGTGTGACAGTTCTGAGAAGGATTCCAAGTGATTGATTTGTCTTGCTGCTTTTTTGTATGGACTTTTGTATCTGTTAAAAGAGGGTCATAGTGTACCTATCCTTTTTCTGTCTTGGGACCTCTTCCCATTACCTTTAACTGTATATAGCTCATATGTTTAACCATTGAAGTCCTTCTTATTTTTTTTTCCTATTATAAATGATACTAAGGAAATCTGGGAAGCATATTAGCTGAAACACAGAGTAGAGGTGTCTTATTGAGGAATTGTTCAAGGTGTGTGTTCTTGGTATGTTCCACAATCCAGAGACTTCAGTAGTGTGGCTCCGGCAGCTGTAATCACTACAGATAGGCAGAGGCCACTGGCTTTTAAAAGGGTATTCACATGTAATTCCCAAGCCTGCTTTGTTCTATTTGTTTTATTTCTGTGCCTAGCACCTTTAGTCTGATTTTCGTGTGTTACTAGTTGTGTATATGGGTCTTATTGGGAAAGCTTTGTAAATTAAGGCAGAGGACTGTAAATCTACTGCTTGCTTGGATATGTCTACAAGCCAACAAAGGTGTTTTACTGCTTAACCATGAGAAGCAAGAACTTTTGTGGTACATAACCATCCTGTGAGATTGGGTCAATGAGGTGGCTCAGGGGGTAAAGCACTTGCCATGTAAGTCTTATGAACTCGTCCAATCCCAACACTTGCTATGTAAACTTGATGAACTCTTCCAATACCCAGGACTCCCACAAAATGGAAGGAGAAACCCACTCTGCAAAGTGTCCTCTGACTTCCACATCCCTCTGACCCTCTTTCCGAAAATAAACTTTTAAAAATATTTAAATCATGCAAAAACTGATGTTTTATTGTCAGTCTCTAAACACAGCACTCATTCCTTTGTTTTTGGTGGCTGTGCTATTACATGCTCACTGAGTACTTGCCAGCAAATCCATCAGCTGCTAGTCCCCAAAGTATGATTTAAGCCACTGCAGAAAATGCTTATCTGATCCCTGTTTTAAAGCCTCCTGCTTATTTATCTGTTGCCATTTGGGCTGCAGAAGCCATCGGTATTTCAGGCCCTTACCTGTAGACATGGTCTGTTGCCCCATAACCGCCTGAAAAGCAGCCAGTTATTTCCAGATTTATCCCCATTGATTTGCTTGTTTTTGTTTTTTAAGACAGGGTTTCTCTGTGTAGCTCTAGCTATTCTGGAATGCACTCTGTAGACCAGGATGGTGTTGAACTCACAAAGATCCACCTGCCTCTGCCTCTCAAGTGCTGGGGTTAAAGTCATGCACCACCACCACCACCTGTCTCTCATCAGGCATATTAAAGCAGTATACACCACCATCCTGTTCTAGCTGCTTTACATACTTGGGGCTTTGGTAGTGTGTTCTACCTTCTAAACTATTGAGGGGTCTGATTTCACTAATACTCTTGGCACAGCCTGATGAGGTTGTCTAGCTTTCTTCTCCATTTAACTGTTGCATGGGTATCATATATTTTAAATGGAAGAACACCTTTGCTCAGGTAATGCTTGTAGTAGGAAAAGTCAAAGTTGTTGCCATAAGTTGTAGAGTAAAACAGCCCCAAAGCTCTCTAAGTTAACCCCTACAGAGTGAAGATTTGACAATGACTGGTATGCTGGAATAAGGAGTTAGTAAGGAGGCAGGTTGATGGAATGCTGTCATCTTCAGTCTGTGTAGTCAGTCACCCCAGACCTGGCCATGTCTTTAACTTTTAGGAAATGGAAAAGATGAAAGGTACAGAGTAAGATGTTTGGCCATTCACATTCTATCAGAGAAGTAGTCATGGGGCCACCCTGACTGCAGTGAAAGCTGGACTGTTTGCCTTGAGTGAGGGAAACTACTGGTGACTTCTGTTGCTGTACATAAAACAGCATGACCAAAGCAATTTGTGGAACAAAGAGCTTGTTTTGGTTTAGACTTCCAGGGGATAGAGTCCATCATGATAGGGAGGCATTGTGGCAGAAGATAACATCTTCATCATCAAACAAGAGGAGAGAAGGAGCTAGAAATGGGATAGGGCTGTAAACTCTCAAAGCCCACCCTCAGTGACATACTTCCTCCAGCAATCCTGTACTTTCCCATACCTCTCCATAGAGCACCATGAAATGGACCAAGTTGTCAAATATGTGAGCCTAAGAAGAACAGTTCTCATTCAAGCCACCACAGATAGATTCAGATGAAATCAAGCATTTTGTCTCCAGCAGGCTTTGGGGATTCAAGCCACCACAGATAGATTCAGATTAAATCAAGCATTTTGTCTCCAGCAGGCTTCAGGGCCACATGCTTTGCTGAAGAGGCCAAGTTCTGAAAGATTTAACACTGGAATAAGCTTAATTATAGAGAAAAATAATGGTGTACGTGAAGTCTTAAATGTTTTATTACATTTATTCATTTATTTTGTGTTGCACATGTGTGCCATAACACACTTGTGGAGGTCAGGAATCTCTTCTTGACTTTCACCATCAGAGTTTCAGGAATCAAACTCGGGTTGTCAGGCTTGGCAGCAAGTGCTTTTACCTACTGAATCGTCTTACCAGGGCTCATGTGTGGTTTTTAAATGCAATTCTTTGAATGAATTGTTTGTAAACTAAATATATGTACTTCCAGGCTATTGCACATTATGAACAGTCTGCTGATTATTACAAAGGAGAAGAATCTAACAGGTATGTGCTTTTCTTCATATCTGTAATGGCCTTTTCATATGTGGTGAAGGATACCTCACCTATGCCGTCTGAGCATCTCTGCAGAAGCAAGTGCCTTCAGGCCATGTCTCTTCAGTATTGCCACTTACTATGCACTGTCCTACTTTCAGCTCTGCTAACAAATGTCTGCTGAAGGTGGCAGCGTATGCTGCACAGCTGGAACAGTATCAGAAAGCCATCGAAATCTACGAACAGGTAAAGACACTGTTGTCACCTTGACAAAGTTTGATTTTTGGTTGGTTGGTTGGTTGGTATTTTTGAGGCAGGGTTTTCTCTGTAGCTTTGGAGGCTGTCTTAGAACTCACTCTGCAGACCAAGCTGATCTCGAACTCAGAGATCTACCTGCCTCTGTCTCCCGAGTGCTGGGATTAAAGGTGTGCACCACCAATGCCTGGCCACCTTGACAAAGTTTGTAATAATCACTGCTACCTACTGCTTAACCATCCCCATCACTCCCAAAAGAAGCTTGGAAAGACAAACTGCTTTCTATTTCCCTGATTTGCTATTCTTGACCCTTTTACATACTTGGAATACTGCGATAAATATTCTTTTGTGACTGACTTTGTCATTTGTCATAGTGTTTTCAAGGTTCTTCATGTAAAAACATGTCTATGTTTCATTGCTTTTCATGGTTGAATAATGCTTACTCTGTGGTTTATAAATTCATTTGTTGATAGGCATTTGAGGTGCTTCCACTTGGAGTCTATTGAGGGTGTACTGCTGTGAACATTTGCACTTAACTTTTGTGGGAGCACGTACTCAGTTATGTTGGCTGCATACTTGGGGATGCAATAGAGATTGTTGGGATTCATGGTTCCCAAGCCTGCCTTGCTGAGAAACTACCAGACTCTTACAGAGTACAGCACAGTGCCCAGGGCTCAGCTTCTCCACATCCTCACTAGCATCTCTCTGTGATCCTTAATGAATTCAAAGGGTCATCTCCTCTTTCTCTCATGATGAGTGATATTAATTTTTGTGTGCTCACTGGATATTTTCCATCATTGGTGAAATGTCTGAGTCATTTGTTCATTTTGATAGTTAGAAGATCTTTAACCCTAGATATTAGGATACAAGTCAGGAATAACTTACAAATATTTTTCCCATTCTATGGATTTTCTTTTTTATTCTGTTATTTGTCCTAATTTAGACTTTTTTAGTATTTAAAATAAATTTTAAATGTTTTTTTATTTAGAAACAATCTTACTTTACATGTCAATCCCCCCTGTTCCCTCTCCCATCCTCCCATGCCCCCCACTGAACCCCCAACCCCCCCACTCACTCCCCAAGGATAGTGGGAGATCATCAAAGCCTGTCACATCATTTGAGGGAGGGCCTAGACCCTCCTCTGTGTATCTGGGCTAAAATGATATCCTTCCATAGGGGATGGGCTCCCAAAGTCCATGTGTGCATTAGTGATACAAACTGGTTCCACTGTTAAAGGTCCCATAGACTGCCAAAGCTTCCTAACTGGCACCCACATTCAGAGGGCACACGTTTGCACTCCCACTAGCAATGGAGGAGTGTTCCTTTCTCCACATCTTCTCCAACATAGACTGCCATTGGTGTTTTTGATTTTAGCCATTCTGGCAGGAATAAGATGGTATCTCAGAATTGTTTTGATTTGCATGTTCCTGATGTTGAGTACTTTCTTAAGTGTCTTTCAGCCATTTTAGATTCCTCTATTGTGAATTCTCTAATTAGGTCAGTACCCCACTTTCTAATTGGATTGTTTGGTGTTTTGCTGACTAGCTTCTTGAGTTCTTTGTATATTTTGAAAATCAGCCCTCTTGTCAAATCTTGGGTTGATGAAGATATTTTCCCACTCTGTGGGCTGCCGTTTTTCTCTTGTTGACTATGCCCTTTGCCTTACAGAAGCTTTTCAGTTTCAGGAGATCCCATTTATTAATTGTTGATTTTGGTGTCTGTGCTGCTGGGGTTATATTCATGTGCCAGTTTGTTCAAAGGTACCTCCCATTTTCTCTTCTAAGAGATTCAATGTGGCTGGATTTAAGTTGAGGTCTTTGATCCATTTGGACTTAAGTTTTGTGCATGGTGATAAATAAGGATCTATCTGCAGTCTTTTACATGTCAGCATCCAGTTATGCTAACACCATTTGTTAAAAATGCTTTCTTTTTTTCCATTGTATAATTCTAGCTTCTTTGTTAAAAAAAAAAGCAGGTGTTTTAGATTAATATCAGGATTTTTTATTCAATTTCATTGGTCTACCTGTCTATTTTCGTGTCAATACCAAGCTGTTTTCAGGACTATAGCTCTATAATAGAGCTTGACATCAGGGATGGTGATGCCTTCTGAAATTCCTTTACTGCAAGGGTTGTTTTGGCTATCCTCGATCTTTTGTTTTTTCATATAAAGTTAATTATTATCCTTTCAAGGTCAGTGAAGAATTGTGCTAGGATTTTGATGGGGATTGCATTGAACCTGTAGATTGCTTTTTGGCAAGATTACCATTTTTACTATGTTTATCCTCCCTACCCAAGGGCATGGGAGATCTTCCCATTTTCTGGTATCTTCTGTAATTTCTTTCTTTAAAGATTTAAAGTTCTTATTATATAGGTCTTTCATTTGTTTGGTTAGCATTACCACAAGATATTTTATGTTGTTTGTGGCTCTTGTAAAGGGTGATGTTTCTCTGATTTCTTTCTCAGCCCCTTCTTCATCTGTATATAGTAAGGCTACTGATTTTTTTTTTTTTTGAGTTAATCTTGTATCCTGCCACTTTGCTGAAGGTGTTTATCAACTGTAGGAGTTCCCTAGTAGATGTAAACTATCATATCATCTGTAAATAGTGAGAGTTTTACTTGTTCCTTTCCAATTTGTATCCCCTTGATCTCCTTTTGTTGTCTTATTGCTGTAGCTAGAACTTCAAATGCAATATTGAAGAGATATGGAGAGATTGGACAGCCTCATCTTGTTCCTGTTTTTAGAGGAATCAGATTGAGTTTCTCTCATTTAGTTTGATGTTGGCTGTTGATTTGCCATATATTGTTTTTATTATGTTTAGGTATGTTCCTGTTATCCCTGATGTTGTTTGTTAAAATGAATTTTTTACATTTATTTATTTTGTGTGGAGTGTGGGTGCAGAAAATAGATTATAGAAAACCTGTGGAAAGGAGAGGACAACTTGAAGGAATTGGTTCTCTCCTTCTACTGTGTTGGATCTTGAGGATCAAACCCACATCTCCATGCTTGGCAGCAAGCACCTTACCAACTGAGCCATCTCACCAGCCTGAAAATTTTTAATTTTTATGACCTCTAATTTGTCCTTTCCTTGTTATTATCTGTACTTTTTGTCTTGCATTTAAGTATAGTCAAATTGAGCATCATGAATCTTTTTAACCAGTGATTTGTTCTAAGAGTCTTAAGATTTTTGCCCTTAGGTACAGGTGTTTGATCCATTCTGAGTTAAGCTATTTGTGTGCATGTTAGACTAGGATCCACCTTCACTAACACATGGACATCACTTTACTCATTGTCATTTCTTAAATATGTTCTTCAATGGTCTGGTAGTTGTTTCACTAGTACAGGGGCTTCATTCTGGGTCCTGTACAGATTGTGTAGCTTTATGCCAGTATCACTTTGTTCTGACAGTCCCTGTTGTCTTTACAGGGAAATTTGAAATCAGGGACTGTCAGTACTGCAGTTGACTTTTCTCAAGATTGTCCTCCTTCTGTATCCCTTGAAGTAACATAAATTTGGGGATCAGTGTGTTATCCTGCAGTGAATCTAGCTTCACTCTTAATAGGACTTGAACTGGGTATGTAGAGCTATTCAAAGAGCATATTAGTCAAGGTTCTCCAGAGAAATAGAGTCAACAGATTGGAGTGCAGAAAGAAAATAAAGAAGATTTTAGGCATTCACTCTCAGTGGTAGAGGTTGAGATGGCCCAGATCTGTCATGTAAACATATAATGTGAGCTCTAGCCCGAATGCAGAAGATTGTTGTCTTGATTCTAGAACTATCAGGTGAGAAGGATCAGCCATCTTTAAACTTTTTTTAAAAAGTATATATTTTGTTTTTGTTGTTCGAGACAGGGTTTCTCTGTGTAGCTTTGGAGGCTGTCCTGGCATTTGCTATATAGACCAAGCTGGCCTTGAACTCACAGAGATCCACCTGCTTCTACTTTCCAAGTGCTAGAATTAAAGGTGTGCACTACATCGCCTGCTCCCCTCAAAAAAGTATATTTTTATTACATTTGTTTATTGGGGCAGATACAAAGACAACTTGCAGAAGTCCTCTCTCTTACCAGGCATCCAGAAAATTAACAGGCTGCCCAACTTGGTGTTATGCACCCTTACCCTCTGAGCCATCTTACTAGCCTCTTTGCTTAGACTTCTAATTAGTCCGCACATCAGTGAGTTGGCTGAGGCCCATCTCTGTTGGGGAGGGAAGTCTGCTTTTCTCCTCTGCTGATTGAAATTCTAATCTTTTGCAGGGTGATATTTAGCCAGAATCTGGACACCCATAGTTTACTCAAGTTGATACCTAGAATTAATCCTCAGAGAATATTGCTATTTATGAATATTTAGTATTTAAGTAATGTATTTATTACTTAAGTTTTTGTGTTGCTGTGATTAAATGACCGATGAAAGTAATTTAAGGACAGAAAGGGTTAGGTAGGCACTGGTAGCACATGCCTTTAGTTCCAGCGCTAGGGAAATAGAGTCAGGCAGCTCCCTGTGAGTTCAAGACGTTGGTCCTTCAAGACCTCTATGGTTAATTTTGGTCAGCTAATGGCTAGCTCTGCCCTCTGACTCAAAGCAAACTTTATTGTCAGAATGTAATCAAAATATCATACAACAGACATTTGTATTTCTTAAACAACAAACTTCTAGTTGTACTTTGTAGGAAGAACGGGGGAAAGCTTAGACCCTTTCCATAACGGGGGAAAGCTTAGACCCTTTCCGCTGTCTCAGATGCAGAAGTCTTCTAGGCATTTTTAACAGTTCCTGTGCCTAATAATGATCTCTTATCTAGTAAAATGGTGTACTATTTGGTTTTGAGTATATTACTAAGATACTGAAATGTAATGAAACAGCTGAGTAGCAGTGGGTTAGTTTGCCTGTGCTAGTGACTTGCTGTGTTCTCTGCCTAGGTAGGAGCAAACACAATGGATAACCCCTTGTTGAAGTACAGTGCAAAGGATTATTTCTTCAAGGCAGCACTCTGTCACTTTATAGTGGATGAGCTGAATGCCAAGGTGAGACTGCACTCCTTGCCTTGCTGATGATTTACTTTACCCTTGAGAAGAGATGCTTTGTCGTTCTTGGTATCTCTTCATTCAGGTCTTAAGAGCTATAGCAGTGGCTTACTGGATAAAGCATTTAACTCAAACCTGCAGACCCCAGTTCAGATGTCCAGCACCCACCAAGTAAAAGTTGGGTGCAGTGGCTCACATCTGTGATGCCAGCTTTGAGGAGCAAGGTAGAGATAAGTGGGTCCCTGAAGCTTGCTGACCAACCAGCCAGTCATGATGAGCATCATGTTCAGGGAGATGCCACACCTCAAAAATAAGGTGGAGGATGATTGGGAGAGACACTTGATATTGGCCTCTGGCCTTCATATATACACACTCATGCACTCATGTGCATATGCACCCTCCTTAACATGCTTGGGTTCACAGCCACATGAATACATACTTATCCTGCCCTGACATATATAAGTAAAGGTAATAGTCCTTCCATGATGTGTGAGTGACTCTTTTGACAGCTGCAGTGCTGTCCTCTTCAAGTTCCCTGTAGTGATTGCTTTAAATAGAGTGGGGAACTAAGAGAGAGACAGTAAAATTAATGTCCTCTGTCCCTCTTTTTCCATCTGTAATTTACTTTTGTGGGGAAGGCAGAGCAGCACATATGGATGTCAAAGCACACATGTGGCAGTTAGAGAACACCTTTTAGGAGTTAGTCTTCTTCCACTATACAAGATCCATGGATCAAACTCAAGTCATGCATGGTGGCAAATGCCTTTACCTGCTAAACTACCTCACTGGCCCTAATAGTTTTTTTTGTAGTTGTTGTTGAGACAGGGTCTCCCTATGTAACCCTGGCTGTCCTGGAACTTACTATGTAGACCAGGATAACCTCGACTCACAGAGATCCACCTGCCTCTCCCTCCCAAATGCGTCTAAGTTCTCTTTTAGAAAATGCACAAACAAGCTCAAACATGGAATTAGAGTAGAATGAAGGTCAGGGAAAGCTGCAAAGCAAGATGACAACTGGAAAGCAAGATTGGACCTGAGCGGCCTTGGCTCTGGCTATCTAGAGTTCAAAAGCCACAAAGAAAAATTTCTCTAGAGTCCCTCCTACCCTAGGTATTTGGCATTTGGAGGGTATAATAAAGGAAAGTCTCTGTTTAGCAGACAAATATTGATCCTTGCAAGTGAATTAGATTTTTTTTTCAGTTACTTGTCTCCAGTAGCCCACTGAAATCTAAAAATTATTTTAGAAATTTTATTCTCAATTGAAATTGAATATCCAACAAGTAGGTTTCCTCTATTGTGATGTAGAGTTTAACATTATATTTCTTCAACAGTTAAATGGTATGAAATAATTTTTTTTAATTAATAGGGCATTTTCAACTTTCCTAGTTCACTAAGTTTCACATTGACTGGTTGCTTTCCTTCCTCAGCTTGCTCTTGAGAAATACGAGGAAATGTTTCCAGCATTTACTGATTCCAGAGAATGTAAATTATTGAAAGTAAGTACTGAAGCAACCTGGAAGACAAAAGCTATTACTATTGGGTAATGGCGCCTAAGTGGGACTGCTGATGGGTGGAGTTTTAATCAGTTAGTCTTCTGAGGGTGTATTGGTTACTGGGCTTAATGCTGTAATGGAATAATCCAAAACACTGGGCAGCTTAACAGAGGAAGTATGTTTTGAGTACAATTTGATGGGGCAGTCCATCATAGCACAAGGGACATGAGATGTTTGCTCACACTGTCTTCAGTGAACAAGCAGAGAGAAATGAATGCTGGTGCCCCACTCACTCTTACCTTTTATTCAGTACTGGACTCAAAAGATAGTGGGTCTTCCATCTTCAGTTATACCTTTCTAGAAAAACCCACAGGTGTGTTTGAATAGCAACTCTAAACTCAGTTGACAATGAAGACAAGCCATCACTTGGATACCCCAGGCTTCATTGTAGATATTCATATGTCAAGAGGTTAGAGTGTTTAATACTGTTCCAAAGTAGGCAGAATTAAAATAGCAGTACAGAGTTAGAGCCTTTTCTTGGGTAATTCTTACATTTAGATATATCCTGTTTTGTGAGATACTAGGAACATCAGTGCAGGCAATAACCACGATGTTTTGTATTTCTATAGAAATAGGACTTTCTAGATTAAAGTATTTTCTTGATTTTTTTTTTTTAATGCCATCAGAAACTTCTAGAAGCTCATGAAGAACAGAACAGTGAAGCTTACACTGAAGCAGTAAGTTATACCTTCAGGAAGTATTGCATTTTTTAAGATTTGCAATATAAAAATTCTTTTTTCTTTACATTGTATAAATTCTGAACATTCATTTGAATGTGGTTCAACTTGCTTGTATTTTCCACAAGTACTGAGATTAAAGGCATGTGATGGCTTTAATTTCTACCTGGCTAGGAAAACTGTTTTTAGTGGGGAAAGTTATAAATTAGAATGAGTATTTTTTTTTTATAAATGTTCATTTTGTTTTTTATAATTTATTTTTATTTCATGTGCATTGGTATTATGCTTGCTTATATGTCTGTATGTGGGTATCAGATCTTGGAGTTACAGTTATGAGCTGCATGTGGGTACTGGGAATTGAACCCAGGTATTCTGGAATAACAGTACCAATGGGCCATCTAATCGTCAGTGAGTTTATCAAAGAACATGTTCAAATAGCTTACGCCACTATCATCTTGTGTTTTCAGTGTATTTCAGGTCTAATTCCTGTTCTTCATTCCTTAAACCAGGTGAAGGAGTTTGACTCAATATCACGCTTGGATCAGTGGTTGACCACCATGTTGCTTCGTATCAAGAAGTCTATCCAAGGCGATGGAGAAGGGGATGGAGACCTCAAGTGAAGTGCTGACATCTTTGTAGCATGCAGTTCATTCCTTTTTCATTTTGTCTTCGGGCAGAGCGATCTTTCTGGGATGCTCATTTGATGACAATTTTGTTGTAAATACGCCACACAATTTATGTATTGTTTCAGCTCGCCATATCTGTGTTACTGTGGGAATGGGAGGCTTCTATTCAGTTTGTGGTTATGACAACCAAAATATATAATGCTTATCAGAGTCCTCATAGTTTTCTGAGAAGTACTGCCGAATCTTAGTCCTGTTCTTCTAATATTTTCAGGGCCCGTGTTCAGTGTTGCCATGTGTTTTTCCCTTTTTCCTAAACTCTGGTACTCAACCCAGTTTTATAGATGCTTTGCAAAGACATTGTGCATTAGTATCTGGATGGACCCTTTATACAAGTTGCTTAGTTTAGATGGTTATTTAGGAATAAGTTTGTAATTCAGTAGAAACTGTTTGGCTTTCTTTTATAGTTATTTTGATGGTGCTAGTGATGAATTCATTTGCTTTTTATTTTGCCCCATATGCTCACATGTACATGGCAAACACTGAGAACAGCTGGGATCTGTTGGCATCACTTGCATTATAAGGGGAAAGAACTTGCTGGCAGGTGTTGTGGTCATGTTTATTGTGGATGAATGTCAAGGTGGATTTCAGTGATTTTCTTTTCTTTTTTTCTTTTTTTTTTTTTGTAACTTACACACAACCTATGAGAAATGGATTTTTCCCTTTACCAAGAGTTTCCACTTTTAGTTGTAATGGAAATCCTTTGTTCATATTTGCGTAACGATGTTTTAACTTTGTTCTCAGATTTGTACACTCCTCATATTGTCTTCTAGGCTATGGTCATGCCAAACTTAAGCAGAGCTGGGCTGAAGATTCCAGCTGAAGCTTGAGAATATGTGTGGTTAGTGTCCATTTGCTGGATATGGTGGTTAAGTGGGGGTCAGTTTGGCATAAATTTGTCATATCTGGTTGGATAAAAACCTAACCTGTGTCTGATGGTCCCTGGCTTATTTCTTAACTGGTGGAGTGAATTCATTTGTATGTATGAATTCTGCTGTCCTATTTGATTTATATAAGATGTATGATGTTATTTGGGATTTTGACCCTCCCTGCTACTTTATATGCTGATGCAGTACTGTAGACAAAGCCTTGCTTCCCGAGTCTCCTCTGCATATTTGTATGCTGAGATGATTTGTGCTTGAAGAGCATTACTAGAAATACTTTGTAGTCCTAATGTGCTCCTGTCATGTGACAGACAATGAATCTCCTGATTAGTCAGATATGAAATGGCATTGGAAAGGTGTTTTCATCTTTGGATGGCCCTAGAGTAGGGTTGATGGCTCTTCCTGTGCTGTAGAGTGGCTGTACCGGGTCCAGAGCAAAAAGAGGAGTTTGAGAACTGATGAGAAAGTCAGATCTTTTACAAGTGAAAGTAGCTGGATGGGTTAGAGACATGGTTCCTGCTCTTCCAGGGGGTCCAAGTTTGATTCCAGCACCTGTAACTCCAGTTCCCCAAGGAGTTCTGGTACCCTCCTCTTCCCTCAATAAGTACATGTATACAGATAAACACATACAGATAAATGACTATATACATACATATAGGCAAAACACTCATGTATAAAATAATGAATCTTTTAAAATTATTTTTAAGGAAACAATTAGCAGATGAAGTTGAAATTGGTCCCAGGAAGACAGATGTCTGTCAGACACTATGAAGACTAACTCAGTCATGGTGGTAACAGGGTGTGTGTATGCAGGAAGCTCAGAGGCCTCTACATGTCTGGAAAAGAGGGAATATGCCCTAGAATCTGATGAAGATTCATCTTCCTTCAATGCTTTTTGTGTTTTCTGAAAATAACTGGCTGTACCAAAGGTGAAATTGCACTCAAACCTAGTAGATCCTTCTTGACTCCATTAGAATTTCTTTATGAAAAGACAGAGAAAAGTGAGTTATTGGGGCTGGAGAGATAACTTCATCTACCCTTCCAGAGGACCCAGGTTTAAGTCCCAGCAATCATATGGGGACTCAAAACTGTCTGAAACTCCAGTCCTAAGGGATCCACCATCCTCTTCTCACCTTCACAGGCACCAGGCATGCATGTGGTGCACACATGTACATGTAGACAAAACATGCATACACTTAAAAATAAGGTTTTTTAAAACTTGTTTATAAAAAAGTGAGTTATTGCTTTATTCACAGCCAGCTCCAGGAAGCCTTGGGAGTAAAACATGTAAATGGCTGTAAGTCGGTTCCAATGGGAGAGCATTTGAACACTGGCCAGTCTCTGTACTCTTCCCTAATTCAGTCTTCTGGTGTGACCATTGGTTTACTTTTCACTACAATTCCTTAACATACCTATCTAGAGAAGTGTTGTGTTTTTAAAGTATTGTTTGTATTCTTCCAGTTATTTGCTTTTACTGAAGTTAAGTGTTTAGGCAAGCATCATGAACACTTGTAATTTAAGAGCATTTAAGAGGATTGAGTTGGAGGATTGCTTTGAGTTTGAAGCCAGCCTGGGTTATAATGTGAGACCTTATCTCAAAAAAAAAAAAAAAAAAAAGGAAAGGCTGAGATCAATCAGTGCTTGGGTTTATTGTGTCCCAGCACTTGGGAAGCTGAGGCAGGAAGAATATACTAAGAACAGACCTAGCAGAAGGTAAAAGAATGAGCAAAATGTTTAGGTAGCAGTGTGCAAGCTTACTTCCTCCACATGTCATGTGGATACAGGGCAATGCACTGTCTCAAGATGCCTAGGCTTAGGCTTTCAAGGTCTCTAGAATATTATAAACAAAACACAGTGATCATTTGTTATAGTTCTCATACTTGAGAGAATCTGGGGATAGTTCATAGTTATGTCAGTTGAAAAGCTTTGCTTTTGTGGCAACATTTTTATAGCTTGTGTGAACTCCTTTTTTTATTTATGACATAAAACAGTATTTTTGCACAGTTGTAACCATGTGTGGTGGTGTCACTATAACCAAAGTATATGCACCAGCCCTTATGCATTTATTGATCCCTCTGGTGTTGTGCACTCAAAATGTCCAAATACAAACCTTTGTGACTGTTGGAGGATCTAGCAGCACAGCATGCCCGTGACCTGCCTGCTGCAGTGTGAGCTGTGACCAGTAGCAGGGCCTGTGAAGTCCGGAGTTGCTCTCAGGCAAGGGAGCACATTATAAAAACTAACCATGTAACAATAAATCTGCCTAAGCTGAAAATATGTTTTATGTGAACTTGTACAGTGAATAAAGTGGAAATTATCAGTAATGGTTTGACTAGTCTTTGTTAGCTAAATTGACTCAGGTCAGAACTAGTTGCTGTGAAGTTGTTCTCATCAAATTTACAGTACTGAAATTACTGATGCTAGGCTTTTGTGCCATGCTCAACTGATGGTTCTATTGCCTGAGGTTAGAAGGGAACCCTGGTGTCCTTTCTTGCTGCAAGTCAAGTGCCAAGCTCATTTTTTTGCCTTCCTTGAATCCTTTGAGCTTCACTGTCACTTGCAAGGCAGACGAGAGGGGCTGCTGGGAACTGTTGTGTTCTAGGAAGGACCTGGAAGCCCAATGTTCCCCTTCCCTGAAAAGGCCGTATGTGACAGGGAACTAACTATAGCTGCCCATGGAGGTGGGAAGTACAGACCCTTGCAACTGAGTCACAGAACTTTGCCAGTGCTGTGATTCACAACTTAAAAGGAATGTGCAGTAGGCCATCAGAAATTGTTGGTTGGTCACTGCAAGCCTGACTATCCCAGTGTCTCTCCTTGGTTAGCTTTCTTTCTCTGAAAGAAGTAGGAGGATCCTGGCTTCAAAAATGGCCAGAGTGAACAGTTACAGTAGTGTAACATTACAAGTTAAAGTTGTGATTGGAGACAAGACTTGGTGATTAATAGGACTGGTTCCCCTTCCAGAGGACCCTGGCTGTATTCCTAGCATCCACATGCTGGTTCGCAACTGTGGAACTCCTGGTCCAGGGTATCTTGGGCACCAGGTGTGCTGGAATATACAGACATATAAACATGCAGGCAAAATATCCATACACATAAAATTTTCAGAAAGTTAAGTTATAATCTACACTGCCATTTAGATAATTACCAACAGCAGAAATCCAAAGGTTCTCACTACTTTCTGGTTCACTTTTTTAACGACTACAAAATACTCTGGTAAAACCAAAGATTAATGGAGCCCTCTAGAGTTTGGACTATGTTGTAACACAAAATGTGCTGAGGGCCATATCATAAGAACAGAAGATGGGCCAGGTGGTGGTAACACATACCTTTAATCCTAGCACTTGGGAGACAGAAACAGGCCTCTGAATCTCTGTGAGTTCAAGGCCAGCCTGGTCTACAGAGCAAGTTCCAGGGAAGGCTCCAAAGCTACACAGAGAAACCCTGTCTTAAAAAACTAAAAAAGCAAAACAATCAACAACAACAAACAATAACAAAAGTGTCAGCGTACCAGATCACAATTTTTTTTTTTTTTTGAGACAGTCCTGGCTGTCCTGGAACTCATCCTGTAGACCAGGTTGGCCTCAAACTCAGAGATCCACTTGTCTCCCAAATTCTGGGATTAAAGGCATGCACTACCACTACCTGGCCACACTCTGAAATAATTTTTGGCTTCTGTCTGTAACTTCACATGTGCTGCTACAAATTTTCCCTGTATCATAGTGTGTTTATCTCCACCTACTGGACAATCTGTGGATTATCAAGAAGATGAACCCTCTTTAATCTCTATTACTTAGTTGACATTATTTTGTTAGCTTATACAGAGTTCTGATGAATAATAAATACAAAGAAACGCTACATACTCAAGGCCTGTGAGTTCCTTCTAGGAGCTGCTTTAGATCACAGCTCAGGTTGATGGTTAAGAAAATAGTTGAATTTCCCCAGCTGCCAGGATAACTGTGCACTATCAGATAATATAATTTCAAAATAGCTTGCTGATGGTTTTTAAGATAGACTATTCCCAGAAAAGCAATCTAGGGTTAAAAGTGCAAAGCAATTTAATTGCTACATGAAATGTCTTTGCTAGGTTTGGCTGGTAACCTAGGATAGTGATTAACTCTCTGCACAAATTCCTAATCTCAGTTTTATGATATGGGTATGTAACTCTTTGGGGTCCTGGGGCTGAAGAGATGGCTCAAAGGTTAAGAGCACTGATTGTTCTTCCAGAGGTCTTGAGTTCAATTCCCAGCAACCACATGGTGGCTCACAACCATCTATAATGAGATTTGGTGCCCTCTCTGGCATACAGGAATAAATGGAAGCAGATTATTGTATACAAAAATAAATAAATCTTTAAAAAAATGTTGGATGTTGGAATTCTGCAAGTGACAGGGAACAAAAATCTGAGGTCTAGAAACAAACACTGCAGGGGAAAGATATTCTAACTGGTTGAGGCTACAGAAAATAATTTGACTTATAACCTCAAGAAAGTTTTAAGTTTCTTTTTACTGTCTTGAGTTACACTTTTGAGATTTGAAGTGTTTAGTGCCACTGTGCCTTGGGAATTGCCTACTAAGCTGATAAAGAATTTATGACACCTCTTTCTGTCTAAACTCTGAGTCTGAAAGCCCAGCATTTATGACTTCTGATCACAGAATATTAACTCAAAGTGTTATAGAACACAATTTCCTTGTTTTCTTAGACTTCTCAGTAGTTTAAGTTTATAACTCCTTTAAAATGTTATAAGATTACCTCTCTAAATAACAAAATTACTGATTCTATATTACCGCAGTTTGCAGCCTGCCAATAAAGAGTTGGCAAAGAAAAAATTCTCCAATCTGTGACAAGTTATTTAGCTACATTGCATATGATTGTTTTTAACCACTTAAGAATTGGAATGTGACCTGTGTGTGTGACTCCTATATTGCCTGAAAGATTTTATTGGGTATATAAGCTGTGAAGAACAAAAGAAGATGCAACAACATCAAAGACCAAAGAAAGGACCACTCAAGAGAATGTATGAGAATCTTTTTTTTCCTGACCCTCAGATTAAAATCTCAGTTCATGCTACGCTGTGGACTTTCTCTTTGAACCCTGTGTGCAGCCTGGAAGCTCGTTCTTCCAGGCTGCGTTAAAAATGGTTGCAATGACATCAGGTCCCCTCTTCAGTAAGCCTTACTGATGCACTGAGAGCAGTGTGCTATCAGAACACATTTTGGGACCAACCCACTGAAAGCAGTCTTGCTTTCTCACATAGTAAATGCTTGGAAGGACAGGAAGACACTGCAAAGTGGTGATAACTCCAAGTTTTATGTCCTTAAGGATCACCTTCCTGTCTTGGGTAAAGAGGGAAAAAAATGTATATAAGCAACATGTCACTTAATGCCTGCTGTGACTGTGCACTGCAGAGAAGGTTAGAGTGCCCTTACCTAGACTCCCCAGCTCAACACTGGCCACTGCTGAGCAGGGGCCATTCTGTAAATCAATCGCCTGTGGTGATTATATAAATAAAAATCAACAAGTTTTAGTGTTCATGTTATTAAACAAGTTAGGCTAATTTTAATTAAGAATCTTTTTTTTCCAACAGACCCTGTTATAGCAATGAAAATAAATTTAGAATTGCAGAACCTTTACAAAGACATTTATTAACACATTAAACAATTTCATTTAGAACTTCTAAAGAAACAAATTCAAGACAGTTCTTCCAATAGGTAACAAAATAATCTATTGTTTAAATTCCTTCTCAACAAAATGACTTTATTTCATTAACAGTTTATCAGCTGGGCAGGTTTGCTCTTACCAGTTAAAATGGTCATGTGCCAGTCACTAGTCTTGTTTTTGCCTGTAAACACAACTAGGATAGCCAGGTCATAACTGAATGTGAGATAATTCAGCCCTGAACCTTCAAGAGCAAGTTTGAAATATTACAAATGCCTGGAACACCTTTTGATGGCTTCAACAGATTCTTGAAGGTGTTACCACAAGTTAGCACTGGGGAAGAACCCTTAGTTTCTATCATAATGCTCTCTCTTCTTCACCCTGAATTTAAGGTACCTTCCTCTTAGAAACCAGAGTGTTCTCACAGCAAGCTTAGTAAGTTCAAAACAGGAAAAACAACTAGAAAACAGAATTATTCTCCCATTAAGGCGCTCTTAAAATTAATGCTTAAGGGTCCAGGTGGCCAATGTCCACATATCCAAGGCCCTGCAACCATACATAAGGAATAGCAAATGCCACAAAATGCATTTCTCATAGTGAAATTTGTTGAGCAATTATTAAATTCAGCATGAGAAAGCCAAAGGAACATTTGAGACATTTCTGGTTCGTCTATCCACTTGTTAAGGCATAGGAATTGAGCAAGCCAAAGCTTCTGGTACCCTCTAGAGTAGTGGTTCTCAACCTTCCTAATGCTACAACCCTTTAATACGGTTCCTCATGTTGTGGTGACCTCCAACCCTAAAGTGAATTTTGTTGCTACTTAAATAACTGTAATTATGCTACTCTTCTGAATTGTAATGTAAATATAATATGCAAAAATTTCCCTTCATGGGAAAGGGTCCTTTGACCCCCAAAGGAGTCACTACCCACAGGTTGAAAACCACTACTCTAGACTCATACATGCTTCTAAAGAGGTGGATTTGTAGCAAGTACTAGTCTGTCACCTTGCACTGCCGAAATGGATGCTTTGGGGAATCTAGACATTATAGAAAAGCCTGGCAGAAGTACTTGAGATTTGCCAGGCTCACTCAACACTCTGGTTGTGAAAATGTGTCAAATGCTCTGATACCTCCTCTTCATTTCTCACATCTCTACAAATGAGACAACTGTTTTTTGCTAGATTCTTTGGTAGGACGGCTTTGACTTAATCTGGATTAGGGAATGAAATTGAACAGCCACATCTCATCCATGCTGGATTTTATGACAGTCTGCCTGCCCGCACACATGCTGAGGTACTACATTGAAAATGTTCAATCTGTCATTCCTCTCTGTGCATACATATAGGCGGTTGCTGCTGGTCGTTTGTGGCACAAGCCTTTAATCCCAGCACTTGGGAGGCAGAGGCAGGTGAATCTCTGTGAGTTCAAGGACAGCCTGGTCTACTGAGCTAGGTCCAGGACAGGCTCCAAAGTAATACAGAGAAATCCTGTATTGAAAAACCAAACAGACACAACAAAACAACAACAACAACAAAAAAAACCAAATAGGGGGTTGCAACGGGAGGAACAAATGCAATCTTTAGTCCCATCTTAGTATCCCCAGAACAAATCTTATTTGCTTTTATCTCAGTAAGGAATAAACAGATGAAATACGGTTCCAGTTTTACTTTAACTTTGTAGAAAAATTTCCTAAAAGGATCAACACTTGGACGTATAAGGCAAGGCGAAACCAAGAGACCACGAACAGCACTTTCCTAAGTTGGGTCAATGCTGTGTACTCTGTGATTAAGACAAGCAATGGTTTAGACTTCAAGAGAATCAAGCA
Source organism: Cricetiscus sungorus (assembly GCA_030556225.1). NCBI lineage: Eukaryota > Metazoa > Chordata > Mammalia > Rodentia > Cricetidae > Cricetiscus > Cricetiscus sungorus. The sequence continues at coordinate 82,969,993 of JANBXA010000372.1, read as the reverse complement.
TAAGTGTGATTGACATGTATAGCTACACCAGGGTTAAGTGGGTTGTGCTAACTGCCATGTTTGTTGATGAAATGTAGCTGAGATCATGCTTATCAAAATGTTTATGGAAAAGCTCTAAGTGATACAGACGTGCAAGGACACAGAAGTTTGCAGAAATATTGAAGGCCAGTCTTGCCTATCTATATCTTTGCACAGACCACTTTTTTCTCAACCCCTGGCATCACCTGGAATACAGCAATCACACAGACTGTTCAGCGTACAACTTGAAGCTCACTCCATGTTGGTCAATGAGGGAAGGTGTGCAGTCATTGAGCCTGTCTGTGGAGTCAGCTCACTAAGCTCAGTGATGGTGGTGGTGAGCAGAGCATCCTGAGACACCACTGCTTTGCAAGCAGTGTCTGTAGAACTATTCCCCTGCATGGCAGGCACATTGCTTTGAACTTCCAATAGGTTGTTAAAATGGCTATTTTCACCAAAAGATAGTAATCTATCTGTAAGTTTGGGTGATGCATATTCATCATCCGGTTGTTCTGTCTGTCCATCATTCTTGGGTGAGCCATCAACAATGACAAGGAAAGACTTCCATGGTGTATTCTTATCATGTATCTACAAATAAAACAAAGTCACTACATGTGTCTCTAAGTCTCCCAATTTACAAATACTTATTAGTAATACATGCATTTTTTAAAACAACATGCTCTCTTCAGGGCCTGACACTGTGGCACATACCCATTTTTAAAAATAAATAAAATAAAATAAAATAAACACCATAATCCTAGCACGTGGAAGGCAAAAATAGGAGGGTTATGCATGGGTCTGAGGTCAGCCTGGACTACAGAGCTAGACTGTCTCTCGATCAAAAAGTAAATATTAAAGAAATAAAATAAAAACTCTCCCTGCTTTCTAGTGAGTCTCCCCTGCACTAATTACCACATATCTGCTTTGTACAGCAACCACTGCAGGCAAGTTTTTGGCACAGGTTTGGCTGTAGGGAGCCTTAGCCCTTCACCATATTTCCTGGATGTCACTGCAGGACCCCTGAGGATAGAACCTATTACCACGTCTGACACTCTGGACTGGAATAATGACAGGTAATCAGACCAAAAGGGCTTTGTTTTTAAACAGCCTACCCATCACTTACTGAGGTGTGCCTCCGGAGAGTGGACTTGTCAGTAAATGTCCGTCCACACGCATTACACATGAAGGGTTTCTCTCCTGTGTGGATGCGATGGTGGCGCTGGAGGGCATTTACCTGGGTGAACTGCTTCCCACACTGGTCACAACAATAAGGCCGCTCTCCTGAACACAAAAAGAGAAGGGAACTACTCAATGACTTCTTCAGTCCACTCTCTTTAACTCTGGATACAAATCTGCATACCTTGGATAGTCTGTGCTCTCCCCAAAAGGGAAAGCTACACTACAATGGCTCAAGGAAGAGGCCCTGGGAGAGGCACCAATCCACTATACTACAATACCTTAGAACTTAGAAATGTACCAAGAATAGTCATTTCTGTGCAGGCAGCTGACATTGTATCAGTGAAATACACTGTCCTAGTAACAAATAACATGTTTGTGCGCACATGTGTATACTAACACCCATTCTTTATCCCTGTTTATATCTGAAAGACGTGGATCCATACAAACACACATATTCAAGTTGTCATACCACAGGAAACAATGTGCCCTTTCAATAAACACTCCATGCTGCAAACAGACTGTCCCCCATTTGCATACTAAAATCTTCTCACTTTTCATTTTATCAAAACCTGAAACTGTGCCTACAAGGTGGCTCAGTGAGTATAGGCACCTGCTACCAAGTCAGAAGATCTGAGTTCAAGCTCCAGGACCCACATGGTGAAAGGCAAGAACCAGCTCCCACAAGTTGTCCTCTGACCTCCACATGTGTGAGGGCACTTCGTCACCCACACACATACATGCATAAAATAAACAATTAAAACAAACAAACAAAACAACTACAAAAGCTACAAACTCAAAAGCATAAAAACTAGGTGGGAAGCCAGGCCAGTAACTCTAGCACTTAAGTAGAGAAAGATTGGAAACTGGAGGCCATTCTGGGCTACATAGCAAATTCAAGGGCCATATGAAAATCTATCTCAACAAAGAAAACAGAAAAATAGGGTTCACGAATTAATGTAGTGGCGCAGCATTCATATAGCATGTGCAAGGCTATATGTTCAATCACAAGTCCTGGTGTGGGTGAAAAGGTTTAAAAATACTATCATATATAATTATACTTTAACTGCAGAACATCACTTAAAAATACGATTATAACAAAGTTTAACCAAGTTTCTTCTCCTAAAGCTTCGACTTAGAATGAATTTGGAATGTGCCTCACAGATCATGTTCTTAGTGCCCAAGCTGCTCACTGTTTTGAAGGCTGTGGAATCTTTATGGAACTGGATATTTCCTGGCTGGCTGAATGCAGGTTAACAAAGCAGATCTTTAATATCATTCCAGCCTCTGGTTCTAGCGAGTCCTCTCTAGTCTACACAATGTGAGGAACCTCCCCAAATTCCTGCTGCCATGAACCTGGCCATGCTTTTCCCACAAGAGAATGAACCCTGGGAAACTGACCCACTATCAGTCCTCCTGGAGAAGCTATTATAGTCACAGTAACAACAAAGCAACACTCTCCAAGTGACTTTAATAAATCTAGAACTTGTGAACTGTTTTCCTTGCCAGACTGAATGCTTCTCTGGTACTATGCAGCCATCCATACCTGTGTGGATTTTAGCATGCTGGTAAAGGGAATTCCGCTGGGCAAAGGTCCGCAAACACACTTCACATTTAAAGGGTTTAGATCCAGTGTGGATTCTATTATGGTGTTTTAAGTACTCCTTAGAAGCAAAACTCTTGCCACATGTCTCACACATAAAAGGCCTTTCACCTGCATGGAAAGATGAGACAAAAGTAGAATCAACAGTCATTAAAATCACCTGGAAAAACTGGTCTTTCCTCGATACACCTTGGTGAGCAGCATTGGACACTCTCTAATCAAACATATTATTCTTGCTACTTGCTAAAAGTGATGACTATCCTGGGAAATCCAAACAGTAATTCATTGGAACTAGAATCAATGATACTGTTCAGCCAGCTCAAATTTAATAAATTTAGTTACTGAAAACAGGAAAATTTTACAACTTTTGGGGATTTGTTGGATTATTTTCAATAAGTGTTTCTGCAGCTTTTTATCAGAATAAAAGTCCCTCACAATGGATTACCAAGTGGCTTCTAGGCTAGAGACACCACCAGTCAACTTACTTGACTGCAGGACAATTTTAATGACACCTCACTTTTTGTCATTTCAAGTTTTTTTATTCTCCCAACTCACTCATACAGTAAACTGGTATGCCCCTAAGTTTACAAACATTAAACACTGTCTTTCATAAAATTTAAATACATTAATAGTTAAATCTGTTAAGTCTAGTTGAATCTGTGATGTGACAATGACTCCTCCACAGCTTCCACAGGTGTTCAGCAGTCCAGTAACACATGGTCCACCCCTCATCTGTCAGGACTGCGTACTTTAACCTGAGGCCTGTGTGAGTCCTTAGATGTAAGCAATGTAAGCAAAGGAAGAGCTGGATGAGTGAGTACAGTACATAGCAATGGACTAGGTTCTGTGTCCTGTATGGGTGACATCAAAATTTTCAACCACAGGAATGTAATGTTGAACCAGAATAAAGCCAGCTAAAACTGTCTTTCTCATGGTAAACCATCACAAAGATTTATAAAAAGAGATATTGTCTCTAAATATGATTACTTATCACTTAAGTATTTGTTCTTGTTTTTTGCCAGGAATTCAATAGTTGGCACTGACCATGCTTAAGAGTTCATTGTTATAATAGACATTCAAACAGAGATGTGCCCATGCAATTCAAGAGTAGTTCCTCTGAGGCCATGTCATGAGTTGGGCCATGGATTTCCAGCCTAGTGAAACATTTCCTTATAGTTGGCCCATCATGTTGCTCCCAATTCTGTTCCTAAACATAGCAAGAAGAGAGCTGATCACACAGTTTTTCTCAGGCTTTGGATAATTTCTTTAGGACAGACTCCTGGAAATGGACTTAAGAGTTGCAAATAGGAACTGTTTCATATTTCTAGATGTCTAAGACCTGTGGGCCCCATCTTAGTGCCTAGTGGCACACACCATGCCACATGTACACCAGCACTGCACACAGCAGGCATGTCTGATCCTCCCTTACTAGATGGAAAAGCTTTGTAACCTGCACTGCCGTGGCGGATGCCAGCTTCTAATAAGCAACTGCAGTTTCCTTCTATAGCTAGGAAAGACAGTCAATCACAAGAGCGTGGTATTTACCTGTGTGGCACCTTTTATGATAAATCAGCATGTGGTTCTGAGTGAATCTTGCACCACACTCATCACAGACAAAAGGTCTTTCCCCTGTATGAATTCTGAAAGTACAACATTCAGATGATAACTCAGGGTATATTTCAAAGGTCACTTTGTAATACAATTTCCAATTTCCTCTGTATTGTGCAAAAAACATTTCCTCCGAGAGAGTTCAGAAAAAAATAATGGGGCAGATCAAGAGCTCACCATATGCTGGGGGGTGGTGGCCCACACCTTTAATCCCAGCACTTGGGAGGCAGACGCAGGCGAATCTCTGATTTTGAGGCCAGCCTGGTGTATAGAGCAAGTTCCAGGATGGCCAGGGCTATACGGGAAAACCCCATCTTGAAAAAACAAAGAAACAAAAAGGTTACCATACACCCCACCACAAATGGAGTTTCTGTACAAGACCCAAGGACTGTTATCTCCACTTTGTTCCACATACCAGAGTAGAACCACTGGTCAGCTGCTGCGTCTCTCCTAGGCTAGGCCTTATTTATGCTGTGAAACACTGGAAGGCAGAGAGTGTGCCTTCACCTATTTTAGTATTAAAGAGGACCACTAATATTTGAAGCTTCCTCATTTGGAATAACCTTAGGAACTACTGCTGACAAAGTACCATATAACCAAAATTTTACCATCATGTCCTAACACATGACCAGCCAGTCAGTCTAAAGAGAAAATCTGCTCTCCAACTGCTGAGAACCACATAGGAGTATTTCCGTTTCAACCAGCATGGTGTAGCAATCAGCCATGATCTGCTGAGTACATTCTCCACAAGTACTTTGAACTCAGGCAAAACTGAAGGATGACAGCCACCGTGTTCCAGGTTGGAAGGCAAAGGTACAATACAGTAGAAAATTCAACTGCTTGACTAAAATGAAGACATACATACTTAGAACTATAAAGACACATGCCTTTGATCCCAGCACTTGGGAGACAGAGGCAGGCCCATCTCTAAGAATCCAAAGCAGGCACAGTCTACATAGCCAAGTTCAGACCAACAAGGACTACACAATGAGACACTGTAAAAAAGTGGTTCCCAACCTTCCTAATGCTGTGATCCCTTAATATAGTTCCTCACAATGTGGTGACCCCCAACCATAAAATTATTTCCATTGCTACTTCATTACTATAATTTTGCTACTGTTATGAATTGTAATGTAAATATCTGATATACAGGCTATCTGATATGCTACCTCTGTGAAAGGGTCAGTAGACACCCCCCAAAGGGGTTGCAATTCAGAGTGAGAGCTGCTGATCTAAAACAACAACAAAGAAAAAACTATAAGGAAACTTAGATATAAGAACTCACTATCCACCTACAGTCTGAAAACACAGAAAGCATTACTCAGGGGCTGCAGAGATGGCTCGCTCAGCAGTAAAGAGCACTTGCTGCTCTGGCAGAGGGCTAACATTGGTTCAGTTCCCAGTGCCCACATGTGGCTCACAACCATTTGTTACTTCAGTTCCAAGGGATCTGACATTTATTTGCCTTTTAACCTCTGAGGGCACTAGGCACTTACATGATATACATACGTACATGCAGACAACACACCATATACATGAAATAAAAATACATTCTTTAAAAATGTTGTCTGATTCTTAGATCCTAATTCTTAAAGATCAACCAATGAATTGCACTTTCCAAGCCCTAAGAATTAAAAAGATCACTAGAGAGGTGTCCTACAGCACTATATATCAACTCACTGGGCCTCAGAGGGATCCAGTGAAGAAAAAGCCCAGCTGTTTTTCAAGTACAGAGCACCTTGAGACCTCAGGCCACCTGGAAGCCAGGCACATAGCACCCAGGGTTCTGGATGGCTCTGCTGTGCCCTTGCCTCTATGCTTGGGAGGAAAGGCCAAATGAGAAGTTGAAGAACCATATCTCAGACCTCCACACCTCCAAAGAGGATTCTAAGTTGCCTCAATTTCCTAAGTTCTAGACGGCACCAGTGGGGAAATGCAGATCTACAGACACAGACATGCTGGTCCAAGTCCTAAAGCCATCTCCAACCACCAGTGCACTTTAGCACTTGGGAACCCATGTCCCCGCATGCAGGCCAGCCCTGCTCCACATAGCAATGTTCCCAGGCAGGCGCACCTCATGTGGGTCTTGAGAGCGGAGGGCTGTGAGAACTTAGCCTCACACTTGGTGCAGCCATAAGGCCTGTCGCCCGTGTGTGTGCGCTCGTGCATCCGCAGAGAAGTCTTGGAGCTCAGGCCCTTGCCACACTGGCCACATCGGTGCCGCTCGCCACCTCCCTCATGTACCTGAAGCACATGCCGTTTCACGTCCTTCTTACGCTTGAATTTCTTTGCACACATCTCACATGGGAAGTGGCGCTCGCTGCTGTGAACATGGCGCTGGTGGCTCTTCAGGTTGCAACGGTTGGCAAAGGTCTGGCTACAGGTATCACATCGGTACACTACCTCCGTGGCCACACCATGGTGGTGCCTGATATGTTTCAGATAACTCTTCTCATACAGGAAGGCCTTCTCACACACTGTGCACTGGAAGTTACTCTTCTTCTCCCCATCCTTCCCTTCTTCCCCCTTCTTCTCCCCCTCCACCTTCTGCAGACTTTCCTCTAATTTCACACTACTAGGGCAAGCCTCACTTTTGGAAGCTGGCTCTGTCTCCATCCTTTCAGGGTCTGGGCTTTGGTTCTGGGGACACCTGTCATTCTCTGCTGCTTCTTCCGCACTTTTCTGCTGTTCTCGGAGTCTTCTTGTATATTTCTTTTTAGGGATTTCCACAAATACCTTTCTTCCAGCCAGCCTCCCACTAGGTCTTCTGATTTTAGGGTAGGGAGGCTTAACCACTTCTTTCTTTTTGTCCAGTTTCTCCTTGCACTTTCTGGATGGCATTTCTAGCGAGAGGTCATTATCAAATCTCTCTACTGGATAGTCAGATGTATCTACAAGGCCACTGGAGTGAGCCTCCTCCCCTGGTACACTTGCTTTGGAGCTGGGGGTCACACTCACATGGGGGCCACTGCTGGCCTCCACCTCCTGAGACTCAGAGAAATTCTGTGATTCCAAAAGGACTGACTCCAGCATCTGCTTCTTTAGCTGAAAGCATGTTTCAGACAGGTCCAAACACTTGAGCTTTTCAGCCACTTCCAGCATCCGCTGCACCCGATCTTCTTCTACCTGCACCCTGGCAGTATAGACAAACTCCAGAAATGAAGCAAAGTCAACAACCTGAACTTCATTTAAACAGACATTAGTCCTGGTACCGTCTACACTCTTCTCGTTCAGGAACACCTCTTTAAAAAACTTGCTGGTGGCTGCCAGCACTGCTTTATGGGCCATGAAGTCTTTACAGATACCCTGATACTCTACGCTGACTGTAACATCACAAAGATGGCCCAGAAGTCGGAGCTCATGCATCTCATGCAGAAGGTTCAATGGTGAAGATTTGGATTCCAGCAAAACTGTGCCACTTTCCATCTTCCTTCTAAAATAGCTTTGAAAACAAAAACAAGAATTAATAAGTTCATGTAATTCCTGAAGAAAAGGGACTTGAAATTATGAAGGTTAGATTAGTTCTTGAGACGGTAATGGTATCTACCAAACCCAACTTTTCTCATTGAAAGATTCAAATCACAGCTGAATGTGACATGATCTATAACCCCAGGTACAACCCAGAATTTAGAAGACAGAGACAGGACAAGTAGGTATGAAAAACCAATCTCACCTATATAACAATTTTAAGGCTAGTATAAACTATATGAGAACCTATCACAAAACAAGGAAAGCAAGCAAACAAAACACACAGACAGGGTTGAAGAGATGGCTTAGCAGTTAAGAGCATATACTGATCTTGCAGGGGACCCAAGTTTAATTCTTCATACCCACATTGGGCAACTCACAACTGCCTTTAACTCCATTTCTGGGAGATCAAACTTCTCAGGCACCTGCATTCATAAGCATACACCCAAACAAAGACATATGCGCATTATTAAGAAGAAAATGAACCTTTAGGGGAAAAAAAAAACGCACATGTAAGCATACAGAGTCAAATTACAGTTTCTTAGCAGTTTTCTAAAGTTTCTGAACAGCTTTCATGAGATAATATTCTCATAAAAACAATAATGGTAAGACTTCCTCTAATGATAAGCACAAATGATTAGTTTACCTTTAGTGAAACTCACTAAGGCAACTATATGCTTATCCAGGTCATTTTCTGTTCTACTCAGAGACATATGCCAAAGATATAGGAAAAATTATGTCTAATTCTTTGAGCAAGAAATTGTCATTTGATAATCACTTATATCACTTCACTGAAAACTGCTGAGTACTTCCTGGGAAAATTATTCAAAACCCCCTCCTCTTTTGCAATGAACTTAAATACATGGTAAACTGAGTTACTCTCCTGAAATAATTCAAGTTCCACAGCGTTTACAAACTGTGTTACCTTGAGCAGGATAGAGCCTCTCTGAACATCTACTTCCTCCTCTTGGAAGGCCCAGCTATCCTGAGGCTTTAATTTAAGGGGCACAACATAGCAAACACTTCCAGCTGTCTTGTGGCAGCCTTCCTACACACCCATAAAGCTACTGATGGAACCTCATCTTATAGGTGACAAGCTAGTAAGATAATTGGTTAATTGGCTGATGGGGTCTTGAGCCTAAGCCTCATGGTCCTGCCTATGTTTAATTGAAGCTTCCCAACACACTCTTCATTCCAGCCTCATCAAATGAAAAATTTTCCCCTGCAGTTGCCATATTCCCCTGGGACTCTTCTGGACTCTAAAATGCTAGCCCAATTTCATGTCTTCTGCTCTGCGGACTCTTGAGACCTCTGTCCCTGACTCTTGTCTTCCCTTTCCAGTTCGATTAGGTTTCCAAGTCTCCACCATCCAGAGCACTTCTGCTGATCTTCACCACTACCTATAGTACCCAGTCTCAAACACAGAAAAGACTCTCTTGGGGAGTGCAACTGTAAAATCAGCACCTGTGGAAGTACTGAAAGGGACTCTACAGGAAACACTACCTACCTATGGAGGAGCAGTATCGGGGGCCAATGTTCTGAGTCCCCAAGAAGAGCCCTGGGGTATAAAAAAATTGTATGCTTATAGCCTATACACATATTTCTGAGTATATTAGGGTGTTGCATTCTCTCAGACAAGAGAAAGGCAATTTAAAGAACCCACAGGCTATGTATACATTTTGAACTAATCAGAGGTCATAAATCCCCGAGTTCGAGCACAGATCGACATTCCTGAGATGCCACAAATCTCCAAGCTCAAGCTCAGAGGACAGCAGCACTCTCTTGGAGCTGAGATGCCAAGATGCTGTAAATCCCATTATGTATTCTCTCCCTGTATATAACCTTTGACTATAAAAAGACGCTTATAACCCTTTTTCAGGGAATCAAATAATTTTCTAACTAGTTAGAATTGTCCCCCGGCCCCCGCCCCGGCAGTATTTTTGAATAAAGTTCTTTCTGCTTAGTAGACTCCAGTGGTCTGCTCCCCGTTAATTGCACGATTCCAGGTCCCAGCACCCGATTCCAGCCTGGGGACAAAGGCTATAGGTCCCTCTCCACCTGATGCTCACATGGCCACCCTGACTTCCTAACACATCGCCCTGCTCCCTAAAGGGAAGTCGAGTCCTTCCTGGAGACCTGACTTCACCAAACCAAAGAGACCCTGAGCAGATTCCCCCGTTTGTCTCCCACGGGTGGCAGACACCCGCTATTTGTGGCCTGGTGACAGCTGTGTTCCACTGTAACTCAATGGCATTCGGCTGCCCCTGGGTGGGCCGAGCATCCTCACCAAGGTCGCCAAGTAGTCAAGGGTCCGGACTCCCAGGCTAGGCCTCCAGGAGACGCTGCTCTCCGCATCCTGCCCACCCTTTAAAGGGATCCTGGCTCTCACGCAGGATATAAAGTACGGGTGGCTGTGGCCTCCCTAAGTGCACCGCCTCCGTCCCCACTGTAATCCCCCCCCCCTCCCCGAGTCCCAGACGACCCAGGATCCTCCGAAGCTTCAAGAAGAACGAACTCTTGCTGCCAGGGTCCAGTCCCTCGTTCCCGACTCTGGCCTCTAGAGCCGAAAGAGTCCAATCTACCACTCTCGGCCTGGGTCACCACGGCCCGCAGCTCCAAGGGACAGCAGGCAGAGGACATCCTGGAATCCAACACACTCACCTCGCAGTCGGTGCCTCCGCCGGGCCGGCACCCAGGAACAGGCCCGCAGAAACAGCGGGTCTCGGGGTCCACGGAATGGTCGCCACGAGCGCGCCCCGCCCCCTGGTCGGCCCCGCCCCCCGCAGGCAGGGAAGGCGCTGCGCGCGCACGTCCAGCTGCAGAGGCGGTTCCGGGCGTTGTCTTACGTGATTAGGGGCAGGGCTGGTAGCTCCGGGATCCGTCACCTGCAAGGAGCCAAGGCTGCGCCTGCGCAAAAGACAGCAACAGCGGGGGGCGGTGTTAGTGAACAACCTGCGGCCACGTTGCTGCGTTCTTGTCCTCAGCTAATCGTTATGTTGCTGGGAGCAGAAATTTCAGGCCTTCCTGGGTGCCGCGGTTTCCCAGGTCTTTGCATAGGGCTGCGGCCATGCTCGCTTGGCGTGGTGGGAAGCATGGCGCAGCCTTCTTTTATTTGCATCCTTCCGCTCTAAATCCCGTCCCCTTGTTTTCCTTTCTTTTTCTTTTTTGGCTGTCCTGAAACTAGCTCTGTGCCAGGCTGGCCTCCAACGCAGCGATCTGCTTGCCTCTGCCTCCCGAGTGCTGGCATTAAAGGTGTGCACCACCAATGCCTGGCCCCATCCTTTATCTTAAAACCTGGTAATCTGAAAGTCCTGCCTTACGTTTCCAGTTCCCGTTAAAGAGTGATCATGCTTGATATTTCCACTCACTGCTAAAGCTTTACGAAGTCGCCTCCATACTACCACCAGCCATCAAGACCTCTATTTGAACTAGAAATGCCCACCGGGATTGAAAGCCTCTTTAACTTTGCAAATGCCTTGCTCTTATTTAAACTAGCCCATGCTGCAAAGAGGCGATCTAGTCCTTTGAATTGGCCAATTACCTGAAATAAAAATTCACTTCAATTACAAGATGTAGTTTAAACTATGTGTGGGAGTGCCATCAAATTATATTTGAAGATACCTTGAAATATATGTCTGAAAAGTTTCTACACCCTGATAAACCTTTCCTCCAATACAGCAATCCAAACCAAGCCAAATTAGAAATGCTCCCAGATGGCCTTCCAGCCGTCCAGAAACAGGGCGGGAAAAGGAGACCAGTAAAACCACAAGTCTGGTGTGTGTGTGTATGGGGGGGTGGGGTGGGGAGCAGTTTAAATACCCTGTGGGAGTGGTCTTGAGCAACTGAGCATCTCTGTGGGAGGGGTCATCCTTTGGCGGGTTTTCTGAGATGCTGCAGGGTTTGGGAGGAAACGGGGGGGGGGGAGGGGGGGAGGAGACTTGAGTGGAACTTCCACCATAACAGCGTATATGTACTTAATTGCTTTGCTACAAAGAAGAATTAAATCGTGTTTTACAATTCTGTTAGGAACATAAGTGAAACCATTTTGTGTAACTTGGAAAACACTTTTTGGGACTTGGAATACTTGCAAGATGTGTTATGGAGCTAACCACAAGGCAACTCCCATGACCAAGCAGTTAGATTCCATATGTTGATGAACCAACATTGTGAGCCCTTTGACCTTTAGAATACCATGGTATTATAGGGAATGTTTGTGTGAATAAACTGAGAATAATTGAAAGGTAAATCTCGTAAGGATTTAAAAAAAGCGAGAGGGCAGAGAAGCCCTTATTCTTTGTTGTTGTTGTTAATTATATATATACAGTGTTCTGCTCGCATGCCAGAAAAGGACACCAGACCTCATTATAGATGGTTGCTGGGAATTGAACTCAGAATCTCTGAAAAGGAGTTAGTGCTTTTAACCTCTGAGCCATCTCTCTAGCCCCACAGGGCAAGTTTTTTGATACCCAGGCATATTGCTTCTACAGGTGGAGCCAAAAGGTCAGGCAGGCATCAGCCAAGCAATTCTTTATGGCTAGGAGTGTTAGGATGGAAAAATTTAGCCTAATTCCCCAGTGACCCCAGGAAGCTGGGAGTCTTAAATCCCAAGCTGAAGGTCACCTACTTAAATGTTTATGGCAGCCTGTGAGTGAATGAACACCCAGAAGCCTGTGCGAAAACAGACTTCCTGGGCTAAGAGTGGGGTTGGATACTTTAAATTAATTGGTCCACACTGGATGCTACGAGGTGATTGGTTCATGATACGAGGGCTTTGTTGTAACCCTATAAAAGCTGTCTCAATTCTGTGCCGGAGGTTGCTCAGTCCTCTACCCTGCGTGGTGTATGGCTGACGGTCCCAATATACTGAAATATAAAGGACCTTATGCATTTGCATCAAGACCCGCTTCTCGTGAGTGATTTGGGGGGGTGCCTTTCCTGAGTGGGAGCGCAAGGGACCACGCTCTCTCAGGTCTTACAGGAGCTGTTGTCATTTAAAAAGTGGTGTGAGAGAGAAAGACTCCATGAGACAGAGTTCAAGTGGAGGTTTTTATTTTTATTTTTTTATTAGGGGAAGGGATTGTAAAAGGGGGGAAGGGGAAGTCTAGCCTCTGGGGACAGGAGCATCAAAAAGGACAGGCAGAGAGAGAGAGAGACAGAGAGAGAGAGACAGAGAGAGAGAGAGAGAGAGAGAGAGAGAGAGAGAAAAACAGGTGACAAAGAGAGGGAGATAGAAAGAGAGGGAGATAGAAAGAGAGGAAGATGGGAGGTGGGCAGGAGACCCTTTTAAAAAGGAACATAGTCAATATGCACAGGTGGTGCTCTTAGTGGCTGCAGCTGAGGTCATATCCTGTCAGAACTCCAAAGGCAGGCTGGTACAAATGCCTAAATATTAACAGGGGCTATTACTCATTATTTCCTGAATCAATTTCTCAAGACCTGAGGCTATTACCCAACAGTATGAACATTGTAATTGCTGAGCTCCTCACAGCCCACCAACCCTGCTCTTCACAAACTCGTAATGAATCTGTATCTTAGAATACTTTTGCTAGAAACACTGACCCTGTAGGCCAACAATATGCCTTCCCAGTGAGAAATAAATCACTCCGCATATTTAGAGATCAGTTAAGGAAAAGGTCTTTACTAAAGTACCTGCCAACTGGGGCTAAGGCTCAAATAAGGGTTGGCACCCAACAGAAGATTTCATTAGCTTACCTATACGCACTTTAGGGTTATACATTTTACATATGCTTTCATCCTTAAATCTCATTTAGATTCTGGCCCCAGGTTACACTTTGAACAATTTAAACAGAGACAAGAAACTGCAAGTCTGGCTGTTTAGGCCGATAGGGAATTTACACAGCAAAGATATATTGTCAGAATTATTTTAAGCACACCAGTTTTATTGTTGTTTTGTTTTGTTTTCTGAATAGTTGTCATCTTGCCCACAGGGCAAAATTATGGTTTTCCCAAAAAGAACACAAGGGACTTAATGGCAGACCCGAACTTAATGATGCTGTGACCTTGCACCATTCCCTTTAGCTGCCTCTTAGATGTCTTTGGGGATGAGCATAATGGCTTTAATCATGGTGAATGCACCATGCATCTCAGCATCCTAAACTTTGTTTCTCTCTAACAGGCCTGGTTAGCATACTATTTATCTTTGGGGTATTCTGGAGGCAGCTCCTTTAGCTAAATTTAACTTGTGAGATTTAACGTCTCCTGTAACCATTTTAGTGAATCCTTTATAACATCTGAATTTCTTCTACATCAAAGTAACAAAAGTACTGATGAAAGCCTAGCCACCACTTTCTTTTTGTGTCTCCTTTACTTTTGCTCAGATTCCTGCTTGACTCTGCTTCATTCCCTTTCAGTAAGTCATTGCCTTAACCTTTCTTAAGATTATATTGGATTTCAGAGCTACAGATCTAACCCATAAACATTCTTGTGGCAATGACGAATTAAATGGAAGTCAACTATAACGTGTGTTCACTTCAAAGGCGCTTATTTAGCTTATCTAGCAAGTTAGATATTGCGGTCGCATTCCGGAACACCCAGCAAGCCGGGCTACGACCTTCAAGGTGAAAGCCCACTGTAGATAGGTGTAGTAGTCTTTCAGCCTGGGGTAGCACTTTTATTCCTCACTGGGAGACTGGGAGAGCTGGTAGGCCACTCCGTTTCCAAGGAAACCGTCTTGCGATTGGTTTTGGGTGGTCGCGGAATGATGACGCTATAGCCTCGCTCCTAAAACGGCGATCCTATCAACAGTTACAAGTTAGAGTCTATGGCAGTTCTCTGCGGTCTTTTGACACCCCTACCAGGTTATACAGCCCTCTCTCTAAAACGCCGCCACGCTGGAGCATACACTCAGCATGCACAGCAGGGCGGGCGTGGGTGTTGGTGGAGGAACCATGCAGCATTGTCAGAATGGGCGATTCCCAGGCTCTAAAATCCTGCTGGTAATGTTATTTTCCAGTGGGTCAGTTATGTGTCAGTTCAAGAGTTGAATTTTACCAAGCCACAGGTCTTTACCTGCTTTAAATCTGGGCTCATGATCACGTTGACTGTTTCCGCAACACACACGGGATATAAGCCATTTTTCACAAATGACAAAAACGATGGGTTTATTTTTGTGAAGCTATTTCCATTACTCAGATGGACTATTCTTACAGATTCCAAAACCCAAACGCTTCATCTCTGGCTCTTTAAACACATCAGAGAACTCTCTCTCTCTCTCTCTCTCTCTCTCTCTCTCTCTCTCTCTCTCTCTCTCTCTCTCTCTCTCTCTCTCTCTCTCATTACATTAGGGGAAGAGCATATGTTGGGGAGGTCAGAGAACAACTTGCAGGTGTTAGCTCTCTCCTTCCCACCATGTTGGTCCCAGTGATTGAATATTAAAATCCTAGAAGGCAATGCTTGCGAAAAAAACTTTAATTTTTTTATCAGTTTCTAGAATTTTCATGTCTACTATAATTTCATTTTAAATTCGAAAATCAACCAGTAATACGCTGGAGATAGTGCAACCACCTTAAATGGTTCTTGGGATGTTTGTGCTGTTTCTGACTGTTACCTCCAAGAGTTTGTGCTTTTCTACTACTAAACTCAGATAGTTAATATGACTCTTATCACATAAAAGTCTGCTTCTTATTTTTATAAGACTCCACAATAATCTCTCTTGTGGTAATGGAATAATTTAAAAATAGTCATATTAGTGGACGTTTGTCATTCTCACTATTTTCACTTTTAAAGGTGCTTTTGGTAATTGTACCACAGGTATGGTGACACAGGCTAATCTCAGCACTTTTTAAAATAAGACTGAAAATAAGCAGGAGGAAGGAAACCACAAAGGGCTAACTGCTTCTTTGAAAACTCAGTAAAATTGGCAACTCCCTGAGCAAACAAACATTACTGATGACAGGAAGACACGTTTATAATATCCAAACCATGGGTGCAGCTGCATGTGCCTGTAGTTCCAGCTATTCTGTGGGCAGTCACCAGGAGCAGATGAAGAGTCAAACAGCCTGAGCAATGTGGTGAGACCCCCCCCCCACCTTAAAAAAACAACCTCCTGAGTTTACCATTTCTATTCACTGTACCGTGATCAGCCATAACATGACCCCATTGGTCAAGGTCGTGTGCTGCCTGCTCACAAATAAATCTTAGTGAGCTGTGAATGCTGGATCCCTATGCACAAGTGTTTGGAATATGTTATCTTTTGAGGTTGACCAGATGATGCCTGGGCAGTAGGACTCCCCAAAAGACTCCACACTCCACACCACCCTGGTTATCCCAGACAGCCTATGCTTCTTCTATCTTTCTTCTGGCCAGAGTTGACCTGCAGAGGTTTAGCAGTAGGAGAGATGTCTCGGGCTATGGATCAGGATCAAACTTGCCCACTTTTAAACAAAAATTAATTTTACTGTATAGATGTTTTGTCTGCATACATATCTGTGTACTACTTGTGGGCCAGGTGGCCATGGAGACTGAAAAAGGTTACAAATAGCTGTGTAACACCTAGGAATTGAACTGTGGCTCTCTTACTTGCTGCTCCATATCCAACCCCTAAACCTGTTCATTCTGGTCCCCAACATGCTGCTTTTCAGTGCCAATCCTAAATGTATTTCTCACAGTACCTTCCAGGAATAGTGACCCCACCTAACCAGGACATGGGATGTAAATTAGATGTCCCTAGAGCCTTGGGAGCTTGAAAATAGAGTCTAGTTGTCTGTCGTTACTATGTCTCCATCACTGCTGAGAAAAAAGAAAACTTTGCAAAGAATTAACTAGTTTTATCCTCACTGTTAAATGTAAAGATTTGTTTTCAAACTTTTCCAACAAGGTAGCACTAAAAATGTAAAGTGTCTTGTCTTTGTTAAAGCAAAATACAGGCTATATCAGAATCCAGACTTCTCAATTTGGCAGACACCATAGCAGGGAACTTGAAATACAGATTGCAAATGAGGATTTGTGATTAAAGCAAACTTTGCCTTTATTGCTCCAAAACAAAATGTGGCTTTCACAGAGCAAAAAGACACCTCCTTTCTTACTGAGTATATTCTCCAGGTCCCTGGGTGTGTTTCTGACTGACAACAGACTGACAACAGTAGATAGCCTGGTGGTGAAAGCATGGTGTGTTTGCCTTTTGTTTATGTGTGAAGTGCACTTTGGTGGGACAAGGGTGGGCAGAGAGGGCAAAAGGAAAGGTGGGTTGATGTGAGGAATGAAGGGGGAAACCCTGACAGGGTAGGATGTGAGGAACAGAAACTGGAGAACAGAGGTGAAGGGGAGAATTGGAGGACTCTAGCAGAAAGAAATGAGGGTGGGATATGGAATGGATATTGGGCAAAGCTTTGTCTTTGAGAACCATGATAATTCAGATTCAAACATCTCAGAGTGCCAGAAAAATGGGAACCTTGAGAATATGGTTTGTTCCAAGCCTGGAAAAATGAACACCATTCTGCTCTTGCTATTTTGGGCAGTTAAGATAGACTTTAAAGAACTGAATTCTTTGACTCCAGGACATTTGTATCAAGGTCATCCCTGGAGACAGGGATATTTAAAGCTCAGCAGCATGTGTCTCCAAACCACTACTTCTCATTCTCCTCCATTCTTCTTCCCTGTTCGTCTTCCTAATGGGTCGTGTTTAGTGTTCCAGGATCTTAGTCAATTCATGGTGGAAACCTCCCTTTGCCATTTCATACATTTTAGTAGCATCTCAGCTTGAACTTCGAGTCTCATCTTGTCACCAAGTCTGTAGGACTGGTTTGACTGCTCTAGATGTGGCTTTGGAGTTATTTCATGGGTATGACTGGCCAAGACATGAAGTAATATAATCATAGGTTAACTAGGGCTACTCTGGCAGTTGTGGTCACGAGAGTTCCAGAGTACTGCATGAGGACTCCACCTCTAGGTCATAGCCAGATTGTCTTGTTATTCATGATAAAGCCATGACCAGTGGTCTAGCATCCAGAAAGGAAGTGAGGACATGTGAGAGGAAGCACAATCCCCCAGTTTAATCCTTTAGCTTCTGCTTCATTGGCCAACAGCATATCAAACCTAGGCTAACTCAGACTGAAAAGTTTCAGGTGGGCCCTTTGTAGTTACAGCTTCTGACATCCCCTCCCAACCTTGGTGCTTCTGGTAGGAGCAGCACTCAGCTGCTCTTCACATATATCGCCAGGAACTCCCACCCAGGTGCGAAGAGCAAAGCCAATTGTCAGGTAAACTTTTTTTCTTTTTTTTTTTTTTGCAAATCACATATTAAGGTAACCGGTGCTTTTGAAAAATAAAATGCCAATGCCTGGATCATATTTGTAGTGGAAGTGCTGGCTAGGGATATGACCCAGGACAAGTAATTTCCAATGTTTTAAGGACTATCTACCACCCACAGTTCTGAATCCCCAAGATCACAGTAGGGTAAGAGTTCATCACATACCCTCCCATTTTAATAGGTACTTCTTACTATATTTTCTGCCTTTCACACTCCGTCCTTCTCAAAATTTAGACATAAGGCAGAAAAGCAACATTTATATTATTTATTTGTCAATTTCCAGAAACAGGGTCTCTACCGATTAAGTAGAAAAATAGAAAGTTTACTACTTTTAAAAGGCAACTATGACAAACCAGTATATAACCAGGAAAGGGGTTTCTAGGAATCAAACATCCAGTTTGCAGTGCTTCTGTGACAACAAAAACGAACAACCGTGTTCTCCACATCCTGAGATTTGTGACTGGCATTTCTCTGCAGAGCTGGGCTGAAGCCAAGAAGCCTTTCTCACCCCTACTAGCTGGCCCAGTCCTGGAATCGGAAGCAGTCACTTGCTATCTTCCACACTGTGTTAGTGGGTGAAGCCTGGGCAGTCAAGATGAAGTTCTGGTTGAAGTGCCGCTGTTTATTGCCCTCAAATTTCACTGATCCACAGATCACCACAAGGACTGTGGTCTGGCTTGGTGTTGCTTCATCATGGACAGGCTGGCAGTCTACCACGTTGATTTGGAACTCACTGGAAGGCAACATCTCAAAAAACTCGTTCAAGGATTCTTGTCCTGAAACAGCATTTCCATTCCACACTAAAGTGGCCGTGCCCATGTACAGGCGGGATAGCAGCCGCCGCCGCTTATCCATGGTAGTGTAGTAGACATTGACAAACTCCTCTGCAGCTCTGCAGGCCTGGTCCACATAGGTCTTGAAATCCACTGACGCCATCTCTGGTTCTGTTGACAGAGACTTCTGTCAGATTGGCTCTCCTCTGTGAGGATCCAGGGACTGTAGGACAACAAAATATGAAAGGAACACATGTGAATATCAAAGTCTATTCTGTAATTTTATTATTTCCCTACTTTAAATTTAAATTAGAAACAATCTTGTTTTACCTATCAATCCTAGTTCCCTCTCCTTCCTATCCTCCCCTGTCCCCAATAATTCCTCATCCCATCCCCTTTCTGATCCCCAGGGAGAGTGAGGCCTTCCAATGGGGGAGTCTTCAAAGTCTGTCACATCCCATGTGTCTAGGCTGAGAGTATTCCTCTATGTGTGGAATGGGCTCCCAAAGTCCATTTGTATACTGGGGAGAAAAACTGATCTACTGGGCTCCATAGACTGTCCAGGCCTCTTAACTGACACCTGTGTTCAAGGGGTCTGGGTTGGTCCTATGCTGGTTTCACAGCTATCAGACTGGGGTGCATGAGCTCCCCCTTGTTCAGGTCAGCCGTTTCTGTGGGTTTCCCCAGCCTAGTCTTGACCCCTTTGCTCATCACTCCTCCCTCTCTGCAACTGCATTCCAGGAGTTCTGCTCAGTGTTTAGCTGTGGGTGTCTGCTTCTGCTTCTATCAGCTATTGGATGAAGGCTCTAGGATGGCATATAAGGTAGTCATCAATCTCATTATCAGGGAATGGCATTTAAGGTAGCCTCTCTACTATTGTTTAGGTTGTTAGCTGGGGTCATCCTTGTAGGTCTTTGGACATTTCCCTAGTGCCAGATTTCTCTTTAAACCAATAATGACTCCCTCTATTAAGGTATCTCTTTTCTTGCTCTCCTCTATTCTTCCCCAGACTCAATCTTCCTGCTCCTTCATGTCCTCCTCCCCCTCCTTCTCCCCTTCTTTCTCCTGACTCCTTGTCCCCTCCCCCCATGCTCCAAATTTGCTCAGGAGATCTTGTCCCTTTCCCCTTCTCCAGGGGACCATGTCTGATAAAACTTTTAAGTTTTAATATTTAAAATTATATTTGTGTGTATGTGGCTTGTACAGGAGTCTTGTCTGTCCACCATATGGTTCTTAGGAATCAAACTAAGGTTGTTAGGCTTGTTGACCCATCTAGCCCCCAACCCTCCTTTTCCATTGGCAACAGAACATTACATACTGTAGGCAGATGACTTTAGGCTCAAACTGTTGCTATTTTAAAGGCAGGGTTTTCTATGTAGTCCTGCCTGACCTAGATTGAGAGATCCATCTGCCTCTCTCTGTCAAGTGCTGGGATCAAAGGCATTCACCAAACCAGCAATTGTTGCTTGTTTAATCTTACTAATCTTCAGTTTCCTTATCAAAAAAACAAAACAAAACAAAACAAAAAAAAAAACCATGAAATTTTAAAACAGACAAGGCACATCCAGTATTGAGTTAAGAAATTCAAGCCAGTGGTGAGGCACACTGGAGAAGTTGAGGCAGATGCCAGCACCAGCCTGGAACAGAGACAGCTAGCCTGGTCTCCATAAATAAATAAATAAATAAATAAATAAATAAATAAAGTAAGTCTGGTATGCTCATCTTACAATGGGGTTTAAAATCCATTTTAATTATTAGAGCACATTTGATGTCAGAGATTGTTCCCTCCTAAAAGCTTGGAATAGCCTAGTCAAGACAGTGGCTCAAGCTGAAGAAATAAGTGGTTTCTGGCCCAACAAAGGCTACCAGAAGGGGAGCAGGTAATGACTGACTATCTGGGAAGACTACAATGAACTAACCCATCAAGGATGCAGATGTATGGGATTGTATATTTCTCAGGAGAGTGGAAGATAGTGGTCACAATCCCCAAAAGAAGCCCAAGACTGACTGCAATTTACATCTTTAGCACTAATGGCCATCGTGTAAGACCAGAGGGGCCATAATACCACAGCAGAAAGACCTTAGGAGTCAAGCAAAACCTAAATTTTATGTGCATTGGTGTGAGGGTGTCAGATCTCCTATAGCTGGAGTTATAGTTGTGAGCTGCCATGTGGGTGCTGGAAATTGAACCTGGGTCCTCTGGAAGAACATTCAGTGCTCTTAACCACTGAGCCATTTCTCCAGCTCCCAAAAAGAGTCCATGATTTTTTTTTTTTTTGTTTTATTTTTATGTTTGTTGCTCGACACAGGGTTTCTCTGTGTAGCTTTGGGGCTTGTTCTAGAATTCTATCTGTAGACCAGGCTGGCCTTGAACTCAGAGATCCACCTGCCTCTGCCTCCCAAATGCTGGGATTAAAGGTGTGTTCCTCCACTGTTTATCTCACACAGGTTCTGATGGGAAGGGGATGAACACAGTTTTATTTGTATTTGAAATATCCCAGCTCCTTAAAAACATTTAATTTCTAACACATAAACAGCCTATTTTTCCATAACAGGTTCGGCTGTTAATTTCTTCTACGATTAAAAACTTTCATTTAAAAGGAACCAGTACTAATGTTACTGAAAATAGTAGACATATTTGTCAGTTTCCAGAAACAGGTCTCTACTGAGTAAGCTTAAAACTTAGGTAGTAAACACTTTTTTATTTCAAGTACCTTTACTTTATTGATACAAGGTCTTTCTATGTACTTTTGGAACTTGTTTTGTAGACCAGGCTGACCTCAAACTCACTGAGATCCACCTGCCTCTGTCGGGATAAATGGTGCGCTCGACTCAACTTTTATCTATTTTTTAACTATCAGCTTATGAACGATGATCCCACACAGGGTTGGGAGGAAGCTGGTCCTATAGATGAGCAGTTCAGAGCCAGCTTGATAATGTTCTGAGGACCTCAGACTGAAGTGATATGTGTTACGTAGTTTAGGCTCATGCCCTCAATCATCACTGCACAAATGGGTATCACTGTAACAACTTTACTAATGAGGAAGAAAGCTTGCACACTCTCGGCCGATTCAAGGTCGATCTAGGAAAATTGAGGGTATCAAGGTCATGTTGTCCTGTTTACTAAGTTCCTGGACAGACGTTTGGGAGCAGGTTCATAACACAGTTCCGGGGATGCCGGCCTAGGAATGTCCTCCCAAGTAACCACATTTCCCTCTGCCCAATCGGCTCATCTATACAAACACCGCTTTCTTAGACCACGAAGCTCCCTGTTGACCTTTCCTCTTCCGCTTCCTCCAAACACAACCAACAATGGTCACGCCCCCAAAGGATGATCACCCCTATTTCTGGTCCTCAGCTACCCACAGAACTTATTCAGTTCTCCCACACAAGGGGAAAAACAGTAAGATCCAAACACAGTAGAGTGAGAGGCCAGGAGGATGCTCCACTCCGTGGTTCACACACTCCAGCTTCCAGGAGCTGGACCCCGGGAGCGGCAGCCGTGTCCCGGGCCTCGTGTTCAGCCGAGCGTGCTTTATCAAAGCAGCTGGCAGATGGCAGCACGCTCTTCAGAGCCATCATCCGGCCCCCAAACTGCTGCTCTCCTCCGGGCAGGGCACCCCAAACTGCTGCCCTCCTCCAGGCACAGAGAAAAAAAAAGCCTGATGCCCGGCTACAAAGACACCATCTGGAGAAAAGACAACACCCAGATCTTACTGAGCCTGAGAGGAGGCAAGGGGTGCCGCCGGGCACCACGCAGCCAGACAGGGGCGGCCACCTACCTGCTCCGCCCCGGTCAGCGCCTCCAAGGCGACTCGGTCCCGGGTCCCGCCCCGGTCGGGGTCCCGGGACAGAAGATTTACGCTCCTGCCCTCCTCTTCCTCCTAGAGGCTCCGCCTGAGGCGCCGGCGTCCAGGAGGCGGAGAACGGTTGGTAGCCGGTAGCGGCTTCCCGCGCGCGTCGTGCTGCGGCCTACGCAGGCGCGAGGGTCTTGTTTCCCAATGGCCCCGCCTCCGCGTGACGGGCAGCTACGCGAGCCAGTAGAAAGGCTGGCTCCGCCCAGGTGTGGCTGCAAAGACAGGGATGCTTCCGGGGCAGGCACCAACGTAGAAGTTCCGGTGGAGGGAGCTCTGATTGGAGGGCGTGAGGGGGTGGGGCGAGTTAGGCGCTCAGCTGTGGAAGACCTGGATGCCGAGAGCTGTGCAACTTGGGTGCATCTGGCTTCCTTCCCTTCGTCTGTCTGTGTTGATTTTTTGTGACGACTCGTGAAGCTTCACGGCTTCACGCCACCTAGGGAGACAGCAGCATGGCTGCAGTAAAGCTCTGGACTGAACCTAGTACATAGGACGCGACGCCCGCGATATTGGAACCCGAGTGGAAGTCCATGGGTCAAGCGTCTTACCTGACGCGCCCTTTCTTCAGTAAAGCCACCTAGAGTAGACATTGCAGATGTGCGTAAACGAGAGAAGCAGTTTTAGTCAAGTGAAAGAATCGAGGGTAGGGCCGAGGTCGCGGAAGAGGCGACAAACAGTGGCAGCTGATTTTTTCTGTGCCTTGTTAGTTGAGCCCTCCGCTGGCTCTAGCTGTGGCGAACTGTTCCTCCGCGTGTAAGGTTGGTTGGTTTGGTTTGGTTAATCTGAAGCAGTCTTGATACTTAGCGTTCGAATGGAACCATTTAGCGTAGAAACTTTTGAAATTGACCAGGGTAACACAAAACCCGAAAAATCTTATTTTCCTGAGACATGATTCATCTGCTTCATCCTTCCATCAGGGAGAACCCTCTGGAAGTGACTAGGTTAAATGAAGTACTGTATTTTGTTGACAATTTCTTGGTCCTTTTGTCCAAGTTCCTAAGGTAACCTTTGCTTATAGACTTAAGAAGCAGGCTACTTGGTATAGGCCACTCCCCACTGCAGTTAAGTAAGTGAAAAGTTTTCATTATTGAAAGAAGTAAGTTGGAAGCTGAGTTTCGAGGATGAATAAGTGTCTTTGGAGTAACAGTTACTCCAAAATGGCTTTATAAACCTGGCAATAGGTAGTTATAGGTCCTAGGACTTTCCTTGAGAAAGAACTTGGCTTTTATTCTGACTCCAGGGAACATATCAATGACACAGTTGAGGGTATGTATTAGTCAAGTTTCTCTAGAGTAACAGAACTACAGAGTGAAGAATCTCTCTCTCTCTCTCTCTCTCTCTCTCTCTCTCTCTCTCTCTCTCTCTCTCTCTCTCTCTCTCTCTCTCTCTCTCTCTCATACACACACCCACAGAGTGGTCCAGCTAGTCCAACAATGACTGCCAATAAATGGAAGGCCCTAGAATACAGCATTTGCTCAGTCGGTAAGACTGGATGTCTCAGCTGCTATATTCCGTATATGCTGGAAGTAGGCTTCCATGTTCATTATATAGGCTTCCAGTAGAAGGTGTGGTGCAGAATACAGGTGGATCTTCTCACCTCAAAGATATGGATTAAAGGTTTATCTTCCCACCCCAGAAATCCATATTAAAATTGGGTCTTCCCACTTCAAATAATTTATTTGAAAAAAAAAAATCCCTCACAGGTTTACCCAGTCATTTGGGTTTTAGTTAATTCCAGATGTATGTAGTCAAGATTACAACTAAGAATAGCCATCACAGGGTGTTTGGAGGCCCAGTTATTCTCATTGGATTGGTGGATTGGAGAAGGAGTTTGATAGGGCATTCTGAGAAAGGAGCATTTTTATTCTCTTTCCTTTTTGAATATGGGTATGGACAGCAGTTCAGTCTTCCTCCTCCTCTGAGGAGAAACTGACTCATCAGTGATGAGGCAGACAGGAAGGGTGAGAAGAAATCAGGCCTTCAGTGAGTGTTCGGAGTATCCTCTTCAGTGTGTGTGTGTGTGTGTGTGTGTAGAGAGAGAGAGAGAGAGAGAGAGAGAGAGAGAGAGAGAGAGAGAGAGAGAGAGACAGAGAGAGAGACAGAGACAGAGAGAGAGAGAGAGAGAGAGAGAGAGAGAGAGAGAGAGAATATGATTGAACCCAGGACCTCATCATGCTGACTAAATGCTTTGCCCCTGACCCACACCTCAGCCCCAGACTTCACACTGTGCAGAGTCAGTGTTACATTTGGGCATAATTTTAATTAATTGGAGCTCAGCTCTGTGTCTTTGAGCATCAGCAGTGTGATTGTGGCATGTGAATTTGCCTGTCTGGGAAGCAGCTGCCTGCTCTGTAAAGCAGGGACACTAATGATCTTGGAATGGCTTCACATGGGTCTGAATCCAAATTAGCATCCAGAAACATTAATGGGACCGAATTGTTTTATATTTTATGTTCACAGCAACTTCCTCATTTGTCAATAATTCTTCTAATTAAATGATTAGTTTTTATATTTGGGACAAGCATATGACAAATTGGTGGGATTTGTAACCTGATCATATGAACACTTTTGAAAAATGAGGCTGGCCTAAACAGCTGAAGAACCAGCGTTCCCATTTGCCACGTGGAGCCTGTCCAGGAAGAAGGACACATCTGGTCCATACACAGAGTTGGGCCTGACTTAAGAATCATAAAATCTGTCAACACGGGCTTGCTCTCCTCTCCCACTGTCAGCGCTTTTCCCTAGGATAGAATCCAAACAGTGTGTTTTCAAAAGCAGCTGTGTGACTTGCAGCCAGTGAATTCACAGCTGTGTCTTGAATACCCTGTCACCTGAAACACATCAGTCTCTTGACCTTGGTGGGCCTGTCTGAGTTCTGGTGGATGAGGGTGAGCAAGGCTGTGTTTTTGTGAGCTCATTTAGGGACTTGACTGTGTAGAGACTATGGGGGGGGGAACGACACAGAAGAAGAACACTCAATAGAACCAGGTAGTATTTTGTAAAACCCATGCTCTGCCTTCTCTATTGCCAAAGAGCAGAATGGAGACACCTGGGAACATGGCTCCCTTAGACATTACATGGAGGTGCTCCCTGTGATGTCACTGTTTGCCTAAGAAGGATGTAATGATTGCTATTGACTAAGTCTCAGGTACACCTTTTCCCATCTCTGCTATCAGCGACCTGAAACAGTGGGACAGGTCACACATGCCTACAGAGCCTCTGTGTGGACAAAATGGGACATCTGTATTTATCGGTATTTGCAAAGTACAAAAAACCAATTTTGGTTAATTTCAGCCAAAATGTCTTTATGGGAAGGCCACTAATAAAGTCAATAGCAAGCATTAAGCAGGTGATTTCTTGGGGTCTGGGAATAAGAACCCGACAGAATTTGATAAAGAGCTGTGTGCTAGGGTGTGCTGGTTAATTTTTTTGTTTGTTTTTGTTGTTGTCAGATTGATGCTTAATATAAGCTAGGGTCCAAGCTCAACTGAGAAAATGCCTCCATAAGATTGTCCTGTGGGGGGGCTGGAGAGATGGCTTAGTGGTTCAGAGCACTTAAGGACTTGGGTTTGGAAAGCTCTCAATGAATTTTAGGATTATTTTTTTCTCTGATTCTATGAAGAATGTTGCTGGGCATAGTGGCACACCTATAACCCTAGCACTCAAGAGGCAGAGGCAGTGAGTCTCTTGCAAGGCCAGCTTGGTCCACAAATTAAGTTCCCAGCCAACCAATGCTACATAGTGAGACTGTTTCAAAAACAAAGTCAATGGTATTTTGATAGATATTGTAGACTTTGTAAATCATTTTTGATAAAATAGCCCTGTCTATATAATATTAATTCTGCTGCTCTATGGGGATGGAACTTTGTTGTGTGTGTGTGTGTGTGTGTGTGTGTTTAAGAGTCTTCATTTTCTTTCTTCAGTGTTTAAAGTTTTCATTGTAAAGATCTTTCATTTCTGTGTTTATTTTTTTAATTTCTTATTCAGTGTATTAGTTTTTGGTATATAGATTTTGGTATATTGATTATCTATGCTGCTGCTTTACATAAAGTGTTCTCTTGTAGAGTCTTTAGTTGTTTGTTGGTCCATAGTGTAGGCAGACTTTTCTGTCCCACCAGCCACTCCCCAAACAACCACAAAGAGACTTATTATTAATTACATATGCACAGCCCCAAGGCTCATTTACTTCATCCATGAACTTCCCACGTTGCTTCTCTTGCATCGGGCTTGAGACTTTCATGATTTCCTGACTCTACCTTTCTTCTCCCCAGCATTCTCTCTGCCACAAAAATCCTTCCTAGCTGTCAGCCAATCAGCTTTTTATTAGCAATGAGAGCAATGCATCTTGACAGTGTACAGAAGGATTATTCCACAGCACCGTGAAGATGGCTCAGTGGTTAAGAGCAAAGGCTGCTTTTCCAGAGGACACACATGGCAGCTCACAAACATCTGTAACTTCAGTTCCAGGGAATGGGCTGCTCTTTTCTGTGCTGTGCAATCACCAAACTCACACAGTGTACAGACATACATACACACAGGGAAAACACCCAGGCACATAAAAAGTTAAGTAAAAATAAGTGTAGGTTTTTCAGAGGGATAGTTTGACTTTTTTCTTTCCTGTTTGCACTTTTTTCTCCCTTGTATTATTGCTTTGGTGAGGGCTTCAATCATTATATTGAACTAAATGAACAGAGTGAACATCCTTGTCTTATTCTTACTTTAGAAGATATGACTTAGTTTTCCCCCATGAATGTAATGTTGGTTGTGTGTTGTATGTAGACTGCATTAGGTGGAGGTATTTTCCCTGTATTTTGAGTTTCTCATGTCTTTTATCATGAAGAAGTATTGAACTATGATATCAATTTTTTTTTTCTGTCATACAGTTGTGGCCAGACAGGAATCTTCTTTCTCTTAGTGGTGACATTGCTTATGACCCTTGCTGTGGATCATACAGGACTATGTGACTATGATGAAGGACCTACTGACAACTATTGGGGGCATTACTTCTCTATTTCTTAGAATCTCTGTTAATTAATGTGTGTGAAATGCCTGGAGTTTAGTTTGGACGCTTTTATTTAATGTTTTTTAAAGATGTACTTTTTTTGTATATAAGTGTATGTGTGTGTGGGGGGGTCTGTCTATGTATAAGTACATTGCTTATATGCCTGGTGCCTATAGGAGCAAGTAGAAATTGTCAGTCCCTTGGTACTGGAGTTAGGGAAAGCTGTAAATCAGTGTTTCTCAACTTTCTTAATGTTCTGACACTTTAATACAGTTCCTCATGTTGTGGTGACATCTAACCATAAAATTGTTTCCATTGCTATTTCATAACTGTGATTTTGCAACTGTTAAGAATCATAGTGTAAATATTTTTGGAAATAGAAGTTTTCCAGTTGGCCTCTAGACCCACAAGTTGAGAACCACTGCCATGTGGATGCTGGGAATAGAACCTGAGGTCCTCTTCAAGAGCAGCTGAATTCTCTTAGCTGCTAAGTTACCATTTCAATCCCTACTTCAAGTTTTACAAAATTCATTTATTTTGTGTGTGGGGCAGGAAGAGGAACATGTGTGCCATTGAGTGTGTGTAGAAGTCTTGATAACTTAAGGGAGTTAATTCTCTCCTGCCACAGTCTGGGTTCTGGGCATTGGAGCAGGCTGTGAGGCTTGGTGAAAAGTGCCCTTACTTACTGAGCCGTCTTGCAAGTACCGATTCTTTTATTTTTTATTTTGTTTTTGTATTTACTTATGTATGTGTGGTGACTATGTGTTCATATGTGTTCAAACATGGTCATAAGCAAGTGAAGGCCAGAGATCATCAGGTGTCTTCTACCTTACTTTTAGAGCAGACTCTCTTCGTTGAACCTGGAGCTCATGTCTTTAGCTAGACTGGCTGGCTCATAAGCCCCAGGGATGCTGCTTTTGCCTGCCCAGTGCTAGGATTGCAGGGGCACCCTACTGTGCCTGGCTTTTTATGTAGGTGGTGAGGATCTGAACTCAGGTCTTCATACTTACATGGCAAGCCCTTTACTGGCTGAGCCATTACCGCAGGCCATTCGTTTGTATTTTAGAAATTTTAATTTACATTTATTATTTAATGTGCATCATGAAAGGTACACCCATACCATGTACATCTGTGTCATGGTATATATGTGGTGGTTGAAGACAACTTTCAGCAGTCAGTTCTCTCCTAGCATGGGGTTCCTTGGAATTGAACTCAGTTTGCTGGGCTTGGGGACAAGTGACTTTGCCTGTTGAACCCTCTCACTTGCTTTAGAATATATTCTTTAAGAACAGATTCAGGGGCTTGAGAGAATGGTTCCATGGGTTAGGTGTTTACTGCTTTTCTAGAGGACTGGGGTTCACACATAGGCAATAAAACTGCCTGTAACCCAGCTTTGGGGAGCCAATCCCTAAAGGCACCTGTAGTCATGTGTGCATACTGTCAACATAGATACACTCAGATATGCATAATTAAAATAATAAAAATAAATCTTTAAAAATAGCTTAAATCAGGGAACTGGACATGGTAGTGCAAGCCTTGAATACCAGCACTTGAGGGACAGAGTCATTGTATCTCTATGAGTTTGATGCCAACTTCGTCTACATAGGGAGGTCCAGCCCCGCCTATGGCTATGTAGCGATTGATAACTGTTGTAGAAAACAAAATTCACAGAAGGGAGTCAGTGCAAGGCATGGATTGGGATTGTGTAGGAGAATAGATAAGTTAAGTGGGGAGGGTAGAAGCATTTAGACAGGTGGCACTATGGAATCATACTGTGGAACTCAGCATAGACTAGCATAGACCAATTCTGAGCACAGGCTTTGAGTTTTCACTGGAGGTGCTGCAGGAAGGGGGTGGAGCCTGAGGAAGTGGATTGGGGTGGGAAGTGAAGTTATACACTTCTCTTTAGCATGGAGACTGCTTGGGAAGTTCTTACTTTGGACTGCCTAGCAAGAGATAGACAGAAGCTATCAGAGATCCCTCCAAACAATCACTTGGCATTGAGAAATCAGCTAAGTCCTCTGATGTGGGAAGTCCCAGGCTGCAATTCATAGTGTTGATTGTGGCAGGGATTATAAGTAGTTTCGCAAGTGGCCCTGGATGACCCAGCACATTTTGTGTGTTTCATAGACATCTTGGTGACATTGAACAGGACCTTTCAAGAGGTTTTTGCCATCAGACGCCCAACATGTGGATCAGCTGCCAGTCTGTGTGGGAAGGGACTGGGTACCACATAAAGCCAAGAGTACACTGAGCTGAGGACATAGAGGAAAAGTGAGATATGGAATGACCTCTGCCGTTAGTGAGCCAGACTTGGGCTGAGGGCATGACATCTGTGAACTGAGGGAACAGTTCTGTGGTCTTGTTTTTTTGGCAGTAGCCATTAAACCCATGGCCTGTGCGTGTAAGTTAACTGCCCTACCATTTAGCTATACCTGCAGCCATCTTTTGTGTTTTTAAAATTATGGTTGGGGTGTGTGTGTGTGTGTTGCTTGTCAGTACCCATGTGAAGATCAGAGGACAACTTTCAAGTGTCAGTTTTATTCTTGTAGGTGCCACACATGTTTAACACATGTTGTCAGGGTTGATGGCAAGTGCCTTTACTTGCATAGCCAGCTCTCATGGTAGTTTTTATTTTGATACTGGGCCTTCTAAATTGCTCAAGTGGGATTCAGGGTCTCATCGAATCAGGGCTGGCCTTGAGCACATTCTGATTGGCCTTGTAATTTGATTATCTTGCTTCAGTCTCCCAAGTAGCAGATTAGTGAGGAACTATGACCTTGTAAGATGGCCTGAATGCCCTTTCCTGAGTGTGCAAATAAAATCCCAGTGAAGTGTCACTAGAAGAACACAAATGCCAATGAGATGGTTGAGAAATTGGAAGCCTTGTATACTCTAGGATTGTAAAATTGTCACTGTGGGATGTGGCATGGAAGTTGCTTCTCCTGCCCCAAATTAAACAGGTTTACCATATGACCTAGCAAGTCTGCTTCTTGATATGTACTCTAAAGAACTGAAAACAGGTTCCTAAGCAAACACTTGTATATGAATATTTATAATAGCACAAAGCAGGAAACAACTCAAATGCCCATCTATGGATGAATGAATAAGCAAAATGTGTTTTGACTATATGATGGAATTTAATTCAGCCATGAAAAATGAATGAGGTATTCTGTATGCTACATGTGAACGAACCTTGAAAACGCACTATGTGAAGGAAGCCAGACACAAAAGGTCACCTAGAATATGTTTCTGCTTACGTGAAATACCCAGATTAGGTAAATCCATATTAACAGAATACAGACCAGCATTTTCTATGGATTATGGGCAGGGAGGAGTTGGGGAGAAGCAGGCCAATAGAAAAGGGGTTGCATTGTGCAGTTGTGCGAGCACTAGAAGTTGAATAATAGAAGACTGAATGCACTAAATGTCATAAAAGTATTCACTTTAAAATGGTCATTTAATGTTGTGAAACATTTATCTCAGGCTTTTGTTTAGTTTTTTCATTTTTATAGACAGGGTTTCTCTGTGTAGCAGCCTTGGCTATCCTGAAGCTCATGCTGTAGACCAGGCTGGCATTGAACTCACAGAGATCCACCTGCCTCTGCTTTGTCTCCAATATTAAACAGAGGGAAAGGAAGAAAAGTCCTCCTTTCATATTCACTTCAAACTCCACTTGTTTTCTGGTACCTCCTCTGGTAAGTCAGCTAGAAGTAACCTTTAGGAATTTCTTTTCCTATCCTTGTACCTCTGACTCTGTAAGCAAAGGGTTTCAGAATCCGGGTAATGTTCCCCTCTCTCTGTGAGGCCCACACTACATCAGCCTCATAGGGTCACTCATGCCCAAAAATTCCTACTAGAACTAGAGTAAGAGCCTCATTGGTTTTTGAGATCAGTAGAAGAAATCCAGGCAGTGGAAGCAGAAAGAAAGGGGAAACCAGGTAGATCTGCAAGGTCAAGTGTGAATTGTCTAATCCCTGAGGACTCAGCTATCTAATCTAATCTACAGTTGGTTCCCTCTTCCTAATGCTGACACATGGATAGATGAGTTGATGCCCAGATGGTGGGAACTGCTCTGGATGTGTCTAGGTAGGTCCTTTTACAACAAACTCTGTCTCTGCCTTTCTTTTCTCTTCTAATTGGTGTATTGACTCTTCTACACCAAATATAAAAGCTATCAAAGGGGTTTTCATGGGGCAGAGAGCTCTCCCAGGTTGGGCATGGCCAGCTCTCCAAATCAGGGTATCCTTATGGCCCCAAATAACTATGGGGATTTCTGCTGCCCTGAGCATCCTACCCTCTATATCTGGACGTAGGAAGAGGAAACCTAGAATATTCTATGGTAACCTGCTTTCTCATGGCAAGAAGCTGAGGTCCCTTTGTGGAAATGGTACCTCCTAGGCATACCACTTAGTCAGCTAACATCAGGCCAACAAGCCGTGGCTGTGTGGGTGGGGTGGGGAACATGGCTGGTTCTTTCATCATTCATCCTCCCTGTCTGGTGTATACTACCCACCTGGAAACCATACCTGGTACAAAGTTCCAAGTTGGTATATTAGTCTAGTATACTGTTGGCAGTCAGTATGGCTGTGATGGCTCATCAGGTAAAGGCACTCGTTGCCTAGCCTGATTATTAGAGTTCAATCCTTGGAACCTATATGCTAGAAAGAGAAAACTGACTCTTGCATATTGTTCTCATGTGCTGACCCTGTCCTTTCTCAGTCCCTGAACACCACCAAGTGCACTTCTTATACTAATGTGATTATGTCATGGCTGCTGCTAGGAACTCTCTCTCTCTCTCTCTCTCTCTCTCTCTCTCTCTCTCTCTCTCTCTCTCTCTCTCTCTCTCTCTCTCTCTCTCTCTCTCTCTCTCTCTCTCTCTCTCTCTCTCTCTCCTGTGTGTGTGTGTGTGTGTGTGTGTGTGTGTGTGTGTAAAACTCCATTTTGGGAGCTGAGACAAGAGAATTCCTAGCCAGTTTGGCTGAATTGTTGAGCTCCAGATTCAGTGAGAGACCCTACCACAAAAAATAAGGTGAGAAGCATAGATGAGTCCACACAAAGCTGGAATTAGAGGAGCACATTGAAACACACATGCATGTGCATACACAGATGTAAGAAATACAAATAAAAATAAGACGAAGAGCCACTAATAAAACATCTAATATTGATGCCTTCCACCTCCATGCACATATGTGCATACATACCCACGCGTGTACACATAGACATGAACATATATGCCACATGTGAACACACATGTATAAGCTTAGAATTCAAAGAGGGCATGTTGATAATTTGGAGGCTAGGCCCTCAGCTTCAAAGTGCCTAAAGCTACAGTAGCAGTTAGCATTTTGAACCAGTTCCTAGAGATACTGCTATTGTCATGGATCACACAGCGGGACTACTGCTCTGACTGTAGTAGAAAAACTCTGAGAGTATGGAAATGTTACAAGCTCACTCAATGAAACAATTTTATACTACCCCACTGTTAATTCAGGCTCAAAGGTTGAGCCTCCATTTCCTGGTTTTGAAGCTGCCAGCATTTGGTCTGCTCTTGGAGTCTGAGTTGACATTCAAAGTATCTGCCACACGAGGGTGCTCTTTCCTTTGTAAAGGGAGCCACTGTATTGTGTTCATATTATTCCTTAGAAGATGACTTCTTTCTCCTCTAGCCCAAACATTTGACAAGCCACAAAATTCCAAGTATATTTCCCTGGTCTGGATAGGTAGTGGTGCACATGGACTTTTGTCATTTTTCATTCCTTAGAGGGAAATTTTAGAAATTTTGGGTTTGTGTCCCTGTTGTTCACAGGATTGAATTTGTGTTGTTTCTATCTTAGACGTGCTTGCTCAGAATGCTTCTTGGTTAGCATTTTAGGTACATAGCTAGCATTTGGGACTTTGTACCAGGCATGGTTCCAGGTGGGTAGTACAAAGAAGGGACAGTGAGAGGACCAGCTCTAGTGGCCCCCAGGCAGCCACATCTTTTTGGCCGGATACCACTGACAGAGAATGAGTTGCCTAAGGAGCTTTCACTTCCACAGAGAAGCCTAGCTTCAATCCATGAAAAAGCAGGTTATCATAGAACATTCTAGGTTTCCCCTTTCTACTTCCAGCTATGGAGGGTAGATGTTCAGGGCATCAGGAACTCCCATCTGTATTGGGGGCCATAAGGATACCCTAACAAGGTGAGTTGGCTGTGCCTCAGTTAATGAAACTGTCAGTTTCCCCCATAATAGTCACTGATGACTAGCTAGAGTTGATAGATAAAACTATTGAAATATAAGGTAATTTAGAATTTAGAGGTTGCTAATAGAAAAAAATAGAAAAGGTTTGTGGTGATTGCATGGATATGTTAATTGCACTGGTGCATTGCCCTAAATACCTGACAGAAAATGTAAAAGGTAGAGGGATTAGTTTCAGCTCCCTGTTTCAGAGGGTGCTTTGGTAGAATTTCATATGATGGGGATGTGACACATGAAGTTCTCTTCATTGCATTGAGGAAACAGAGCTAGGTAGGAATAGGCTAGTACAAGATACCTCTAACAACACACCCCTCATGATCTACTTCCTTCAGCTACATCCCACATCCTAAAATTTCCAGGACCTCCCCAAATAATGCTACCAGCTGGGCAAGTCCTACATACATAGGCCTTTTGGGGAACATTTCTTAGTTAATTGTTGTCACTGTGACAGAATGTCTGACAAAAAGTAGCCTATTAAGGAAAGGTATATTATTTGCCTCACAGTTTGGGGGAATACTTCATTAAGCTGAGGAAGGCATGGGGCCCTGAGTATCTTGAAACTCAGGTGGTGGGAACATGAGACAGCTGGTCAGTGTATTGTTCCTAGTCATAAAGCAAAGGGAGATGAATGCTGGTGCTCAACACTTTCTGCCTTTTTCTCCTCATTTCATCTGAGAAGATCCTCATAGGCACACACAAAAGAGTATCTTTTCATTCATTCTGAATCCAGTCCAGATGGCAATGAGGATTAACCAACTCTTCCTATCCAAGCTACAGCACTGGGGAACCTGGATTAGAAAGGAAAGAAAGGCCAGGGCAACAGGCTTCTTCCCAGACCCTTCCTCTGATCCTTGATAATCACACTGGAGCTACAACTCTGCTTAGAAATGTTCCTAGAAAGTGAATAGTTACCTGGCCAGATGTTCACAGCTGTTCTCCAATCCCATGAAGCCAGCTATGTTTATGTGAAAAAGAACTGTAAGTCTGTTTTGCCTGAAGAATTTCCAGGATAATTTTTCAAAGCTAACAAAGTAAATTATAATTACTATTAGATCTATGTGAATTTACAGTGTGAAGGCTGGCAGCATGCCTTCTGTCTACAATAGTGACTAGAGTTATCTTCTGAGGAAAATGAGTAAGCAGTGTCCACATGACCACAATTTGTTCTTTCTTCTTATAGATCACGTAGCATGTGAGGGCTCACATCCCTCCTCCCATTGCCCTTGTCACCTGAAGGAGCTGTTGGGTTCATAGCACTAGGTATTCTCTTTTCCTGCACTCCTTAGCCCATCCTAACTTTACTGTGCTTCCCATTTTACTGTCTTTCTTGGCTAGACTTTTATTTTTCTTGGCATTTCTGATTTCTTAAAAAAAAGTCTGGTTGCTGTTTGACATTGGCAAGATGATAATGTGCCTTAAACCTACCCTCCAGTGGTCCAAACTTCCAAAGCACAAATCACTGCTTAGAGGAGACAGCCTTTGTCTCTCAAAGTTACTGTGGATTATGATATCTGCTCTGTCTGCTTCCTTTACCTGATGGTTGCTTTAAAATTTTTTATTTTTATAGTAAATATAATAGTTGATTTTGTATTTTTTTTCTGACAGAGCAAGATTTGAGCATTCAAAAATTGAGTTCTCTCTCTCTCTCTCTCTCTCTCTCTCTCTCTCTCTCTCTCTCTCTCTCTCTCTCTCTCTCTCTCCCTCCCTCCCTCCTTCCGTGTGTGTGTGTGTGTGTGTGTGTGTGTGTGTGTGTTTTGTGAGTGTGAGTGCATGCATGCCATGGCACACACGTGAAGCTAAGAGACATCTTTTAAGAGTTGGTCCTTGTTACAGAGGATAGTCAACAAATATTAGTTTGCAGTAAATAATTATTAGGAAATAGACATCATGAGCACCTTCCCAGCTAGCTTTCCCTGGAGCATCAGGGAGCATCTTAAATCATTTTCATTGCTGTTTGCTCATCCAGGTTAATGTCAAGGCTAAATACAACATTACAGGATGATAAAGCCCATGATGCCTGAGAAACCTCACAGGGAAAATGTTTTAATTCCAAATCAAAGATTACATTTTAATGCCGATGTCCAGTGGATATAACCATGAACTAAATCCCATTGCTACTGTAGTTCCATCATACATGTAAATTATAAAATACTTTCTCTTCTCAATTTCATTACTTTATTGGGGTGTAAGCTGTTTTGCTCTAAACAACCTCAGTGGCTTGTATATATTCAGGACAGGCACCAAATGGGAAGAAGAAAGAAGAAAGGCAAAAATTTGCCTCCATGGATTAAGTTTGCCTTAAACTGGACAGAATGGGAAAAAGATCTACTTTTGGATGGAATTTTTGACAGGCGTCCATTGAAAGAATCACCATTTTATTTGCCAAACTTTTGGAGAGAGTCTTGTTTTCTATGCTAAGGTATTCCACCTCTTTATAATTAACCAACTTATATAGTAGTTTTATTTCCTGGATGTTAATGTTAGTTCCCTCTTTCTTTTTTCCTTCCTTCCTTCCTTCCTTCCTTCCTTCCTTCCTTCCTTCCTTTCTTTCTTTCTTCCTTCCTGTCTGTCAATCTGTCTGTCTGTCTGTCTGTCTGTTTGTGTGGTTTGGTTTTTTGGTTTTTTGAGCCAGCGTTTCTCTTTGTAGCTTTGGAGCCTGTCCTGGAACTAGCTCTGTAGACCAGGCTGGCCTCAAACTCACAGAGATTCACCTGCCACTGCCTCCCGAGTGCTGGGATTAAAGGTGTCGTGTGTCACCAACACCCAGCTCTTTTTTTTTTATAAGAGATTTATTAGAAGACATTAATTCCATAGACAGGTAATTTTTCTACTTATAAATTGTAATGTAAATATCTGACATGCAGGATATCTGGTGTGCAACTCCAAAGGGGTTGTGACCCACAGACTGAGAACCACTGCAGGTGTTTCTTTGACTATTTCCTCCACTTTCAGATGCATTTTTAAATGTTTTTCATTGTACTTATTATGATATACCATCTTGCTTAGTGAACATTGTCTTACTCACAATTGGGCCTCATATGCTGTACTGACTCATGGCTTCAGGTCATTTCTATCTGTGATGCTAATGTTTCTTATAGAGTTCTACAGAGCATATTCCTTTCATTAATAAAGACATTCTGTATAAAACCAGTTTTTCAAGATAATGGCATACTGCTTAATAACAAGGAGAGTTTTAATTTTTAAAAAGTCATCCTTGGGAGAGTGGGGGAGGGCAGTACTAAAAGAGCTGACTGGGGTCATTTCAGGGTCAGGTAGAAATCTGCTTCAAGAGAAAACTCCCAGGAATCTACAAGGATGACTGACACTAGCTAAGACTACCAGTAATGTGGATGTGTAGCCTAAGGTGGCCACCTACTGTGACCAGGCAAGACTACCAGTGGAGGAACTGGGACACCAACCCAGCCACATACTTACAGTCTGTCCTGCTTATGGAATGTGCAGGGGGAAGGGTGACACAGAGTGGCCAAACAATGACTGGTCCAGCCTGAGATCCTTGCCTAACCCTGACCCTGCTTGGAGTGTCAGGACCCAGAGTCTGGATGGTCCAGAGACCTAGGAGAGAACCAAACACAACTGGAGAAAAAAAAAAGGTCAATGTAGTGATGCCTAATGATAGTCTGCTATATTCATAAACTGGTGACTACCCTAATAATAATCAGAGAGATCATCCAGCAACTGGTAGAAACAGATGCAGACCCACAGTCAAATATTAGACAGAGTTTAGGGAATTCTCCTGAAGAGAGGCAGGAAGATTGTATGAGTAAGAGGGGTCAAGGACATCACAAGAAAACCCACAGAATCAACTAACCTGGATACATAGGAACTCACAGAGACTGAACCGACAACCAGGGAGCCTGCATGGGACTGACTTTGGCCCTCTGCATATATGTGACTGTTACGTAGTTTGGTCTTCTTGTGGAACTTCTAACAGTGGGGATAGGCACTGTCTTGATTCTTGCTGGCTTCTGGGACCCTATTTCTCATACTGGGTAGCCTTGCCTACCCATAATACAAGGCAAGGTGCTTAGTCTTACTACAACTTGATATGCCATGTTTCATCAATATCCATGGGAAGTCTGCTCTTTTCTGAATAGAAACAGGAGAAATAGAAATGGGGAAGGCAGAGAGGAGGTGGTGGTGAGGGACTGGGAGGAGAGAAGGGAGGGGAAACTGGTTGGAATATAAAATAAATAGTAAGTAAATAAATAAATAAAAGTAAAAGAGAAAAAGAGTTGGTCCTTGATGCTGTGTGCAAGCTTCCAGGTGAGTCTTCTCTTTCTCTTTTCATGTCATTACAAGAGTACTGGGATGTGGAGAAAACTATGAGACATGGAGGCTGACTGCTGGTCAGGTGGTGGGAGAGAAGAATGAGGGGAGAATATGGATTTCCTACTTGGGTAATTCTGCACATTGCAATTCAAGAGGAAATGAAACCATATGATGGTGCTGATCAGGAAAGAGGTGGATAAAATTTGGGAATATTAGGCTGTGTGTGGGAATACAGCAGATACTAAGTGGAAAGTCATATGGTGTTTAGGCTGGAGCACAGATGACACATTGGTTAAAGGTATATCTGACGATCTGAATACAGATGAAAGATATACCCTTGCTAGTGCTACCCTGATTGTTCTGTTTCACCTTATTGTACCACCAGAAGCACAGGCCCCGGCTTGTTTTGTACCTGTATGTTAAAGTTTTGTTGATGTGACTAAAGTCTAAGAGGAACAATTGAAAGGAGAGATTTGTTTGGATTCATGCTTTCAAAGGTTTCTACCCATGGTTGGATGGCACCATTGCTTTAGTTCTGAGGTGAGGCACACTACCACTACAGTAGGAATATGTGGGGGAGCAGAGTAGGTCACCTCATGGTGACCAGGAAGCAAAGGAAAGAGACTGAGAAGATTTATCCCTTGTGATCCATTTCTTCTATTAGGCTCCATCTCCTACTTTCACCATATCCATTAATACTTTCATATTATGAATCCATCACGAGATTAATCCATGATCAAGTCAGAGCCTAAGCTGTGCTGTGCCCCATAAAGTTGAAAAGCTTGCACATTTTCTCAAAGACTCCCAGAAAGTAGAATAAAAAGTGCACAGAACTGTACTGAAAAGCAAGAATGGTAGCAAGCCTAAGCAAGTCCATGTGGTTTGATTGATTTGTTCTCCTTAGGCTCAGGCATTTGAATACTTGGTTCCCAGTTTGTGGCACTGTTTGGGGGTTATAGAACCTTTTAAAGGTGCAGCTTTCTAGAGGAAGTCTGTCACTGGGGATGGGCTTTGAGAGCTTATAACCTCAACCTTTTCCAAATTCACTCTCTGCTTTGCCTCCCCTGCCATTGTAGGCTCTCCCTCTGGAACTATAAGCTAAAATCAACTTTGTTCCATAAGTAGCTTTTGATCATGGTGTTTTATCACAGCAACAGAAAAATAGCTAATGCAGGTGACTAGGCCTTTAACACATGAGTCAGCAGGGAATATTTCATATCCAAACCATAACAATCTGGCCTAGGGAATCTCATCATAAGTAGTAGCCATGACATTTATTTCATATTACAAGCTTTCCTGCGGGTTTCTTTATTTTATAGCTGCTAAAATCGTAGCTGTTCTGTTTCTCTATAGGTTTTTCTGTCTGTTGAATATTAGAATTTATTATACTACCAGTAGGAGGAGAAAAGGGAAATGACAAGTTACATGAAAAATCAGAGCTATTTTCAGGACTAAATTGAGTGCAGGGAGCTTGCTAAGAAGTAATGAATCAGCTTGTGCAGTCACCAGGGATGATTAAATGATTTAAGTACCTGTAAGCACAAATCATGTGATTGATTCATAGAGACAGATCTCTGTATGAAATTAGAGGGGTGTTCTGCAGGATTAAAAATGGAGGAGAACTTAGTCATAGGCCAAGTAAAGAGAGCTGTTGAGGTGTTTTCCTATTCAGATTCCCAACACACCAAGAAGGGAGGCTGGCAGCTTCTTGTGAGAGGGGATGAGGCATTGAGCTGGTCACTATAGCAACTAAGTGGTCAGGCTTGACACTCTGGAAGAACCTGATGGAGACACCCAAGTTTTTTTGACTGGTGAGAAACAGTTACTCTAGGGAATTCCACAGCCCTTGATGAGCATCTGTTAAGAACCTTGCCCTGAAACATACCAGTGTAGATCATCAGTTTGAGTTCCCCTTAAGCAACAAAGAAAGTATGTATACAAAGTCAATGTGGTCCCACCTAAGACCCCAAAATTGCACTCCCCTCCCAGGAATGGTTGGTGAGCACAGCAAGCCATCTCCTAGGTAGAGGCTGGAGAAAGGAATGCATGACTGGTGCTAATGTTATTTAACCAGAGATTGACAGAAAACAAAAGAAGACTCTGGTTCCCTGTAGGGGAGGACAAATGAGATGGGAGACTGAATAATTCATTTTTATTTACCTCTCTGGGACAAACTGAAAAAGCTTATTTAGCAGAGGAATGAAAACGAGAGAAATGGGACCCAGCTGGCTGTGGAGAGAGACGAGAGGCAAAGGCAAATGACATGTGGGTTCTGAATTATTTATTTGTCTTTATTCATCTGTTGGTTGTTTTTCATTCATTGTAGCTCACTCCAGAGCTATGATCCA
This sequence comes from Cricetiscus sungorus, assembly GCA_030556225.1. Taxonomy (NCBI): domain Eukaryota; kingdom Metazoa; phylum Chordata; class Mammalia; order Rodentia; family Cricetidae; genus Cricetiscus; species Cricetiscus sungorus. The sequence continues at coordinate 82,929,344 of JANBXA010000372.1, read as the reverse complement.
TGGTAGAAGGATTTGCAAAAAAATTAACAAAAATATAAAGTAAAAGTTTATGGTTACAAACAGCGTGTATTCAAGAAGTGGTGTTTTACTATAGTAAATAGTAATTAATTTGAATGAAACGCGTCAAAGATTAGCTGAGGTGATAATAGGGTTGATGCTTTTCTTATCAGCAACCAAATACAAGCCACATTTGAAGAGAACCTTGCTTACAAGTGGGAAGTGCAGGTGATAAGTGGAGGTGGGGTTCCCAAGACAGCCTGATGTCTATGAAGTATCATTTTTTTTTTTTTTTAAACTTAGGTAGGGACAGGTTGTATGATGTACTGTCTTTCTTGTGCTGCAGAGTTGATTCACCAGGGATAATGATCGGAGCCCTTTGGGTTGCATACCTACTACCCAATCACCAGAAACTATGTATATGTATATGTATATGTATATGTATATGTATATGTATATGTATATGTATATGTATATGTATATGTATATGTATATGTATATAATTCTTATATATTTAATTTTACTTTTGAACCACAGTTCTCCCATCCGCCTTCTTTTTTATTAAATTTTAATTTTATTTGATTTTTTACATACCGATCCCAGTTCCCCTCCCTCCCCTCCTCCTGCTCCCCCCACCTTCCGCTCACCTCATCTACCATTTGCTCCTCAGAGAGGGTAAGGCCTCCCATGAGGAGTCAAGAAGTCTGTCCCATCACCATGTTGAGGCAGCCCCCCTGCCCTCCACCCTGCTTCCCACACACACCTAGGCTGAACAAGATATATCTCCATAGAAAATGGGCCCCCAAAAGCCATTTCATTCATTAGGGATAGCTCCTGGTCCCACTGCCAGGGGCCCCACAAACTGCCCAAGCCTCCCATTGTTACCTGTATTCAGGGGGCCTAGTTTAGTCCTCTGCAGGTTCTCCAGCTGTCAGTCCAGAGTCAGTTCCCATTAGCTTGAGTCAGCTGAGAAACAAACTATCATATTGGACACCTAAGAAAGGATATAACTGGACAGGAGTGGATGGCTTGTTAAAGGTGTTATTAATAGTATGGGAGAAATGATTGTTTTGTTCCTGAGTATAGTGCTTTTGTTTTGTTTGTTTGTTTTTGAAAATTTAAAAGAAGAGAGGAAGAAAAGGAAAAAAAAAGCATTAACAAAAAGAGAGAAAGAAAACAAATCTTTAATTCCTTAGATTTTTTTTTTCAGGGGTTTAAGAGAGAGCTCAGTGAGTAAGAGTCAATACTGCTTTTGTAGAGGACCTTCAATTGGTTTCTAGCAGCCACATCAATCAGCTCACAACCTCCTCTAAATATAGCCAGAGAATCTGCAACCCTTTTCTGTTATCCAGGGACACCTGTATTCATATATACATTATCACATCCAAGATCCTACACACACACAATTAAAAAGAAAAACATTATTATTATTATTATTATTATTATTATTATTATTATTATTTTATTTTATTATTTTTCCAGGCAAGTGTGTGCAAATATCAACAAATTACTCAAAGAAGAGGAGATTTAAGGTCTGGAAGCTTCTATGGGAAGATGGATTTACCTTTACTTTTTTGATATTTAGTAAGAAGTAATGGGTAATTCAACTAGATCCTGTTGTGAAAGCTTTAATGACACTCTTGGGAGGGAAGGATTAACTTGTGCTTCTGGTCCCTAGGGAAGGACTTGACCTCTCAGATGTGGCTTTGGGGAGTATCTGACAAACAGAAGGATACTTGAGGGTGGTCCTATCTGCTAATCACACCTTTGTCTTCTATTAGTCATGTCTTACATACTAGTGTTGTCCACCTCATCCTCTTTTCCTTCCTGAGCTCCTACATGGGTGTCTTACAGAATTTCCCAGTAAACCTTGCTTAAGAAAAACTACCACAGAAAACCCATGCAAATAAATCCCCCAGTTCTTGGAGAAGCTATGTCTTTCTAGAGGTCAAGTCTTCTCATAGTTTGCCTCCTTGACAAATAACTCTGCGTGCAGAAGGGTGCATAAACATTTTCCACTGAAGCCTGGTCTACTTGTGATTCTTAAGACTCTGTTTGTTTCAAGGACCTGTGTGTGTAGGCTAGGTAGATGCTATGCTCCAATTTCTGTTATTGAACACTACACCAACCTAGTGTGCTGAATGTGTGTTGACTGGTTTAACAGACACTACCAACATAACATCTAAATCAAAGTGGGACTCACTCTATACCACAGTCTGTATCCCCAAGCTCCTGTGGGTCACTTTGAGGCTTGGCACCATGGAAACAAGAAGCTTGATCATTACTCTCCTATCTTTCTGCCTTGTTCTGTCTCCTTTTTTTCTCTTTGCTCAGAGCCATCCCAGATACTACTTCCAAATGCCCATATACCCATCTCTGGCTCTCATTCTCATTCATTTAGCCTCCTAAATCTCCTTATCTGCCTTCATTCTTTTCATTTTTAAATGTTTATTATTATTATTATGTTTTTCGAGACAGGGTTTTGTGTGTGTGTGTGTGTGTGTGTGTGTGTGTGTGTGTGTGTGTGTGTGTGTGTTTCTTGGCTGTCCTGAATTTAGCTGTATAGACCAGGCTGACCTCATACTCATAGAGATCCACCTGCCTCTGCCTCATGAGTGCTGGGGTTAAAGACAGGTGCCACTACTGCCCCACTGGTTAATTTAATTTTCTGTATATGATTGCTTTACTTGAATATATAAATGCACTGTGTGCATGCCTGGAGCCTATGAGCACCCGATCCTCTATAACTGGTGTAAGGATCATTACAAACTGCTATGCTAGTGCTGTGAACCAAACCCAGCAAGTGCTCTTAACCACTGAATCATCATTCCAACTCTCATCATTTTTGCTCTTATTAAAAAACGTATTTACTTTTGTTGATGTGTGTGTGTGCATGTGTATGTGTTTGCACATTTGCCTAGGGGTACCTGCTTTGTCCAGAAGATGGTGTAGGATCATTTGGAGCTGGAATTACAGGTAGTTGTGAGCTGCCTAACGTGAGTTCTGGGAACCAAACTCCAGTATTCTGAAAAAGAAGCAAGTGATGTTAACCATTGAAATATGGCACTTGGGCATTTTAGTCCTACCCTCATTCTGGTTCCACACTCCTTTCTGTTTGCTACCGTGCACAACCTGAGATTTATCATCTTTAAGATCCCCTTTAGTGCAGGTTACATATGATGCTGGACTGTGTTTTCTAAAATTCAGCTTCAGTAGTGTACCCTTGGTCTTAATATTCAAGTTAGTCCTCAAACTTAGAAGTATCGTGAAGCTTAATTTGTCAGCTTTGCAGGATTTTGAATTACCTAGGAGACAAACATCTGGGTGTGTCTCTGAGGAAGTTTGTAGACTGTGTTCGTTGAGTAGACCCCATTTCATGGGCCAATGTCCCAGACTGAATGAATAAACAGGACAAGGGGAACTCCACATCACCATTCATCTTCCTGCTTCCTGGCTGTGGATGCAATGTGACCAGCTGCTTCACTCCTGCAGCCTTGCCTTTCCCACCACAATGATCTGTACCCTCTAACCATGAGCCCAAATGAATCCCTTTTCTCTTAAGTTACGTTTGTTAGGTTTTGGTCACAGATATGAGAAAAGTAGTTAATACAAAATGTGCAACTCAGTTCCTCTGAACAGGATGTGAGAATCTGAATTTTAATATTTCAGCTATGTGCATTTTCATTCCCCTTTATGAACTGCCTTTGAGCTCTGTGACCTTTTTGTCTCTGTGGAACACAGCTTGGCCAAGGCTCTGAGTATGCTAAACCATATTATAAACACTTATTAAAAAAAAAGGAGAAGAAGAAGAAGAAGAAGAAGAAGAAGAAGAAGAAGAAGAAGAAGAAGAAGAAGAAGAAGAAGAAAAGAGAAGAAATAGCTTGACTCAGCAGGCAGCAAGTGGTTACCCTGAATTTCATCATCTATATTAGGGTCCCCCAGAGAAAACATGTTTCCTGTTCTATCTACAAAATACGTATTTTATATTAGCATAAAGTTATATAAATGTAAAACAATATATACTATAAATGTTATGCATAAATTATAAAGTGAAATATGAACATAAAAAGTATAAGTATAATACATTATATAAAATCATGTCTCTAGATATGTCTAAGGAGCAGATTTATAGTATATGATTTATTTTTTTTCTATTTTTGACATTTCCGTGTCATCGTTTTCCCCCCCCTTTTTTTTTTTTTTTTTTTGAGACAGGGTCTCTACACAGCCCTGGCTGTCCTGAAACTCATTGAGGCTGGCCTCAAACTCACAAAGATCCCAAGAGCTGGGATTAAAATAATACACTACCGTAATGCTTGGCTTTCTTTTCTTTTTTCCTTTCCTTTTTTTCTCACCTTTTTATTCCTTTTCTTTTTTTTTTTCTTTTTCTTTTTCCTCATCTTTCCTTTTTAAAAATCCAAGCTCTTACTATGTGGTCCCAGGCAGACTTGAACTTGCTGTCCTCTTGCCTCAGGGATGAAGTGCTAGGATAATAAGTGTGTCCCACTAAATCTTAGTTCTATGAACACTTTATTAGCTGTATTCCACTATTAGGACAGTGTCAAAACTCATCAATTCTCTCTCATTGCCAAACATGTTAAGAAAAAATGTTTTCCTATTTTGTTCTACCGGAAACAGGAACAGACGTATGCCACCACTTGTTACTATCATTTCTTATATGTTATTTAAGAAGAGATTTGTTTTATTTATAAAGGCTGATAATACTACAATCTGAAAAACCAGGAAATTGGCAGAATAATTAAAAAACTTACGGAGTTGGGTATATGAGGTTCCAGTCCAATCTGAAGATTTAGGGACCAGAAGTATCAAAGGCAGATCAGTATTATGGTTCAGGAAGTCAGGAGTGTGACTTCAATCTTCTCCCTCTTTATTCTGTAATATACTCAACAGATTTGGTGACAGCCTGGGGAGGGTCACCTGCCACACTCAGTCTACAATTCAGATGCTAAAGTCTTTCAGAATCATTCTCTTGGATGCAACTCAGAAAAATGCTCCACCAGCTACTTTGGTACCTTGTGACTTAATCAAGCTGACCATATAAAGTGACATTGACACTTGTTCATGTTAGATTGTACCTTTGATCTTTGTGGATAATGGGATACATTCATGCCAAAGCAGACAGAGTGCTAGAGATAGTGTTTAATGGAGAAATTCTCCCAATTTCATCCATTGGTTTCGGCAACAAAGAATAAATCCCAGATGATTCATGACCCAAGAATAGCATCTCACTTTTTTAGGTAAACTCTTCAGCATAGGCATAAATTTCAACTTCTAAGGTCCTTATTTTTTAAATTTCATTTTCATGTCTGTGTGGTCTACATATGTATATGCATGTTTTGATATGTGTGTGGGCACAGATTTGTGTAAGTGCACATGTGTATGTGTTTGCATACATGTGGAGGCCCAAGATGGATGTCAGGGTCCTCCTCAATCATTCTTCCACTCCATTCCTTAAGATAAGATCTCTCAGTCAAACCCAGAGATCCCCATATGGCTAGTCTGGGGATCTTTTATCTTTTCCTTCTAAAGGTGGAATTATAGTTGGGCTGCTATATCCACCTAACATTTATGGTGTTCCTGAAGTCCTGAATGTCAGTCCTCATGCTTTTGAGTCATGAGGACATCAAGCACTTTCACCATCAAGCCATCTCCTGAAATGCAGATGGTAGGGCAGCAGAGAAGAGATAGCCATCTAACCTAAGAAAACTGCCCCCTCCCAGTTCATCTCATTAAAAATAGCAACATCAAACCTTGATAGGTCCTGCTGTTGATTTGGGCAGCCAATGGCTCCATGAAGAACCGACAAAGTACTGATGAGACCTGAGTGGTGACCTATTGGCAACCATGGGGTTGCCAATGGGAATGGGCAATATCTAATGCGAATAAGACTCTAGCCTAACAGGTCTGTGGAGGTAGCTTGGTTTGGGGGCAGGGATGGCCCAGGGTAATTGGAGACCCACAGGATTTGGATTGAGGAATCTACAGAACCTGGTTGGAGGCAGGAATTTGTACTGTGTTTCTGGGTCCACAGAAACCATGCTACCAAAACTGAGCAAGAATATGGTGTTTGGACCTTTTGGACTTGGAGCAGGAGCAATGGCTGATAGCTAGCCACAAGGCCATATGGAGTCTAGGGTAGTGCACCTAGGCTAGTCTGTGGACTTGATCCATTGAGGCATAACAAAACATTCTACCAGAGTACCAATATTAGGCATGTAACTCACCAAGGCTGTAGTCTCCTTAAGAGTTTCCTGCCTCTCCAAAGCCATATTTAACTTGAGATCTCTGAGGCTGGGTCATGATAGTGGTAAGAGGCAGATACATTCCTTCAGCTGCTTCTCACCCAGCACACGTGATGCTAAGAAAAGGTTTAGTTCCCTTTGTTCTTGTCAATATTTCTAAATGCATCTGCGTGTTGCTTAGGAACGAACCCTGTAATTTGGAAATCAGATCAGACATGTTTTATTTTAAAGAACTTGTGTCAAATGGCTGCAAACGTATTATTATTCATTCTTGTCAGGATTCATGATTGGCAGCAGCTCCCAAACAGTAGATTCTTTTGTCTTGTAAAGCAAATCCTTGATCTAAACCATTGCTGGAGTCTGTTCACATCATCTGACTATTGATTACTGTGTGTGGCCTTGTTTCCAGACCTCTTTACAGTAGTCCATGGGGTAGAATTTGTGATGCTAGCCCTTTCTCCATCTCTTGTATTCATCCCCCTTCCAATGCCTGATACCAGCCTAAGATGCCTCTCAGATCTCTCACCTTCAGATCCAAAAGAGGACAAATGAGTTGTTTTATGTTAGGGACTTTTAGTAACCTGTTCCAAGCCCCAGTAAGTCAATATAATTTTGGAAGTTTCTGCACCTCTCAGTGTCATTCTCAACAAGCCCATCAATTGCACTTCAGGAATATTCTCAGAATTTGGTTAGCTCTCAGCATTCCTCAGCCCTATGACATCAAAGTAAGCCCCCACTATCTCTTTCTTAACCTGATAGCTTCTGAGGTAGAAATGACACATGGTCTCTCCATATCCATTTTCCTGTCTCATTTAGTAATAATGCTCTTGAGCCTTTTGAAGTGGGAGGGTACCTGGTGGCTTGGAATAAAGAACTGCCTTTGCCATCCTCTCTTGAAGTTCTGGCTAGTACCTGCCTGGAGTACAGATATGCTAGTTGGAGCTGAAGCACTATGTGCAACCCTGAGGCACAGTGAGGATGGCACAAAAGCAAGCTGGGAAGAAATGCAGAGTCACCAGGCATCCTCTACTTGCCTGTCTCTGTACTTGGTTTACTAAAATCATCCCTTGGGGCATCTAGGGCCACCTGCAGGCAGTTCTAACTGATATGGGCCTCTAGGACTTTTTTGGTCCTGCCTCTGCTAAACCCACCTGAACTGCGTATTCTTCACATACTAACCTGGGCAGCTCTTCTAATTGTGATTATTAAGGATTTTTTTTTCTTTTTTTTTTTTTTATTCAGGATTCTTCCTCTGAGGAAATACCCAGTTCTCCTAGTTCCTCGTGGTAAGTCACTTTTCGAAGAGTCCCAGAGAATGTCTGAAGATAACATTGGGGTTGGGGAAAGCAGTAGCACTGAGTGAGGGGAGGCAGAAGTGTTACCAGATCCTGCAAAGTACAGACCTGCTTCTAGTTGGGGATGAGGTGGGGAGGGGGGAGCGGATGGGTGAGTGGGGTGTCATCCGACTTGAGCTGTCAACAGCCCTGAGATCTTGGCTTAAACACAATCTGTGGTGTCATTGTGTCCAAGTCCCATTGTCTTCCACTGGTATTGAGTGCTTGACTCTGACTTTCTTCAAGTTCAGAGATGAGTGCAGTTGCACCCACCTGTATGTAATATTAGCACTCATAGGTAAAGCAGGCAGATCAGTTCAAGGCCATCCTCAGAATGTAATGAGTTTGATGCAAGCATTGGCTACTTAAGACTCTGTCCCAAAGAAATAAAAACAGGACTGGAGATGAAGCTTAGATGGTAGAGTTCTGGTCTAGCATGCTTCAAGCTCTGTATTCAGTCTCCAGCACCAAATAAACCAAATGTAGTGGAGCACACAGGAGGGTCACAAGTCCAAGATCATCTTTTGTTACACAGCTAGCCTGGATTTCATGAAACTCTATTTCAAAGAAGGCAAAAAGGAAATGAGTAACAACAATAAAAACTAGGTAAGCAAAGACTTCCTTATTTAAAAGTGTTTCTACCAGTAGATCAGTAACTGAAAAATCATCCTCTAAACTCACCATGTGTGGAGTGCACTGCCTAATTATATCTTTTTGTTTTGTTTCCCTAAGTCCCTAAGTAGTTTTGAACTCACAGTGCTCCTTCCTTGGCCTCCTGCATGCTAAGATTAGAGGCATCTGTCCCACCCTTCATTAATTTTCATTCTTATTTCTTTCTCCTGGCATTTCCCATTCTCCTTCCTGTCCTTTGTCACTGGATTTATTTAAAATCATATATAACGAGTATGTTTTCTCTGCCAGTAGGTCCCGCTGCCACGCCAGCCCCCAATAACACGCAGAGACCCTGTATTTGATATAATGCTGTTGGCCAGTTGTTTCTTATTGGCTAGCTCTTTCTTAATGATTAACCCATTTCTATTAATCTAAGTACTTCCACGTGGCCTCATCTTACCAGAGAGACTGCCTGGACCTCTGTTGTCTTTGGTCTCCACATGCTGACTCCTCCCAACTACTTCCTCGAATCCTCCTTGTCTTCTAGTCCCTCATATCTTCCTTTCCTATTGGCCAACAGTGTTTTATTCATTAACCAACAAGAGAAACATATTTACAGAATGACATCTCCCATCAAACATATTCTGAAGCTTTGACTAAAGAATGAATGAATGATTGAATGAATGAAATGTATGCAAGAAGGAGTCCAGCAGATAACTTTTGTTAGTCCACACTGTCTCCTGTGGCTTTTTCCATGCCACTTTCTTTAATTAGAGCACAATTCTATTATGTTTTTGGGAAAACTAAATATCCAATGAGTCTTAGGTCTCTTCTTCCCATCTGGTTGGACTCTGCTAAAAACAATCAATGCCATACAATTATTTGAAAAGTGTGTCTGCTCTGGTTCTGATGACCTAGGCCTCAGTTTGAATGAGAGCAAAGAGTTATGGAACTCAAACTAGTACTGATAAGATAGGGAAGGGGCTGTGACATTCACTGCAGCACAGTAAATCCCTCCTAGGATTTCTTTGAAGGGTCATCTTCTGCACCCCAGGATCAGACAATAATTTCAGTCTCATTATGATCTTTGTAGAATCAGTCACTGGATCTGTGTTCATGTATGTGCATGTGGCGGCCAGAGGTCAGCCTTGGGTGGCATTTGTCAGGAGATAACCACCTGTTTACTTTTTTTAAAAAAGAGGCTGTTACTATGTATCTCTGTAACATAGAAACTCACTGTGTTGATCGGGCAGTTGTGAGGTGACAGCATAGGTACTGGGAACTGAATATGGTTCCTCTGCGAGAAGAATAATCTTCATTGCAGATCCATTTCTCAAGCCCCTACCTTGTTTGCCCCCAACTTTTGTTTTTTATTTATTTCTGAAGATGTTATTTCCCAGTGGAACCTGGGGTTTACTAATTAGGCAAGATTAGCAGTGAGGAAGTACTAGAAATCTGCAAGTCTTGGGATTGCAAACTCATGCCACTAGCCAGGCTTTCTATGCAGGTGCTGGGGATTGAACCTGGATCCTTGTGCTTGCGCAGCAAACATTTTATTGGTATAACTATCTGCCCAGACCTTACCACTGGAATATTTTAATAGACTATTTAATCTCTTTTGCTTTATTCTAGTACTTTTAATAAACACAGTACATCTCCACTGCATTTTAAGAATGTCTGAAATTAGCAGGGAAGAACACATCCGTGTGACCATGTGAGCCCAAATGAAATGAAAACCAGTTTCCAGCTCTGGCCATCACACAGCTGTGTGTGGGCTTCATGCATCACCTTCTGGACTACTTACAACATCTGCTCCTTTGGGGCATTCTGGATTCTGGTGACTAGGGTAAAGGACAGAATGAACAAGCACAATTGCTCCATGCCTGCATGATGCAACAGGAGCACAGGGAAGGTTATTTTGGTTTTATTCCCTCACTGTTGTTAGCTTAATTGCTGTTTATTTGGAAGAACAGAGCAGACAAAAACAAACAAAAGACTAGAATTGATCTTGATTTTTTTTTTCCCCAAACACAAGCAGTTGACAAAACAAGCTCATTAGTGGAGGTGTGGGATGTGGGTGGGGGCTTTGTACCAATGTATTTGATCTCAAGACCTCTCCAAGACTTCCAGTGGACACAGACATAGTGCTATAGTGACACAAGCAGAGATACTGTAGGAAATTATTGGACCTTTTTCAAAAGGGAAGGATGGGTGGGTTGCTCCGCTTTGTGGTTATTATGATTTGGATGTGAAATGTCTCCCACAGGCTTATGTGCTGACCATAAGGTCAGCTGATAGTTGTTTTAAGAGGTTGTGGAGACTTCAGGAGGTGGGGGTAGGTAGAGGGGTGTGTGTCCTCAGGGATATGTTGTCATTGGTGACTTCCTGTCATACTTTCTGTTATGAGAGCACTTCTTCCAACCACATACTTTGGCCATTATATTACCAACTGCATACTGCTAATCAACTGTGGAGACCATGAGCCAAATGGTCTTCCTGACAGATACTTTGCTCCAAGCAGCACAAAACTCCAGTACAGTAGACCGCTTCAGTGCCTTTTTCTTAAGAAATATTTTTGAGTCTAGTGTACATGGACAGGGCAGACTGAGCTCTTTAGTAGGGGTAAAAAGGACGGTCACTCTGACCTAGTTATAAAATGAAAACAAAAACTTCCTTCGAGCAAGTGACTCCCACAGCATGCTTTTCACAGTCGGGAAGGGTGGGAACATTGCAAAGGCCAGAAATCCCACATGGTCCTCATTGCTTCCTTCTAGGTTTCTTCCTTTCTTTCTTCTTTCTTTCCTTCTTAAGATTATTAAATATTTTCTTAGTACAATCTCTAGGCTTTATTTTTCAAATGAATTCATAATAATTATACAAAATTATGGGCAACAAGTTAAAGTTTCCATATACATATGCCTTATATAATGATCAAATCAAAGTAATTAACATATCTACAACCCGAAACATTTTTTTTCTTTGTGGTGAGAACATTCAAAATTCTCTTGTTTGCTTCCTTTCTTTCCCCTCTCTTTTTGAGATAGGATTTTATGTATCTTAGACTGGCATTGAACTTGATACATATCCAAATGACCTTGAACTATTGACGTACCTGTTTCTGCCTCCTGAAAAGAGGGTGACATGGCTGTGTTGCTATGCTTTAAATATCCTGGGGATCACAGGATGTTGTGCATTTTGAGAAAACACTCCATTAACTATATTTTCAGACCTACAATACATTATTTTTTAATTAAAAGATTTTCATATAGTATATTTTGATCATGTTTTTTTCTACCCCAAATCCTCCCCAGGTCCTCCACACCTACCTACTTACCCAAATTTTATGTTCTCTCTCTCTCAAAAGAATGAACACTTACATCAAAGATCATAAAAAAGAAAGCAAAACCAAAATACACAAAAAACAAGAAACTTGGGCATTGGTGGCACACACCTTTAGTCCCAGCACTCAGGAGGCAGAGGCAAGCAGATTTCTGTGAGTTCAAAGCCAGCCTGGTCTACAGAGCAAGTTCCAGGGCAGGGAAGTTAATTTTGTGTTAGCCAACTACTCATGTTTATGGGCCTTCATGGAGTATGGGTGTTGTACCCAGTGAGACTCCATTGGAGATAACTGATTTTTCCTTTTGCAGTTCATATCAATTGCAAATAACTTTTTTTGGTTAAAGGTGAAACCACATGTCTACTTCCTCATCTCAATTATTCTTGTCAATGAGAGTTACCCTATTAAATAATAGAACACCTAACTTATTCCTACTTTCTAATTAACCAATTGAGCCACCAATCCCTTTCTTCTAAGTCAGCCAGCCTCAGATCATGTTGCTTGTGAACAAGATTGTAGGCTGCTCTCTGTTTGCTTGGGTCAGTCAGAGTCTGGACGTGCCTTGGATGACCAACTTCTTTCTTGGAGTAAGAGTAACAATTTACCTTTGGCCCAAAGTGTGGCCAGGGAAATGCATTTCCTCATGGGTGTGCTTGCTGAGTGAGCAGCTGACCTATGCCGACTGTGTTATAGTCCCAGATGATTGTTTGCAATAGGCATTTCTGTGTGAGAAGCATCCTGGGTAAAAGCCACAGGAGATATTTCTGACAGCCATTTTCTGAGGAGCGTGAAGGCAACATGTTAATGATCCTGTGAGACAGGTGCTGAAGGGACAGTTTTGACATTGGGGTACCCTTCTATGTCTGACAGCCCTGTCCTTGGGTGACAGAGGATCTCTAGGAGATATTTGCCGAAGTCAACATATACCATATGAACTGAGCATGGTAGCTCATGCCTGTATTCCCAGAGGATGGGGCCAACCTTAGTTACCCAAAAAGTACCAGGCTAGCCTTAGCTACAGAGTGAGATATTATCTCAGTATCCCGCCTCTATACCTCAAAATAGAAGAACTATGCATGTTACATCATCTGAGGTTTACATGTCCTTTGGCTGACACTGTGATAGAGATTATAACAGTAGCCCATAGAGTCCCACCTTCTGTAATCCCTTCACAGTGTGGAGCCCCTACCCATCTCTTCAGGAGGTGGAGCCTGAGTCTGTTTCTTTAATCTGGGCAGGCTATGATTGCTTTGGTGAGCAGAATAGGGAGGGGTATATTTCAAGTTCTGCAGCCCCAAGGGCCTCTGTATAACCTCCATTCCATTTCCTCAGGGCCTGAGACTGCTATGGCAGATGAAAGTCTAGAGAAAACTGCACAGGGCCTAAGGATTCCCAGACAACAGACAGCGCTGGTCACCAGCCAGTCATGAGGTTAATGCTGTTCTAAACCAGCCAGCTCAACCCAGCCATCAAGTGAGCTCAGAGGAGTCTGAGAGAATTTTTCAGGCAGTCCACACACTGCAAGAAATAGCACATGGTTATTGGAAGTCACAAACCATTGGGTTGCTTTGTTATGTAACAGATGAATCCTGGAGTGGACACATTTAGCTATGTTTTTAGACAGAATTGTCGTAGTTGGTTTCCCAACACTGTGTCTAACTCTTGAGATGATCAATTTATGAGGAGAAAAGGCTTATGGAATAGGCCCATTGTTTTAAGGCCTCTGAAAGGTATGCTGGATGGCAATGATGGGGAGAGAGGTTAAACTGGTCGTTTCATGACCAAAAAACAAAACAAAACAAAACAACAACAAAAAAAAAATAGGAAGAAAGGGCTATGGTCCCACTGTCTCCTTCAAGATTATGTCCACAATGACATAAAGACCCGTTTACTCAGTCCCGTTGCTTTCCACCCTGACATCCTTAACCTCCACCAAGAAGGATGTTCATTCTGCTCTTCTACCTCTCTGCCTTTTCCTACCCCTTAACCCATCCACTTACCAAGCCCAGATGATTACTATTAAGTAAACTCAGAAGCAGAATATTAGCTCAGCAACACCAGAGGCATCCATACAATAATGGATGTGTTTATATGAGAGGTCAAAGGCACTTAGCCTCCAGTGTAGGAAATGGCCTGACAGCTTCTGCTCTGCTGTCCATTCTAGAAATAAATCACATCAGCATAGACCCCTGGAATACTCGGCAGCAGTCCGAGTTGAACTGATGTATCAGCATTTTATGTGGCTATTTGGAGTAAAAACTAAGAATGCCCCTTCCCTGAATCTGTGGGTAAAGGTGCTGCCTTCCTGTCATTAACAAGTTTCTGGATTTTTGTCACATTTGTCAGTGTTTCTGAAAGGTCACATACAACACAAGGCATTCAGATAGCACTTGGTATCTGTTTTACTGTTCTTTTTCTATGAAAAAGCACCAAAACCAAGGCAACTTTTTTTTTCTTGTATTCTTTTTTATATTTATTATTCTTTTCTTATTTGGCATATGGATCCCAGTTTCCTCTCCCTCTCTCCCTCCCATGACCCCTAACCGCCTCCCATCCCACCTTCCCCCACACTCCACAGGGAGGGTGATGCCTTCCAGGAGGGATCATCAAAATCTGTCAAGTCATTTGGAGTAGGGTCTAGGCCCTCCCTCCTCCCTCTAGGCTAAGGGAGTATCCCTCCATGGTGAATGTGCTCCCAAAGTTCTTTCATGCACCAGGAATACATCCTGGTTCTACTGTCAGAAGTCCCTTAGACTGCCCAGGCCTTCTACCTGAGACCCATGTTCAGGGTGTCTGAGTTAGTCTAATACTGGTTTCCCAGCTATCAGTCTGGGGGTCTATGAGCTTCCCCTTGTTCAGGTCAGTTGTCTCTGTGGGTTTCTGTAGCCTGGTCTTGACCCCATTTTCTTACCACTTCTCTCTCTCTGCAACTGGATTCCAGGAGTTTGGCTCTGTTTCTGTTTCCATCAGCTACTAGATGAGGTCTCTATGATGGCATATAAATTAGTTATCAATCTTATTATCCGGGAAAGGCATTCAAGGCAACTCTTAACAGTAAAAATTTAACTGGGGGCCTGCTTTCAGTTTCAGAGGGTTAGTCTGTTGTCGTCATGGTAGGAACATGACACTGAAGCTGTGTCTGAGAGCTACATCCTGATCTGCAGGCAGTAGGCAGAGAGAGACACATCCTGCTGTGGGTTTTTTTGAAACTTCAAAACTGACCCCCAGCAATATATTTCCTTTAACAAGGCCACACCTACTACAACAAGGCCATACCTCCTAATTCTTCTAATCCTTCTCAAATAGTGTCACTCTCTGGTGACTGAGCATTCAAATATATGAGCCTTTGGGGCCCATCCTTATTCAAATACCACAATGTCATTCCTCATCTTCTAGGATTAAGGGTTACAAATGAAAACCCTGCAAGTGTCTTTGGTATTGCTCCATGGTGCATGGTCACCAGTCTTGTTCTTTTACTTAGTTATTCATCCACTCATTAGTTTGTTCACTGTTACTCATTCACTCATTTACATGCATATTCATTCACACACTTGTCCATTCATTCACTCACTGAACTTAGTGCCAGGTGTGTTATTTTACATTTAAGATGCAACCAAGTATGAATCAAATGCCAACCCTAACTGTTGTATTTGAGTGGTTAAAGTAGGCAACATGCATATGTGTGTTCACACACACATACAGAAATGGGTGAAGAAGGCTGGGGCACACTTGTACATTAATGATGGAAAGAAACAGAAGAGCTAGAACCTAGAACTCTGCCTGGCTCATTTGTACATAAGGCACAAGAGGAAGAAAATTATTGTTAGGCAAAGAGAACAGCTACTGCAAAGGCTTTGAAATGGACAGGGTTTGGGAGTGCTCAAACCTGGCAAAAAAAAAAAAAAAAAGATGACCTCGGTGGAGGGTGTTCCCTGTTGATGTGAGCAAATGACTAGGAGCAAGATGTCTCTGAAGCTAGATCTTGCCTGGCTGCATATAGCAAGAGGACAGAAGAAATGTTGTTCTTATCAAAGGGGAGGCCAGTGGGAACTTTAGGCAAAGTAGTAATGTCATCAGCACACATAAAGGGTATTTTTCTTGTGGTTCTGTGGGAAAGGGTCTAGAGAGACAGAGTCAGGGTAACTGGGAGGTAAGAGTGGGGAGGCAGCTAGGAGCTTTTGAAGTGATTTGGAAAAAAGATCACAGTGGCTGGGGGACATGATGGGACCAAGGAGAGGAAAAGATAGACTATAGGTGAGGTGAATATCAGAAATTGTATTCAAGGATTGCTGATGAGGTTGAGGTTTCTGCTGCCTGGAACTTTTGTGAAAGCAGACACACATGCATCCTTTCAGTGTGTGATGTCTATGAGGTACCCATATGTGCATGCTGTAGTCACTGGAAAATCAATAGTGGCAGGCAGGGAGCCAATTTTATGGGTTACCATGAAGGACCATTGTGGTTGAAATTATTATTCAGATTTTGGGGAGCAGAGGAACTTAAAGTAGTAATTCTAAGACTCTGGAGAGATGGCTCACATGGTAAGCTGCTTGCTTTTATAAGCATGATCACCTGAGTTTATTCTGCAGAATTGGTTAAAACATCAGGCATGGTGGAGTACACTTGTAATTCCAGTGCTGGGGAGGTGGAGATAGATAGATTCCTGGAGCCAATGTGCAGCTAGCCTAGCCTATGTAACCAGCCCCAAGTTCTAGTGAGCATCTCATCCAAGTCACATGGGGTTCTTTTTAATGTTTCAGAACACTGAGAATGATGGTGAAGCATTTCTAGTTTTCCAAGATAGCATCTCTCCTATAAGACTCAGTACCACTATGTTGTTTTTAAGAAAGACCATGTAGGAATGCACAAACAAGGATGTGTTGGTAGTGAAGTCAGCCATCCCTGCATGTGGTGGCATCTTCATGAGTCACTTCCCTATCCCTGCAGCCATTAAACACAGCTGTGCTAATGGCATGAAGGGCTCTAATGGAAAGACTGGCTAGCATGAGGCTCTTGTCTTCCAATGTCTCTGAGTTGACCTGGAGTGTATGTGGGATTGATGCTGTGAAGTGAGAGAGACCTGGATTCCTCTCACCCATCCTTCTTGTTGGCTCTTGGGAAATCAGTATCGTGAGGGTGGAGAGGAATTCCTGGTTCAAAGATTCTTTCATTTTGCTGAAGATGCATGTCTGGAAAACAAGTGTCATAGAATTTCACTCAAAACTCATTTTTGAAAATTTTCATACTGTGGTCCAGACTTCAGAACAGGAAGCTTGTTGTCACATGAAGCCCATGATTCATCCACCTAAGTCACAGAGCCTGGGACGCAGCACTTCTAACCGGAAGTACAGCTAGCACAAGACTCCTTAGTTTTTGGCTCTATCAGGACTGCCATGGCTCTTCTGTGAGAGAGTTGCAGCATAGTGTTGGCACCTGGGGATCAGTAAAACTGTTTTGCAGATGACACTCCAGGCCTTAGGCACCCATGGCCATCCCACAAAGAATACAATAGTTAAGCAATTAACTCCATTGGAGATTTGTTCAGAAATTTCAGATTTTTGTGGATTTCATCTTTTTGGCATTTTATAACTTAATGCTGGCAAAGTTTCATGGACTCGTGAAAAGTTCTAGCTTCAGAGCTATGAGCTGGATATTGAACGCTGAGTACATTGATCCAGGGGAAACACAAGCTTGGCTCAAGGGGTGAAAACTACAAGAGGTCCACAGAGGCATGCAGGGCCTGGAGGTCCTTGCTGCTGGAATTGGTAGCTGTGAGTGAGAAGTTCAGAGTTCTGGGGGGAGGAGGTGGTAGTACATGCTTTCAATCTGCCCAACAGTGTGTGTGTGTGTGTGTGTGTGTGTGTGTGTGTGTGTGTGTGTGTGCATAACTTTTAAATAAGACATTTGGAATAAGACAAATAAAACTGTTCTTGCTTCAGCTGTCCTCCATACATGAGAACCCTGTATATTGTATCAGGTGTCCACTGTTGAGCTCAGGAAGAATAGGGAGGAGCCAAGGAGCAGGAAAGGGGGGCTGCCTTGCCCTTCTTTCACTAGCTTAGCACTTGTCACATAGTGGCTGTACTTCACCATCACACCAGCTCTGGTATCAAGGGCCACAATGACACAGGGCAGCCCTGCCTCTTCTACCAGTGACTCCCAGGCACAGCCTATTCAAGGGTCTTGTGTCATCCTAGTTTTGTTCCCTCATATCTGAATATGTTCTCCTTCTAGTTGAAACCTTCCACGTAGAAAACATTTTGCCTATGTCTTTGTGATACTGTTAGGAAAGAACTTTGTAACTCTACTGAAGTGAAACAGATGCCTTGGGAGTTTTTTTGCAGGAGAAAAGCTTGAGATGATCCAGATGATGAGTCAGTTTTTCAGAGGCAGATGGCAAATCAGACTTGTAGGAGTTTGCCAGTCATAGGAAGGGGATTGAGGAAGCAAGCTTGCTGCAGCCTGATACAAGTTGCATCTTGTAGGTCACAGCAATGCCAGGATTCCAAGATGTCAACAGCAGCTGTGAACTGAGGGTAGAACCCTCCTGAGCATGAAGAACAATGGCTTCTTGCTTTCCTTTTATATTCTAGAGACCAGGAAGGGCGAATACCTTCATATGGTACTGGTCACTGGGCACCATCCAGGTCCTCAGCTTATTTCAAGCAGCAGATCTTGATGGTGGGTCTTGAGGCCATCACTGTGGTTGTGGGAGAGAGTACACCAAGTCTCCTCCACACCTCTTCTTTCAAATGATGGGCTGGCTCTAGACCCTAGGCTCTAGATTTATCAAGACTCACTGTTATGACTCAGGCAGGTTATATGTTTAATTCTTTTAAAGCACTGTGTGTATTTAAAGTATAATTTTGATACTGGTTTAATGAGAAGCCTTTGGTATCGAAAAGACAGAGCTCTTGCCATAAAAACCAGTCTGAAAAAGAAAATAGCAAAAACCATTTGAAAATTGATCTGGTAGATTAAAAAACAGATTTAATTATTTTCATTTCGTATGTATGTTTTCCCTGCATAGGCACTATGTGGACATCTGGTGCCTAAGGAGGCACAAGAGGGTGTCTTAAAAAACAGATTAATTATTTTCAAATTTTATGTATGTTTTCCCTGCATAGGTACTATGTGGACATCTGGTGCCTGAGGAGGCACAAAGAGGGTGTCACATCCCTTGGAGCTAGAGTTACAGAAAGCTGTGAGCTGCTGTGTGGGAGGTGAGGACTTAATCTGGATCCTCTACAAGAGCAGCTGCTACTCTTAACTGCCAAGCCACCTCTCTACCTCCTGGGAGACAATTTTTATTGGGAGAAATGTAATTGACAAAGTTTCTCTCAAAAAATAAAACACCTCTGCATCCTGCACATTGTTACTAGGTATCATTAGAGAAAAGCATCTGGCAGAAACCTGAATGACTTCCACAGAGTGAGCACAGAGACACCCTGGAAAAGCTCATCCCTGCTCATGAAGCACACAGATATCTATATACACATTCACACGAGCGTATGTACACACTGTCAGCTCAGGTCATAGCGAAGGCCCACTGAAGGAACTTATGGGAGTTGCTGGGGTCTTTAAGGAGTGGGATCTAGGAATAGAGAGATGGCTTCACAGCTATGAGTACATACTTCTCTTCCAGATTTCCCATCACCTATAGTTGAGTGGCTCATAACTGCCTGTAACTTTGACTCCAGGGGGATCTGAAGCCTTTGGCTTCCAAAGGCCCCTGCACTCATGAACATATATCCAACCCCCAAGCAAACAAATAATCAAAATAAAATCTTAAAAAAGAAGTGGGAGTTGATAGAAGGAAGAGAGATTGAAGGTAATACCCTAAATGGGGATTTGGGGACCTCAATCCCATTTCTCTCTTTCTGTCTTCTAGCTGCCATGATACAAGTGGCTTGCTCCATGATGCACTACCTGCCTTGATATCCTGCTGCTCTAGGGCCTAAAAGCAATGGAGCCAGCTAACCGTATACTGCACCATCTAATGGTGAGCCAAAATAAATCATTTAAAGTTGTTTGTCTCTAGTATGTTGGTTACAGAGACAATGCTGACCAGCACACATGTTCATGTGTATGTTTGTGGAAGTGTATGCATATGCATGTGCTCACTTATGTTTATCAGAACCTGATATCTAGCACTGACATTCATTATAATTTCATGTAGTCCACAGAAGTACTACTCTCCACCTGCCCAAGCCATTCACATCTGCTCAACTGCTGAATGAAGTCCCTTGTACTATGCCTAAACACCCCTCATCTCAGGGAGTCACCAAGAGGGTTTTATTGTACACTATTAATATAGTTTTCCATCATCACGCCCAAGAGCTACCTGCTCATGAGGGAAGAAATCATTATTTCCCCAGAGCCTGGCTGACCTCTGGAAGCTGTCACCACCACACCGTTCTACTGCCAAGAAAGCTTAGCTGTGTGTTTGCAGGCCTGACATCTGGATCCTTCCTACACAGTTCAGGGATCCACCCCTTCCTTGCTTTGCTTCAGGAACCCAGCTCTCTGTGCCTGTGAACATGATGCAATGCCTCCTGGCCCGGACAAGCAGGGACCAAGGTCTGACATGGCCCACCTGCCTCTGAGGCACCTTGGCTCTGAGAACTCTCTTTGCTTCCAGGACCCACATTCTTGGAAGAGTGCCTTCCTTCCTTTGCCAGGACTTCCTAGTGTCCCTGCCCACCACACCCAGCACCTGCCCTAATCACCTACCCCTAGCACTTCCCATATGATTCTATAAGAGAGGTGGGGCCACAGGAGTTAGGCCAGGAAAGTGAGTGGTGTTATGCCATGGGAATAGCCACACTATGGGTATGACAATATTCAAGAGTGCAGGGACACTTCAAGCCAGCTCCATGACAACTGTAGCCAGAGACAGAATTTTACCTAAACAAAAGCCTTAACTCAAGGACGGAGTTGTCAGGGATTTGAGCATGAACAGCTTTGGGGAAGGTGCCTGGGAGAGGAGATACCCAACTTTCCCCTGGAGATAGGTCTCCTGGCTTTGTCATCATGTCCTGTGAAGGGAGAAAGGCCAAAGCTGAAGTCTTGCCCAGACTTATTCCCCTGCCACCCCTTGTTGACCCTGTTTCCAATACCTGAGCTTGCCTGGTGTTTTCTCTGACTAGACCAATATGGCTCTTTTGTCTGGTAAGTCCAGTTCCAAAGGGAGTTGGAGAAACAGCACATCTACCAGAGCAGAGGGATGACAGGCCCCTTATGTCTCCATTTCTGTCTGTATAGGTGAGTAACTTGTCTAAACTTAATCAAGTTCCCTGGCTGACAGCAGCGACCAGATTTTTCATTGCTTCTCACAAGTAAGTCACTGTGTGTGGAAGTCCACCTCTGGCAAGTCTCCTGTCACCATGTGGAAGTTGCTTTTGGAATTTCTTTGGGAGAAAACTTTATTTGCTTAGAAAGTATTTGAGAGCAAGGCTGAGCCCTACCCTCTGACCCTCTCCTCTGGGGGTTCAAGGTCAGATGCTCTAAGAACTCCTGAACAAGAAGTTTGGAAGGTCATTGAGAAGAACTGAGGAAAGACTGCAAGCTGCCATGACCTTAGGGTACCACCACATAGGCCACAAACTTTCCAAAGATATATGAAAGAACTTCTACTGACCCAGGTATGTCTACAGGATCCACAGTCATCAAGGAGAAACAAATTAACATGGAAGTGGACATTACTGCACACACACTAGTGAGATAAGAGTGGAACAGTATGAATAGATCACAGAGAACATTGATAAGACTGTGGAGTCCCGGGAGCTCCTGGACTGCTGGAGGGCAGGTGAGGTACTACCAACACCTTTGAAAATTCTTTAGGAGTTTCTTAGTCAGTTGAGCACTAAGTGTCTTTTATCACTGTGTAACCTTATCCTGAGATATTTATGTGAGAAAAATGAAAAGTTATGTCTGTAAAAAGATGACATATAGTGGTTCCTGATAGATTTATTCACAATAGTTCTAAGCTGGTCATAGTCTTACTGTCCAACAGAAAGAAAATGGGTAAAGAATTATGGCATAGTAATTGTGCCTTATTCAAGTATAGCTGGAAAATACTAAATTGAAAATTCTGGAAGTGTACAGCTCACAACTGTTAAAGTGTCTATTGTTCTAAGAAGTGTGATAGAAATTTATGTCTGCCCACTGGAGATGTGAATCATCTGTCTAGCATGATATATGTAGCTAGGGTGGATCATGTCTGCCATAAACATCATGCTGTGTGTTAGGCACATAGAAGCATCCTAGTCATGACAGCTACTGTGCAGCCTTACAACAAGGATATTCGAGGAACTCTCATTTTGCCTCAGTATTCTGAGTGAGCACAGAGAGGCACTAACCCTGATTAGTTGCTGTGGGCATTTTTGCTGTACCTGGCTGATACCCCAACATGGTTACAAGTTGACATAGCCTGAGAAATTTGAAGTTTGAAGCACATAAATAAGTCAGTCATAGCTGGATCCGTATAGAACACAGGTCTCTTCACAGCTTGGATCATCAGGAGGGTCAACTGGAGGAAAGATGTTTACATGGAGAAGATCCATGGGGATTAGTAGGAAATGAGAGGTGGGCAGGCCCACAGATGGAAGAGCAGAGCCTCTTCGACAGGACGGCCAGCGTAGGAGTCTGGGGCTCTGGGGTGACAAGAGAATTAAAGAATGGTCCTTTCCCATTCTCTTGAAGCACCCCCAATCTTCAGAAGAATCAGGAAGTGGCTCTCAGCTGGGTGAGTGGCAGTCCAGAGTATTGTGGCTTTGCAAATGCTTCTGCCATCAACCATGAGAAGTACCTCTTTTTCAATAATTTCTTTTATCAAAGTGAGGGAGGGAATTACAAGACAGTTCTAAAGGTGGCCTCAGCCCTGAACAGTTTCCATGGCCTTTCTTTCCTGCTCCCAGAAATAACAGAGTAGCATGCTGGGTAACAACATCTTGAGATCAGGAAGGATAGTCAGAACAGACCAGGGTTTGCTCCCCCTTCAATAAGTGCTCCTTTCAGAGCTTTAGCCCAGGGGACTATATGAACTTGGAGCATGAAAATCTGGTGGTCTGTTCTCTGGGGGTCCTTCACTTATAGCTCAGAGCACAATCCACAGAGACCTCATGCACTTGAAAGTTTCCTGAGCATTGGGTGACAAGCTCCCCATGGATCCTAGGCTGTCCATCCATGAGTAATACTCTTTCTTTATAACCTACAGAGTCTACTACATCAGCTCTGGTTGACAGAGAAAATTTAGAAAGACAGAGGAAGTGCCAAGGGAAGGCATAGGACTCCCTCTTGATTTTCTGCCCCACTAGGGCTGGTTTCCATTCACCTGCAAATAACTTGGTTATTTGCTTGGTTTAAGTGCTTAGGACACAGTCCTGTTATGCATGGGAAATTCTAGGTGTGGTGGGACCACAGCAAACAGAGAGACAGGGCAGGCACTGTTATTGTTAAGAAAGGGATAATGGAGGCTAGACATGTACCTCTTGCTCATTTGTCTCTGAGTGTTCCAAGATACCATGTATCCTGTGCTGGCTTTGGCAAAAACCCTAGAGTGGAAAGGTCATCTAATTCACATGAATATTTATTTCATGAATGCTATTTTCTTCCTCGCATTCCTTGTCTTTTACTCCCTCATATCAGGTGAATTTGTGGTGGGCTTGTGACCCGCCTTTATTCTGGCTGGAGTTTCTGGAGGGGTCCCTGCTATGGAAGAGGCAAGAAGAAGCGATAGTAGACAGGAAGAGAACAATAACTGCTTCTGCCTCACTGATAAGGGTTTGAGGTGTAGGATTTGCCCTCAGGATGGCCCAGGGCAGTCCAGCTCTACCTCTAACATGCCAGTGATCAGCACAAGACTGCTTAGAGCACAACCTCTTTGGGTTATACAAAGACTTGCCACTCAAAATGTGTTTGTACCTCCTTAAAAGCTGTATCCTAGGGATTGGTTCGGGCTTATTCTGACCCTGACAGTTATTGTTAATAGCACCTCAATCACTCACCATACACTTCTCAGTTTGGAAAAAAATATGGTATCCTTACTCAGAGAGCAATGATGATTTGACAACTCTAGAGGTACCAAGCTCAGAAACCTGAGTCCTGGGATGGCCATGCCTCACTCTGGAGAGAGTTGTGAAGGCTATACTGTCCTAATGCCAGTGGAATCTGTATTGTAAGGAGGCCATGTCAATGCAACCGAGGCTCTCCACCATTTCCTGGGAACCAGTGTGGATCTCTTGAACTCTCTTGTAACTCCTAGTTAGGTGATCCCTAGTTAAAAAAAATACATCATTCAGAAAGCTCTCCACCATTTCCTGGGAACCAGTATGGATTTCTAGAACTCTCTTGTAAGTCCTAGTTAGGTGATCCCTAGTTAAAAAAAATACATCATTCAGAAAGCCCCTGTGTCAAGCTAGTGTGCTGGGTTCTGGGTCTAGAATCACCCTGAATGCCTCTCCACTGGAGCAACCTGAAATAATGCTGGGCTTCATGGTCAGGGCCTGGCAAAGGGGTCTGAGGACCTTTCTATCAGGACATAGATCTGTGTTATTCCTGGTTGTGTCCTAAGGAAATGTTTTGAAGGAATGGGAGTGTTTGGTTTCCTTTTCAAGTTGTCTGCTCATGGTCCATAAAATGGTTCTTTTGCTTTCCTAACTGTTTGGCACAGGGGTTCTACTCTGTCACTTGAGTCCTAAGGACTTAGTTAGATATTAAAGAAGGGTAAGGAAGGAAGGTGTCCCCCAGTAGAGAATCTTCCCAAGGGGTCAGATGTGGGCAGTGGAAAGAGGAGGGTTCAGGTCTACCAGGCAGGAGCTTGGGATGTGTTCTCAAACTTAGCATTGAGTTTGAGACACACGAGTTGGGGTGTGGGTACCAGGGTCCAGGCTGCTTTTCCTCAACACTCATCTCTTCTTTTCTTCCACATTCCTTGGATGCTGGCCTGGAAACAGTCTTGCTTTTTGGTTCAATCTCAGCTGATTCTATCTGTGGTTTGGGAACAAGTGCCACAAAAGAGAAATGTGCTGAAGATGCAATAACAGACCATGACAAGTGCTTTCCTCCCATCATTCAGAAGACAGGAGGTCAAGTGGCTGGTGAAACTCAGTGGTGTGTTTCCAGGGGCCTTGATTGGAAGCCAGGCTACAGTGGCTTTCATGTTAGTACTGGCCTGAGTCAGGAACAGATGGCTTCCTCAGAGAAACAATAGTCTGCAGTGGGGTTCCGCAGGCCTCATTGCCTTTTGCCAAGGACTTTCTGGAACCGGATGACCTCCTGTACCCTTGAGGTCTTGAGTTGTTGGCCCTCCCTTTCCAGTTCACTGTTCCCCTATTCCATCCTATCCAGGTTCCTGGCAAAATTCCTGCCATCCAGCATTAGCCGAATCAACAGCAACCTCTTTGCCTTCAGCTTGTATGAAAGTGGAGGGTTAGCATGGGAAAGAACCTCTGGCATTTGAGGTGTCCAGTCCCAAAAGATGGGTGTACCTATAGGGTGATAACAGGACTCTCTGAGAAGAGGCCCAGGAAAAGCTCCTGTCAATTCTATCCATGTACTCAAAATTTGTCCTAAATTGTCACTGAGCCACCAGTGCCACTCAATAGTTCTAGAAGTTCCCCATTGAAGAAAAACCCTAGGTTAACCCAAGCCATACAACTATAAAACATGATGCTCAAATAATGATGTATTCAACACTCACCCACCATTGAACCTGGAAATGGACAGATCAGCTCCCTAAATATTAGTCCTTAAATATTTTGTTTTCTTTTGTTGAGACAGGGTTTCTCTGTGTAACTATGGCTGCCCTAGAACTTCCTCAGAAGATCAGGCTGGCCTAGAGCTCACAGAGATCTGCCTGC
This sequence comes from Cricetiscus sungorus, assembly GCA_030556225.1. Lineage (NCBI taxonomy): Eukaryota > Metazoa > Chordata > Mammalia > Rodentia > Cricetidae > Cricetiscus > Cricetiscus sungorus. The sequence continues at coordinate 82,903,939 of JANBXA010000372.1, read as the reverse complement.
CTCTGCCTCCTAGGTGATGGGGTCAAAGGCGTGCACCACCACTGCCTGGCTAGTCCTTAAATATTAACTCTCCTCTATTGCCAAAGATGTGGGGGAAAATTACAAACCAACCAACAAACAATAACAACAACAAAATAAGGACTGGGCAGGTGGTAGTGGTGCACTCATGCCTTTAATCCCAGCACTTGGGAGGCAGAGGCAGACAGATATCTCTGAGCTCTGTGAGTTTCAGGCCAGTCTGGTGTAAAGACAGAGTTCTAGCACAGACAGGGAAACTCAGAGAAACCCTGTCTTGAAAAACTAAGATAAGGACTGGAGTCTAACTCCACATCAAATTTTCTAACAACAGCAATCCACTCATTGAAACTCATTGCATTTGACATTTCAATTATCAGGGCAATGTACTTTTGAACTACAAAGGGCAATTCTACCAAACCTTACATTAATTTTTCAACAGAGTGTTTTTTGGTTCACTAGAAGTGAATTTCTTGAGGTTTCCTGGATTATGTATAACTGAAGTTTTACAATGGTAAGCAGTACACCCACTCTCTCAGGCACACTGTGTAACTCCAGCTGGTTCACAACCAAGTAAGCACTTTTGGCTTTGTAGCCAGATGGTATCTGTTACATCTGCTCAGTGCATCCTGAGTGAAGGTGCAAATGAGGGGGTGTGGCTGGATTCCAGAAAGTCTTTTCTTGCATTACTACTACTGGAGAGAAATTCCATGTCAGCCACATGTATAACTTTAAACATTTTAAGGCTGGAGAGACAGCTCAGAGGTTAAGAGCACTGCCAGAGGTCCCAAATTCAATTCCCATCATCCACATGATGGTTTACAACAATCTATAATGAGATCTGATGCCTTCTTCTGGCATGTAGGCATGCATTCAGACAGAACACTGAATGCATAATAAATAAACAAATCTTTAAAAAGTTTAAACATTTTAGCAGCAACATTCAAACAAAAAAGTAAGATTGACATCATGACTCATGCCCGAATCCCAGTATTTAGAAAGCTGAAGCCAGCCTGGGCTACAGTGTGAGACAATCTCAAAACACCCAAAGCAAAGCAAATCAAAATGACACAACTAAATTACTTTTAGCAGTACATTTTTCATTTACTTAATATTATAAAGTAATATTATTTCAACAGGTAGCCAATAAAGGAAACATCTACTTTCTCTTTTCGTAGTCTTCTAAATTCAGTGTCTGTCTTACACATTTCAAGCATGCTTGCCTGGACAGAAGACTCTCAATGATATATTTTACAAGCTATGATAAGTTTATCTTTTCTGTTTTAGTAATTCTCTAGCTTTGTTTCTTCCAGATTTGGGGAATTTGCTTGGTTCTTCATGTGGAGGTGTGGTACAGCATTGGATGTGTGTATATCTGTATAGCATTTATCAACTTGTTTTTTTTTTGGGTGGAGGGAGAGGGGGCGTATTAAGCATTGTCATCCTCTGCCATAGGTAAGATAAAGTGGACATGATCTTTGTCCACAGGATGAAGAGGACAGAGGCACAACCATGATACAGTGTGAGGCTCAGTGCTTGTAAGGAAGGATGGAAAAGGTATCATGGGTTCTCAGAGGAGAAGGAATGGGAGTGTGGGAGGTCAGAAAAACAGCAGACTCCCATAGTGCAGTTAAGAAAGGTTGGTGGCCATTCTCAGAGTGAAGGTGGTGAGGCATTGAACATCTGGGGAAACACACAGCTTTGTAGGACCCAGAGTGGAGTCTCAGAACGGAGGTTCATGAACACAGTAATTGGGAAAGAGGCATCTGACAGCCACTGCGGGGGCGGTGGGGCAGGTGGGGCAGGTGGGACTGAGGTTACATGCTGGATCCCTTCTCCTGGCGGACTCCTGTGGGCTGACAAACCCCATCAAGGAGAAGAGGAAGGAAGGATCAGAGGAGGATGCAGGCTTGGGGCAAGGGGCACAGCAGAAAGTAAGATTGGAAGTGACAGGAGTGAAGGCAATTGGGGATAGAGTGGAAGAAATTGCCATGCTGTGATTTCCTTCTCTGCAAGCAGTTATGTGCTGTCAGTCTCCGAGGTCAGTTTGGGGCTTAAGCCAATGGGAAGAGAGCTTAGCCTATGGGATTCTCCAGAAGCATGGCTTTCCTACCAAGGTGGGGTGCCTTGGGGGAGGTTAGAAAGGAGTGTTAACTGCTTAGTGACCCACTTTATACAGAAGTTTGAGTTTCTCTAGACACATGTCCTGTTCTCAAAAGTTCTGTTCCTGTAGGTTAGCCTAGGTTTTCCCCATCAATAGAGGAAGAGTAGAAGGCCAGAGATATTTCTGAGGCTGGGGTTGGCAAGGTAGCCTGCAGGGAATGCTGGGCTGAGAGGGACTGTCACAACAAACTCCTTTTCTTCAGCAATAGGACTTCCATGTAGCTTAAAGGTCACTTTGGCATCCTCTTAATGAATGGAAATTAGTTCCTTTCTCTTTGCTTAACATCCTGACCCTTGTTATCAAGCACTTTCATGTGACATTTCTAAGATCAATTGAATTTCTCAACTTTTTGGGGGGTACTCATGAGGGCTTCAAAGGCTTTTGAAGATATGGCTGTACCTCAATATTCACTTTCCTTACCCTGCATCAAAATTTAAATAGACTCCAGTCATCACAGTGCTTGTGTGCTGTTTGCAGTTGGTGATGGGAGAAGATTCCATCAACTCTGTTGTCCTTTGAAAAATGCTACAGGTCAGCCCTGGTGCATTTGAGTCATTTGGAATGATTCCAGGGCTGTTCTTGCCAACAGGCACCATGTCGTGGCCAGAGCCCCCTGAAAGCATACAATTGTGGTAGGATTGGACTAAGTCACTGCACTGAGCTCTCTGCTCTGTAAAGACAAAGGGTAGGAAACAGTCTTCAAGAACAGATGGAGAAAGAAGTCATAAGGGGACTTTCCACTTCCTTCTTAAAGCAGAGAAACATTCAGTTTGATTTTCTGTGTTCAGTTGTATTTGAGGAAGACAAATATTCCTTGGTGTGCTGGTCAGTTACTTTTCAGCTTGACATAAATAAGGGTCATCTTGGAAGAGGGAATCTCAGTTGAGAAAGTGCTTCCATCAGATTGGCTTGTAGGCAAGTTGGTGAGACATTTTTTTTCTTTTTTCTTTTCTTTTTTTGATTAATGTTTGAGGTGGGAGAGTCCAGGCCACTGTGGGAAGATAATTGTTTATGTAGCCTATCCAGATAATGGGGGCATGTGGATGTAGGGGAACATCATAGTTAGGGTGTTACTCAACTTTTCATCACTGAGATAAAAAGCCTAAAACTGTTTAAACAGATGGCTTTGTTTTATGATTTCATAGTCAACTGGCTCTGTTGCTTTTAGGACAATGATGAGGAAGAACATCATGGTGGTGGGAGTATGTGGGAGAAGCCACTTGCCTTAAGGTAGCTAGGTCAAATAAGAGCAGTGAGAGAGTAGAGGGGGGTAGGGTATAGTTCTCCAAGGCACATCCTTAGTAATCCAACTCCTTCAGCTGAGTCCTGCCTTCTAAATTCCCCTCATTCAATAGTAGCCCATCAAATCCACCTATCATTGGATTAATCCACTGAAGATGTAGGAGCTTGCATAATTCAATCACACCTCCAAATCCCCATCTCTCAACAGTGCTTCACTGGAGACAAAGCTTTTAATATATGAGTCTTGGGGGACATTTCAGATATACAAGGAGGCATATGAGATCCAGTGTGCTACTTCTCCCTCTGTCCCTCATTTCTTACTCCAGCCCCAGCATCCTTGAAGAGGTGGTGGTAGAGCCATCAAAATAAAGCCTCTGTGTTGCCCTGAAGGAGCCTTAAGGGCTTGCAGCCTCATCTGCGTGAGCATTTTAGCATCCAGCAGAGTTGAGTGAGTCAGTAGTCTCCCTGAGTCTTGGAGAATCTTTGTCATTGATCCATGTGACATTCTGCTGGTATCTTTTTGGACACTGGTCCTTTCAGACACCTCTGAGCCTTTTTCCTGTGGGGTACATAAAAACCAACTTGAAGGGAATGATGACGCTGAGGGATTGCTTCATTTTTCCAGTTTGTGAACGCAGAGCCCAGATAGGTGGCATTGGGCTTTGCCTTTACTTTTCCCATCCTGTGTAAGGCTGCCAGTCATGGAGCTCTGCCTTCCACTTCAGCAGAGGGTCCAGTGCTGCCAGTCACATAGGAAGTACCTCCCCTAGGCAGCTTTAGAAAGGATTACTCTGGAGAGGCAAAGGGTGGTTCTATGACCCCTGGGTATACACTGTAAGAGTCAATGCATTTTTCTGTCAGAATCTAAAAGAATTTTAGCTAATAGTCACTTAATTGTGACTTTTATGAATGAAATAAAATTTTCATAATGACAAGTAAAATTATCTTTTGTATGGGTTAGTCATGTCTCGGTGCCTGTTCTCCTGAACACCTCATATTTAGCCTTGTACATAACCTGGCATAAGCTAGGCTACTCATGTTCCCTTGAGCATAAGTGCTCTGTTTGCAGAATACCCAGGAGGGTGAGTGGGGGAGGGGTAATGAGTGACACATTCCCAGCAGTGACTTGTATTGTTACCTCTTCCTTACATCTTCCTCTATCTGCCCAGGGCCTATGAGCTCCATTCCTTATTACTGAGAAATAATGGGAATGATTTAAGCTTCTTCAAATTGCTTAAAAAACAAACAAACAAACAAACAAAAAACAAAAAAACAAAATAAGCTGGGCCGTGGTGGCCCACACCTTTAATTCCCACACTTAGAAGGCAGAGGCAGGTGACTCTCTTATGACTTTGAGGTCAGCCTGGTCTACAAAGCAAGTTCCAGTACAGCCAGAGATGTTACACTGAGAAACCCTGTCCTGGGGGGGGGGCACAGACAAACAGAACAAAACAAAAAAACCACCCCCAAAACAACCAGAAAATAACTAAATTTGTATAGTAACTGGATACTTTGCCACTTTCCTGGGACCTTTAGTGTTATCAGCAATTTGTATTGTCAGTTAATATGGGGGTTATAATTAATACATATTAGCAAATAATGGCATCCTCCATCTTTGTCGTCAGTTTCCTTTTCCTTCCTGTTGCACTGGCTAGGCCCTGCATTACAGTCTAAACAGAAGTGGTGATTCCTTATGTGTCCCTAACAACCAGTCTTGGTGGGAAAGGACCGTTTGCCATGAATCAGGATGTTTTTGGTGCTATCAAGTTGTTGAAGTTTCCTGATGTCTGGCTTACTTTGAATTTTATCATAAGTGCCTTCTGAACTTAGAAAAACATCATTTTGGTTTTCCCCCTTTATTCTGGCAATGTTAACTCTGGTTCTCTTTGTGGGAAGACCAGTTATACTCACACCCACAGTCACCCAGGCCTAGCCTATGCATGCACTTAACCCAGAGAAAACACATGCTCCCTTCTCCAGTGCCACCAAGCAGCTAGGTACATGAGGGAGCTAAGGCAGATTATAGTCCAAGTCTCAGGCTTTATGGGAGTCCCTAGAGTAATGTTAACTATGGTAACGATGTGTAAGATGGTCTTGACTGGGGAGGAAGAGCCTACTACAAGCTAGGATGTGTGTGTGTGTGTGTGTGTGTGTGTGTGTGTGTGTGTGTGTGTGTGTATGTGTGTGTGTATAGGCAACAAACATTTTCTCTATATTATTTTCCTCTTTGCTCAGTTTTGCTTTGATTTGCTTCTCAGTTTTCAGGTGTCTTTGATGCTGCATGAAAGGGCCTCGTGCTGTCACTGGGGCAGGAACAAGTGGGCACCAGTGCAGGCAGCTCCACTTACTAAGTGCATGCCTTTTGGGTGGCACCTCCATAACAGTGTCCTCAGTTGGATTTGCTACCTCACACAGCTTGGACAGTTGAAAGTGTGGAAATGCCAGGAAAGGGCAGTATGTAGAAAATGCCTCATCTCCTTCTGCAAGTGTGCATATGTACTCTGCTCTTGCTGGATCAGATTCTCTGTATGAAGGCAAGGTTTCCCATATCTGTTCACCTGTCCTTGGAGCCAAGCTCCCGTTTAATGCCATCTTTACCAGCCTTCTAGATTGTGAAGTCAGAAGAGCTCTTAGGGGAAAGAGACTGAAAACTTGAGTTCGTTCTTCCTCAGTGTCAAAACTCTCAGTGTCAAAGCATTACATTTTGGAGTGACACAGTTGAAATCCATTCATCTGTCCACTTGAAAGTTTAGGAAGTTTCATACATCAGGAATTCATGGGTATCTGGGAAAGATTTGTGTGAGAGATTTGTAAGCGGAACATTAAAAAGAGATAGGCACAGGCATAAAAGAGCAATTCATTGTATGTTGTCTCCATCTTACTACCTCACTCTCCCAGTCTTGAAAGTAGCTCTGTCCAGTGAGTCAACTGTATCCTATTTTGGAGGGATCCTCTGAGTCCTCATGTCCCTCCCTAGTGATTTAGGCAAGAAAGCAGATGATAGTTTGTAGCTTTTTTGTCTGGTTTTTTGTTTTTTGTTTTTTGGGTTTTTTTTTTTGTTTTTTTTTTTGCTGTGATCACAACACTCCTGAGCCTCGGCAGATTGTAGAGCAGAGATTTATTACTTTATGACTTCAGAGGCTGAGAAATCCAAGAACATGGTCCTAACATCTTCCCAAGGCTTTTGTGCTGAGTCATTTCACTGTGGAAAATGGGGGTGGGGTGAGCAAGACAGGGATGCTGTATTTTGGATAAGTGTCCCCCAACACCTGTACTGAAGGCTTGGGCCCCAGCATGACCCTGTTGAGTCCCAACCTTGTAAGAACTTAGGTCATTTGATGCATGTCTTGAAAGGGACCTTGAGACCCAAGTCTCTTCCTTTAGGCACACTGCTCATGTTGCCATGAATTTTCACCATGATGTACTTCTCACCAAAGTCCCAAAGTCAATGGGGTAAATTGAGCATGAACATAAACTTCCAAAAGAAAATTTTTATAAGCTTGAACATTTGCTTGAATTGGTGGTGCTCTTTGGGAGAGTATGGAACTTTTCTGGACATGAATTCAAGCTGACAAATGCAGGGCCGTAGAGGCAGGCTCGAGGCTCATTGTGTCACCCTCCCTGGGACTAAACTACTTGCTTCTTGGTCAGCATCATGTAAGAAGCAGCTGCCCACACTGCCAACATCATGTAGCTGCCTACCACCATACCTACCCTGGGGTCATGATGGTTTATAGCCCCTCACACTGAGCTGAAATAAATAACTCTTCCTTTAAGTTGTTTTTGCAAACATTTTGTCACAGCAGTAGAGACTGCAACTAATACACCTCCCAACATGACAAATGTTGCATTGGGGATTAGCAGGCAGTAGAGTTGTAGCCTATCCCTAAGAGCGGTTATTTCAGACTGTGCCACACAGCGTGGGAGTGTTAACATAGCACACACCCTAGTGGAGGCTTCAGTGCAATACTTCAGTCCTTTGGAATGAAGACATGATGTCACTCAACCATGTTGTTATTGCAGCAATGTTTTACTACTGATATAAGCACTGTTAAGCCCCGCTATCAGAAAAAACATATGATGCTTCAAAGCAAATCCAAAAATGAATGTCTGCTGCGGTCATCCTTCCTTCACTGTCCCTTCTCCAAACACTTGCTAAATTGTAGACCCTCACTGCTTAGGAAATGCCAGGCACAGATCATGGGCTTCTCAGGACCAAGGCTTTTGGGCAAGAGCTGTTTGTCCTGGGACCTGGGAGATCCTCTGTGCGTACATGTTTTCAGGCTGGTGTGTTTCATTTTCCTCAAAATCTGTTGCTTTGGCACAAGGTTTCTGGGCTGTGAAATGGTGCAGAGCTGAGCAGAATAAACATTTTACATCTCTTCCCACTTTAAAACCATCTATACTCCACAACTGGAGACTAGAGAAATGTTTTCTCAATCTCCTGTAGGAAGAAAAAGAAAACAGACAGAAAAGACAAAAAGTCTTCCTCACACCCAAACACAGCTTCCCAGGGGTTTCCTGGGGCCCTGGGCAGGATGTCAGCCTCACAGGAAGATGTTGTATGTGCTGCTGTCAACTGAGCCCTGCCTGCCCTCAACCCACCCCCACCCCACCTCCAAAGCTGCAAGCCCTTCTAATCCTTTCCCCAGTCTCCAAGCCCTCCTACCTAATGAATGTTTCCCACTCAGAGGATTTCCTGGCCTGGAACATTCCCTTGACCTCTGTTTTCACACATAAACATTTTCTTAAAAGACCCCTGTCCCCTTTCCTTAGAAATATTTAAAACTGTGTTTTAAGAGAACTTGTATTAAACATAACCACAATTGGCCACCTTGGGGCTGTTTGGTCCCTGCTTTTGGTTTCCATGGGACAGGGTTGAGCATCTTTGTAGAAATGCTGTTTGCTACCTGGAAAGTCTGCATGGACATGACTGCCAGATACACGGGGATGGGGTCATGATGAGGAACTGCTAGCCCCACAAGCAAAGGCAGGCTTTATCCTAGAGAGAGGACCTAAGGTGAGGCAGCTCTTTGAGAATCCAGGCTTCTGAGAAGGCTGATGGGCCCAGATCCCATCTAACCATTTGGCCCTAACACACATGTGGGTTGTCTGGATCCTTGTCACCTCATTACACTGACAACTTTGTATGTGCTCAGTGATGAGGGACTAGATTGTTGTAGGTTGCAGGAAGGGGAAGGCAGCATCATCTGTCCTCTTTCATTAAGAGTGCTAGAGTCAGGCTGTCACAGGAAAGTTAGGGTAAGTAGAGTCACCTTGACAGAGTATGTCTTTGGCTTCCCCTCAGTATTTTACACTGTCTGGATTTCAAGGGTCTAAGGCTGAGGGAATGATACAGATGTCCTGTTTAGTGATGAATACTTAATCGTTACTTCTCAGCATTTTGAGTGTGCCTTAAACATGGCCTATGGCAAAAAGTATCTTTGACAAAGGCAGAGTGTAGCACCAATCTGTATGTATAAATAAAAATGTAAAAGGCAGTTTGACAACACATTTGTTTATCACAACAAAGTAGACGCCCCCCCCTCCCCCCCGCCTAGATCTTATAACCATCCCAGGCATGCGGTTTTGACCAGGTTCACAGTACTAAGCATGAAGTGCCTTCTGTGGAGTAGGTCTCAAATTCAGTAAAAAGGCATCTGGTTACCTCCCTAATTTTTCTGCTTAAACTTTTCAAACACTAGTGTCCCCTCCTGAACTTCCATATCGCATGCCCCCCTTTTTTCACACCCTCTCAAGGTCTCTGTCTAGTTTTCTGCCTCTACAGATATGTAGTTAAAAGCACAAATATAAAAACTAGAAGCTAGAATCTATACATGAGAGAAAATATGTGGTGTTTGCCTTTTTCTCTGAGTGTATTCCGTGTATGTGGGAGCCCAGGGAGGTCATAAGAGAATGCCAGATTTTCAGATCCCTTGGGACTGGAGTTGCAGGCAGTCGTGAGCTGCCCAGCATGGATGCTGAGATCAGTCCTCGGGAAGGGCAGCATGAATTCCTAACAACTGAGCTATCTCTCCAGCCCTCCAGTAGCTTCTTGAGGAAGAGAGAAAGGAAGGGGAATTTCAGAGATTTTTCAGATTTAAAAGTATCTATAATCTTTAATCATCCTTACTTGGTTGGTTGCATGATGTACATTCATACACTCAAAGCAGTTCCCAAATGCAACAGTACTGAGGATGGGGCCTTTGGGAAGAGATTCAGTTACAAGTGCTCCCTCCATTTTCTTGAATGAGATCCATGCCCTGACATGATAGGATGCAGAAGGAGAGGGCTGCGTATGAAGCAGTACCCTGTCACCAGGTGTCTTGCTCTTTGGATCTTAATCTTGGGCCTACAAACCAAAATACAGGCAGATGTTTTACCATTGTTTATAAATTACCAAGTGAGCCATTTTGTTATAGGAGTACAAGTAAAATAAGAGAACGAGGCATAGAATCTCTAGATTAGAAACCACTTGCTTTTGAAATTGTGAGTACAATGGTTACATTTTGTTGCTATGACTACAGACAATTCTGATGCCATATGAGTTGTGGTCTTTGGTATTAAACCTATTTGGTTTTCTTCTAGAACAGGAAACTCTGTGTTTGGTCTGGGTCTATTTTCATCCAGTTTGCAGGACTCTTGGAGGGATCCCTCATTCTGTAAATTCCTATCCTGATAGCCATCTCTCAGCAAGACTAGCAGAATACATTGTGCAAGGGCATAAATTATATAGCAGCTGGGGAATTATACAGCAGCCGACTGGTTCTCTGATATTGGCAGGTTGCTTTCCTTTCCCCAGTGGAGACTTCTGGGGTTTGGGGGAAGTTGAGTCACTTCCTGGTGCAAATCACAAACTGTCAAATGTGGTGTGCTTTGTAAGTAAGTTTTCCACATATCTAAACTAACAATGGTTTAGTCAGAACTCTAGGAGCATCTGGAATTCACTGATACTAAATTGTATGGCTTAAAGTAAAATGTCCCAACCCATTTTACACTACTGAATGGTGGATTGGCTACTGAGGATTTGACTTTGCTCCTCCAGGTCAGCCTTCTGACTGGACTTAGGTGGTCTAAGAGTTAGCAGAGGACCATTGGAAAAGGAGGCTGATGAAAAGGATCCTGTCAGGGTGGCATTTTGCATTCATCAGCTCTGAGCTTTGTTACTAACAGAATTTTCTTAAGTCTAGCCCAGCCTCTGTCAAATTGATGTGATCTCTTCCCTACAGAAAATCACAAATTGCTAATGACACTACTAGTAATGTGGGAGGTAAGTGTAATGTGGGAGGTAAAGATGTTGGGTTTTGTCAATTCTGCCTTTATACCTCTGTATAATAACCCCTGGTAACAATGAATGAACAAGGAACCATAAACATTAGAGAGCTACCTAGGATGGTAGCAATTTACTTTATAACTTGGTGTGTGTGTGTGTGTGTGTGTGTGTGTGTGTGTGTGTGTGTGTGTATGAGTAAGCATGTGTGTTGATTACTCTCCACATTATCTGTTTAGTGAGACATAGTTTCCCATTGAACCTGGAGCTTAACAAATTTGGGTAGGCTGGTTGGCTATGGTGCTTAAGAGATCCTTCTGTCTTTGTGTCCCTAGTGCTGAGATGACAAATGTGTGACATCATGCCCTGCCTTTATGATCTGAATCCAGGTACAGCTGAATGTTCCAAAACCACAGGTTTCCAGCATTTATTACTGGCCAATACTGCTGTTTGGTCTAGATAAGAAGTAAATACACAGTGATAGCTGGGAAAACATTATGGCAACTTGTGATGTAACTGTGTGAGGATGAAGGCAGAGCCTTTTGTGTGGGGTTGGCTACTCTATCCTATTCAGAGAGACATTACAGATGGACACTGCTACCAGGAAGTACCTCCCTCTCCCAAGTGTGTAAGTCTGGCTTATGTTTGTTTGCTCTCTGGCCTCAGCTGGGCAGTTGCTCTGTGCCTAAGGTAAGGTGTGGTAATGCTAGTCCATTACATTCATGGGCTCTTTGAGGACCCAAATGAGAAAGGTGAGAGCTGCTCTGAAAGCCTGAGCAAGCTTTTTAAAATTATTGCTGTTATTATTATTTTATTGTTTTTAACCTGTACTCCATGATCCTTTAACATTCTGTGTAAACCTAAGGTGTATCTGATTACACGGAGGGTATACACAGAGGTAGCAAAGTGTCTTTCTGCCCACATGGTTCATTTGCTGAGAGTGACCTGAGTTGCCCTGGATTTATACTGGGTCAGTTGACTCCATGTAAAGTGAGAAAGAGCATGTCTTACAGCTGGAGTGGAATTGGAGGTTCTTCCTGATGGGTGGGCATATGGTGCCTTGGCAGTCTGGCCAGGAGGGAAGGCACAGTCTGCAGGAAACCAGCAGGGCTGCACCCTTCTCTGTTAAACCTTATACAGTTTCACAGATTTGTTTCCATATCTGTTGTGCCTATGTTTTCAGAGTCAACATCGGCTTCCAGGGTCTTTTCAATAATGAGTGGCACTACAGGACAATATTGTTACCAGGAAAGGTGAGCTATTGAAAACAGAGCAGGGAAAGGTCTGGAATAGGCCCTCTGAGGCAGAACTCTAATTTTCCTGAATTGTTCCTGTTATGAATAGCAAGTACAGGGTGACATCATGAGGACAACATGCTCTGGGCATGTTGATACACAATCCTCACTTTTTTCTTTCTATTTTTTTTAATTGAAAAAAATTTTTTAAACAATACATTCCAATTACGGTTTTTCCTCCAACTCCTCCCAGATCCCCCTCTCCCATCCAAATTCACACCTTTCCTTTCATTTTCTCATTAGCCAACAGGCAGCCAAAAATTAATAATAAAATAAGAACAAAACCAAACAAACCAGATTAGGATAAAGCAAACAAACAAACCCAAGATAAAGAGTCAAAGAAAAACCACAAGAAACACAAATAGACAAGTGTGCAGAGGTATGCACATTCATACATACAGAAATCCCATAAAAACTTAAAACTGGAAACCCAATACATACACAAAGGACCTGTAACATAAAAACAAACAAACACAACAAAAGAAAACAAAACAAAAAAGCCTGACTAAACATCATGACACAAAAACCTCTAAAAATGCCATTGAGTTTATTTTATGTTGACCATCTACTGCTGGCCAAGGGGCCCGCACTTAAGTGTGGTTTGTATATCCAGTGAGACACCCAGTGAGACTCTGTTGGATTAAACCACTTTTTCTTTTGGGAGAAGTTATCAATTAGAGATAGCTTCTGGGTTAGGGGTGGGTGGTTGTGTTCATTTCCCCTCTAAGAGCAGGGACCCCATTTGGCTTAGACCTGTGCAGGACCTGTGTGACCGCTCCATAGACTCTGTGAGTTCATATGTGTGTCAGGCCTGCTGTGTTTAAAAGGCCTTGCTTCCTTGGTGGCTTCCATTGCCCTGGCTCTCACAATATCTCTGCTCCTCTTCCACAGGGTTTCCTGAGTCCCAACCCCAGGGAGGGTACAGTCTCGGCTTTTGCTAACACTAGGTGGGCTTAGATGGTAATGATATCTCTCTCTGTCTCTCTTTCTGTCTGTCTCTCTCTCTCTCTGTCTGTCTCTCTCTCTGTCTGTCTGTCTGTCTGTCTGTCTGTCTGTCTCTCTCTCTCTCTCTCTCTCTCTCTCTCTCTCTCTCTCTCTCTCTCTCTCACACACACACACACACAGTGCTCTGAAGAAGGAAGCAGACAGCAGAATGATGCTGCCATAAGCTAAGGGATCACCAAGAGCTGAACAATCAAGAAAACAATTGTAAGGAGTGAACCTAGTGAGCCATTTGGAGGCCCCAGCTTGACTCTGAGATTTTTATGAGAGTGTGGTCACATGGGCACCTTAAATTTTTGACTTCTGTTCTCCAGCGATATATATAAAAAAAAAGTTTTTGTGAACTTAAAGCTGTCTACATTTATGAGAATTTGTGATGATAATCTTAGGAAACTGATACACGTTTGGAAGCAGCCTTGTTCAAATCTGGCCTGGTGGGTTGTATCAGGTGTAAAAACAAACATCAAATCCCTGCAACACTGTCTGGTGCAGTCCAGAGTTTTTGCTGTGAATAGTTGCTGATCCCTCCTTTCCCTTCCTACCCAACTGTGAAGACATCAGTAAGCCATTGCTATGGAAGCTTTCTATTACTATAACACCTGGGATCATTAGCTTGTAAGGATTGAGGTTTAATAAGGATCAGGATAAACAATTAGGCCGAATAGATGTTTATTCAGGGAGAAATAACTCACAACATAGGCAGATGAACGCGGCGGGTTCCACAGGATCCTAAGCCTTCCAGCATCCACCAGCAAGAGAGCAGCTCCGACCCTTCCTCAGCCTTTTCCCCCAGGTCAAGTCCAGCCCTGTCTCCACCCCCAATGGGCGTGATCTAAGGCACAGGTGCAGACAAGGTGAATATCTCACTACATGTAAGGGATGAATGTTCATGTTGGCTCACAGTTTTGGAGGCATTAGCTCCTGGACAGGTGACTTTACTGGTTTTCACTAGGCAGAGCAGTATGGTACTGGAGCATAGTGACTGGAGCATAGTTACTTCACATCCGGAAGCAAAAGAGAAAGAGAAGAGAGGAACCAATATCCTGCAACCCCCGTCTAGGGTATTTTTTTTAAAGACCTAAAGACCTCTCCTGAGGTTCCATCTCTTACTTAAAGATTTTACTGTCCCTTTAATAGTGCCAAGGTGAGGACAATTGTTATGAGCCATTAGGCTCTGTAACTAGCCTGGCTAATTTCAAGATTCTCCACTATAAAATTAACTCTTTCTCTCTCCATATTCTGATGTTTGGAAGTGGTTGACTAAGTCTAACTCACTTTCAAGGCATAGAAGGGAGTTAGCTCACCCCCAAGAGGGGAACATTTGAATTATTTTGTGTCCTAGTTTAAATTGCTGGGCAACCTCAGCTTTCCACAGGTTAGGATATAGAATGGGGATGAGGAGACCAGGCTTGTAAGGATCATGTGGGAAGTTGATGAGCACACAAGAGAAGTGCTTAGATAAAGTAGCTGTGTGGTGATTTTGGAAGAGATTTGTTTGTGTGTTACTGTAGTCTTATTTTTTCAGGATGGGCTCAGCCCCTTCAGAGCATCTCTCCCTTTCACCTCTCTCTCCTTCCTTTCTTCTTTGCATGTGGTGTGTGTGTGTGTGTGCCTGCCCATGTGGTTGATACTGGATGTCTTCCTCTGTCATGCTCTTGTTGACTCTAGAATTACCTATTTAGCTAGACTGGCTGGCCAGTGAGCTTCGGGGATCCAACTTTTTCTCTTTCTCCAGCATAAATGTGACTGTAGACACACATGACTGTTCTGAGCTTTTACATGGATGCTGGGAATCTGAACTTAGATCTCATGACTTATTCTGAGATTTAAGCCTCCCATCTTCCATTGCCTGCATGAAGTTACAATGGCTCTTGATGTATTACTATTTACAGAATCTTCTCTAGATATTAAAAAGCTTGATATTAATGCTACCAAAGAATATGCAGACCAAGCCTGTTTCAGGAACAGCCCAGGGCTCCAGCAAACTGCTTGTGGAAGCTTGCACTTCCCTAACAGCTTTGGCAGCTGGTGAGTCACTGCATTACTCAGAGGACAGTATTTTGTTCTTTTATTATGAATTATGGAAGCCACTAGGTCTCAAAGCTGAATAAGCTGCCAAACTCTTCCAGGCTTAGTGTCAGAAGCATAGTGTAGGGTCAGGGATTCAAAGCTTTATACCAGGGAATCAAGAGCCAGTGTGGATCTTTTGTGACAGGTAGTGTTCAAGGTCTCTAGAGCCAGTGGTTAAAAATAGTCATCAGGAACAGTTTATGTAAACTTATAACAAAGTACGTCATTTAAACATAGGCAATGTATGCACCAAATGCTACTCTGATATTCCATACTTTTCTATGCCCATGCTTGATGTTTATGTTGATGGTGCCTTCCAGGTGCTTCTTCTCAACTCTATGTTCAGTGACATCCTGCTGATGGCCAGGAGCTAGCCTCAGTAGAGAATTTACACCCCAGGAAGGAGCAACCCTGACACATCAGTACTTTTCTTCATTCATTTGCCACCAACACTGGCTCCTCCCAGGATCTTTGTGAGTTTGGAACAGCCAGGCTAATTCTGCAGCGTGAGGCTGGGGAAGCCTGAGCAACCAACCAACCTATGCTCACCTGGGCTTTCTGCCAACCCATGTTTGGTTTGTACTTGAATGCCTACAAGGCTGGAGACCCACTCCTATTCAGCAGCCATTCAAAAAATATTCTTACTCAGGAAGAACTGGAATCATTTAAACATTCAGCTATTTAGTTGATGCTAAATGTAGTGATATGAATAGGTATGGACCCCATAGACTCATGTGTTCGAATGCTTGGCCCTAGGGAGTGGCACTATTAGGAGGTATGGTCTTTTTGGATGAAATGTGTCACTGTGGAGGTGGGCTTTGAGGTCTTAAATGCTCAAGCTACACCCTGTGTGACACACAGTTGCTTCAGCTGCCTGGGGATCAAGATATAAAACTCTCAGCTCCTTCTTCAGCACCATGTCTGCCATGCTTCCACCAGGAAGATAATGGACTAAACCTTTGAAACTGTAAGCTAGCCCCAATTCAATGTTTTCCTTTATAAGAGTTGCAGTGATGGTGTTTCTTCACAAAAATAGAAAAAAACCTAACTAAGACACACACATACACACAATCTCTCTCTCTCTCTCTCTCTCTCTCTCTCTCTCTCTCTCTCTCTCTCTCGTATACAATATGATGACTAATATAAGTACACACTGTGTACTAATTTCTACAATCCCCTAATAAACATCCCAAAATTACCTGTGGTTACCATTTTATATTAAGTGATGAGGGACTAAAATCTGCTTTTAAGAAAACGATACAGCATTATTAACTATAGTCAACACATTGTACATTAGATCCTTAGAACTTGATCTTATTTTTTTGCACTGTTAATTTTTTTTGTGGCAAGCCTAGTATCTTGATGTATTGTATGTATGTATGTATGTATGTATGTATGTATGTATGTATGTGTACACGCCTGACCCTCACCAGCAAGGAAGACACGACTCCGGGTAGATCTTCTTGCAGTTTTAATCAGGATCCTTTAAACATGTTTCTTCTGGAGAGAGAGAGAGAGAGAGAGAGAGAGAGAGAGAGAGAGAGAGAGAGAGAGAGAGAGAGAGAGAGAGAGAGAGAGAGAGAGCAGGGGGACTCCTGCACAGGCTTAAATACCCTTGAGCTAACCAACCCCAGTGAGCCACATGGACCCTGCAGATAGGCTACTCTAATGCAGAAACAGACAGGCTGAACAGACTTAACCAATTAAGGGCTTGTTTACTCAGAGAGTCTTCACCAGTGGGAAGGTGTAAGGCGGAAGCCAGTGCCACTTTAAGGCGTGGCACTACGTGGCTCTCTACAGTTCCCCCTTTTTATTTTAATAACGCAACAGGCAAGGGTAGTGGTCTGGTCTCCAGTAAAGCAGTGGACATTGTAATGACTCTGAATCCTGGTAGTCAGCCAAGTCAGTGCCACACCCGTCTGGCATCTTTTTCCTGGAGGTGGGGCCTCAGACACCAACCCACATGCAACCAGATTTGCCCTTCTTGGAGTTGCTCACTTCCAGAGCTAACTCAGAGTGCAGTGCTAAGCCATACAACCTGAGTGTGAAGGATCAATACTTGTTCATGACTGCGAGCCATGCTTGGGGAGACTGTCCTGCCTCAATGTCTGTAAATGCCTGGGCAACCATAGCTGCATACCGCTTCTGAGCAAACCTCATCTTGCAAAGGCACCACAGGACCACGAAGGAGATAAGCAACAAGAGTACAGCCATGGCTCCCATTCCCGCCCACTCTTTCAGATGATCCATCGCAATGGGAACCACGATGACAATCCCGCAACCAGTCCTGCATCTACACATGTCCAATTCACTGCAATGATGGTCACTCACAGTTGTGCCATCAGGTCATCAAAGTCAGCAGACCATTTTCCTAAAAGATAGCTAGACAATGTTGTGACAAATTAGCAGCACGTGTAAAGTTCTTATACTGAATGCTGGTAACACACAAGCCTGGATATTTCATTTCATATCCCAATTGGGCCAGCTGCCACAAGGTATCTATTTGCTCCTGCACCAGATCAATTCTTTGGTTTACAATCATTAAACCTCCTTTTTGTTGAGCACCAATTGTGGACTGAGCATCTAAGGCAGTAGCAACATTCTTGGACATTTAGATTAGAGGCTGTCTCTGCACCGATGTGCTCATAGCCATAGCAGCTGTGACTGAACCCACAACTGCAAAAGAGATAGCTGCAACTATGGCTGCTGTAAGGTCAAAATCTCTCTCTGCAGCTTCTACCAAACAGGCCATAACATCTGAAAATGGTTTTATGGAGCCTTGTAGTATCTTAGTGAGGTTACCATTCACCTCTCCCTTATTGGGTAATGACTCCCATGCTTTTATGGCAATCTGATTTACTAGTTCAAGACTTAAGTCATTTCGTAAGGCTTTCCAGACCTCAGGGCAAAAGGAACGCCTGTACCTCGGCCCCGCCCTTCCTCACTCTGATAAGGAGAAGGCCCTGGCATTCGCTCAGGAATCTTTCTAGTGTGCTTTTCTTTATTTTAAGTTTCTTTGACAAAAGTAGCTCCTGAAGAGCCAGAAAAATTGGATGAGACTGAGAAGTCCCCATCTTAAAATTTTTACTTTCGGTTTGTTACAACCACTCGCTCAATGCCTGAGACTTTATTGCCGCTTCCCCCCCCCCCCACCCGCAGTCTTTAACTTGGTCCCAACTTACCTGGGACTTTATAGCTCCTTACCGGAGACCTCATTGCCTCTTTACCAAGGGCCTTAATTTTGTCCAAACCCGGAACTTCATCGCTCCTTACCGGAGACCTTATTGCCTCTTTACCGAGGGCCTTAAATTTGGTCCCAACTTACCTTGGGAACTTGCCAGCTCTGCCCTGACTGCAAGAAGTTCTGATCTGAAAAAATCCCTGTACGGGCCACCATCTGTATGCGCCTGACCCTCGCCAGCAAGGAAGAGAGAGAGAGAGAGAGAGGAGAGAGAGAGAGCGAGAGAGAGAGCGAGAGAGAGAGACAGGGGGACCCCTGCACAGGCTTAAATACCCTTGAGCTAACCAACCCCAGTGAGCCACATGGACCCTGCAGATAGGCTACTCTAATGCAGAAGCAGACAGGCTGAACAGATTTAACCAATTAAGGGCTTGTTTACTCAGAGAGTCTTCACCAGTGGGAAGGTGTAAGGCGGAAGCCAGTGCCACTTTAAGGCGTGGCACTACGTGGCTCTCTACATGTATGTATGTATGTATGTATTATTGAGTTAAAATATTATTAAAGTAACACACATGATCTAAGATAATTTAGCATTTCTCTAGGGCGTTCCCTGATTATCCAGGGCTAGATAAGTAATAAGGGTTAAGTTAGGCCTGAGGGAAGTTTTATTTGACATATGCTGTGCTGAGTAGGGCCTGACCCCTTCATGTAACACGGAAAATAAATGACTCAGAGACAGATATTAGGGTTCATGCTTCAAGATGAAGATCAGAAAAGCAAAGCAGGCAGCTACTAGCTCTTACCTGTAGCTCAGTCTGAAAGGGCGGATCCATGAGCTCTTTACCAAGTTCATTCAGATTGCTGTCTCTCCTCAGGGTGGCTGGAGAGAATCCTGAGACTGAGCATCCCTATCTTCAATGTGGCTGGAGAATGAATGCTTTATATATCTCATGAGTCCTGGGATTAAAGGCATGTGATTCCATGTGCTGAGATCATCTTTGTGTGAGCTGTTTCTCATTAGGACTAGATCAGTTTCATGTAGGTAAGTGTAGCCTTGAACTAACAGAGATTGGTCCACCTCTTAACCCTGAGTCCTGGGATTAAAGGCATGTGCCTGACTTCTATGGCTTGTGGCTGACTTTGCTTTCTGAATCCTCAGGCAAGCTTTAATAAATCATAAGTAATATATCACCATACCTTCAGGGTCTGTAGGACTTCACAGACGACTCTCTTAGACATTTCTTCAGTTTAACCTCACTGGAACTATTGGATCTCCATATCCCAGTTGGCCTTATTCACTCCAAGGATCTTGCCTGGTGGTCACCTCCCTTGCACTATGTCCAGCCCTGCCTACTCTGGTCCTCTGCAAGATGCTCTTAACTATTGACCTGTCTCTCCAGTTCCCTCCAACTTTTTCCCTTTAAAATAATTTTTATGGGGATAAAAAGATGGTTTAGAGATTGAGAAAATTGGCTTCTCTTCCAATGTTTGAGTTCCATCACCCACATGGTGGCTCATAATTGTCTGTAACCCAGTTCCAGGTGATCCAATGCCCCTATTCTTGCCTCTGAGGGCACTGCATGCGTCAAGTGCATAGACATATATGCAGTCATAATACTCACAAATGTAAATTACTGAAATAATACTTTAAAATGTTAATGTACATATTCTGTGTGGATGTGTGCATGCCTGAATATATGTATGTACACCATGTAGATTCAAAAGCTCCTGGAAGTCAGAAGAGCGCATTTTGACTTCCATCTATTGCTGGAGTTGTTAATATTTGAGGATGGAGAATCTTCTTGGCAGCTTCCACAGCAGCTGTAGCTCTGCAGGTTGCGGGACAGGGCTGTGAACCCTGCTTTTGCTTCAGAAAAGTCATTTAACATCTTAAGGATGTGATTCTCTCACATGTAGTGAGTTGATACTTCATTGAGTTGTTTGAAATTTTGGTAAAAAAGTGAAGTTAATCAGAGAATCACAAAGGCATGACCATCAATGGATGATAGAATACAGCTAGTTTTTGAGGCTAGACATCTGGCACAGCCAGAGTCAGGAGTTCTAGGCCAAGCTTGGAATTCAGCAAATACCACAATCAAGTGTTTGGCGACAGATATTTAGACACAGACATTTGCTCAGAACCCATATTATGACAATTGCTACTTACACAGTTTATTAGACACCATCAACAGAGAGAACAGCTCAAGTCTGCAGCCTGCAGGTCCTTCATTAGATTTCAAAGTCCTTTCCCTGGGCAGAAAGCAACAAGGAGCAGAGTGTGTCTTACTGTGTGGAGAAGGTGTGCTCTCTGCAGGTGGTGAGATATGAGGAGATGTGGCTCTTCTGAATGACAAGCTGTCAACATCCACAATCGAGTGCTATGCAAATGGCCACTCATTTTGTCCCTGTGGGTCTTCTAAGAATCAGTAGCGAGAAATTACAAATGATCTAGGATAGTGTGTGGTGGCATCACTAAGATTGCTTATATTAGAAATGACATGTGTCCAAAGTTGACTCTTGCTTCCCTTCATGTTGCCTGCTTCTGTTGAGCAGGGAGAAGCTGCAAAGCTGGGTTGTGAGCTCAGTGGTCAGAGTACCAAGTGGACCATAAAATGGCAGTGGGAGGAAGGTGCTTCCTTACCTCAGCCCCCACATACCTTTGTTAGGATCCTCAAGGCACAGCAAGTGCATGGAAAAGTTCTCAGGGACATAGGTGAGCGAGGAAGGTGTGACCCAAGAGGAGGAAATGACACTCAGGGAGACCAAGCAGACTGTGTCTACACACATATGCAGAAACATATGGAGGAAGCAGCCTTTCAAAGAGCTAGGGATGCTGGAATATTCAGTGATGACATTTAGATGCAGTGATGATATTTGGATATGCCATTGGAGGAAAGAAAAGTAGATCCCTTTTAATGTCATTAATGCTTCTAGAAGTTGTATTTGAGAAGGAAATAGATGTGAAATCAAAACTATAGTTGACATGCATGGGACATTGATAGGCATAAGATGAACCCCACACAAGTTACTAAGGAAAACACTAAAGTATTGCTCCCTCACTCCCTGCAACAGAGTCTTTCTTGTAAGTAATTTGAAAATCTCCATCTGATGAAATGAATAGGCAGTTCCCCAAAGAAGAAAAGCAAACAGCCCACAAGTACTTTTAGAAGTGTTTATCATCCCTAGTCCTCAGGGAAATGCAAATTCAACTACTTTGAGGTGGCATTTCATCCTAGGCAGAATGGCTGTCATCCAGAATTGACAGCCAGTGCTGGCGGGGATGTAGAGAAGGAACACTTACTCGCTGCTGGTGGGAATACGAACGAATGCACCCACTGTGGAAATCAGTCTGAACATTTCTCAAAATATTAAAAATTGAACTATCAGATGGGCCCGCTGAACCACCAGTCATATATACTCAAAGGCCTTTAGAGCCTATCATAGAGACCCTTGCACATCTACACTTATTGCTGTTCTTTTCATGATAGCAAGGAATCGAACCAGCCCAGGTATCTGTCAGCTAATGACTAGATGATAAAAATGCAGTACAGCACACAAATGAAAATATTTTAGCTATAAAGACAATTGAAATTATAAAATTTTCAGGAGAGTGGATAGACATGGGAAGCACACATTCTGTCACATGTCCTGTCTTAGGTAGCTTGGAGGCAAAAAGACTTTACTCTTCTCTGAATACCTATCCTGTGCATCTTTATCCCTCACAGAACACATAATAGATGACTTGGAGTTTCTATAGAGGCTCTCCAAAATTCATCATCAATTACAAATTTATTTATAACTGCATAAAATTATTTGGTTACTTTGGGTATACTTGATGTGGTCTGTGGTAACTATATGCAACAAGTTTTATGATTTTTAAGTGGATTAACTTGTGACTTTTTATTTTTTGTAGTGTTGGGAATCAACCCAAGGCCCTGTGCATGATAGGCAAGCATTCTGTCCTTGGGCTATAATTAAGAACCAGAAGATCTTTCATAACACAGGTTCAAAAGTGAATGAGGCTGGGGAGATGGTACAGTTGCTAAAGTACCTGCTTGCAAACACAGGACTCTGTGTTCAATCCTAAGAACTGATGTTAAATAACTTCTAGGTGGGCTGTAGAGATGGCACAGTGGTTAAGAGTACTGGCTGCTCTTCCAGAGGACCCAAGTTCAATTCCCAGCACCCACATGGCAGCTCACAACTGTTAGCAATTCCAGTTCCAGAGGATCTGACACCTCACACCAATGCACATAAAATGAATAAATAAATAAATTATTAAAAATTCTAAAAAAATAAAATAAAATGCATGGTGATCACAGATCTGTGCAGTGTGGGAAACAGCTGTTTCAGTTGGGGGAGGACAAGTGAGTACAGCTATTTTGAGAGCACTATGGCATCTTTAGTAAAAGAAAGGACATGTGCTTTGATTCAGCAACCCCACTTTTCTGTGTCCACTCTAAAGAAGCAGGTGAGGGGAGGGAGGTATGTGAAGATGTGTTGTTTATTTGGAACAGGAAGTCACAGGTAGCCTGGGATGCAAGGGAGTGGGGCTGATGGGAAGGACTTGGTTCATTTTCACCTGGTTGAACTCTTGCTGTATTTTCCAGTACTGAAAACAAATCTTAAGTGAGCAGATTAGATTGCAAAAGGCTGGGGACATGGTTCAGCAGCAGAGCACTTGCTTAGCACATGCGAGGATAAGTACATGCTTAAAAGCTTATTTTAGAGCCTGTAATCTTAGTACTTGGGAAGCAGAAACAGGAGGAGCCCACATATGAGGTTATCCAGAATTATATAGCCAGATCCTGCCTGTAAAGAGGGAAGAAGAAAAAGAAGAGGAGAAGGAAGAAGATGATGAAGAAGAGGAGAAGGAAGAGGAGGAAGTGAAGAAGGAGGAGGAGGAAGTGGAGAAGGATGAAGAGGACATTACATATGAGCTCACATTTTGTTGAAGACAATTGCATATATATGTTACATGGGGGAAAGAAAACCATGGAAAGGAAGATTAGTGGGTGAATGAGATCATGGTGAAGAGGGATCACAGACATTTTCAACTTTTTGTTGTTTGTTTGTTTTAAAAACTTTCTACAAAAGTATAGGTCATAAGTGTTATGTTTTATTTTTGTTCTTTTGAGACAGTGTCTTGCTACATAGCCAAAGCTGGGCTTCAACTTCCTTTGTAGCTTTGGATGAATTCAAACTTACCACCATCTTCCTGCTTCAGGTTCCTGAATGTTGGAATCAGGTGTGTGAAAGCTTGCACAGCCTTTAGGATGCTGTAAAGAAGTGGCATCACCTAGAAATTGCCCTGCTGATTGCAGAGCACTTGGCCCTTGAGTGTAAGGGGTTCTAGACTTGATCTGAAAGAGGTGGAGTCACAGGCTCTATTCTAGTTTAGTCTCTGTTACTGTGGTAAACTCCATAATCTTAAGTGACTTGGGGAGGAGAAGGATTATATTTTGGATACTTCCTGGTCACTATCTATCAGTAAAGTTAAGGCAGAAACTCTAGCAGAGGCTGAGGCAAGAATTATGGAGGAAAGCTGCTTACTGGCTCGCTGCTCTCTGCTTGTGTTTAGCTAGCTTTTCATACAACTGAGGATCACCTTCACAGGGGAATACCATAACAGTGAACAAGGCTCCTCCATGTCAACCAAAAACAAGAAAATGTTCCACAGACATGGCCTTCTGTTCAATCTGGTCAAGGAGTGTCTATGTCATAATAGATACTCCTTCAATTACTCTGGGTTGTATTAAGTTCAGAGCTGAAGCTAACTGGAAGAGAGTACTTTGGAGAATCTGGAAATAATATCCCTGAAAGAGGCTCCTCTGTCATTTCCATAGGGGTGGAGCCCATCGTGACTGGCAGCATGTATGCAACATGGGCCCATCCAGGATCCACTCACTCGGACTCTTCACATGGCTCTGAGGGCCTTTGAAATGAAACAAATCCAAGGTGCTCTGGGCTGATCAGGCATGTCAGTGTGTGGCAAGGACCCAGGCCAAACCCTTTCAGGTTTGCTATCCCCATATCCCTGGTTACTGTCTGTTGGGCATTTGAGATCATGTTCAATTCACTCACTTCATGGCCAGGACCTCAAACCCACCATCTCTTACAGCTATGTCCAGAACTTGAGGTTCTGGGTAGGAAGACCCCTAAAACAGTGACCTCAGAAAGAAGTCTGAGCTTGAGAGGAGCATGGGGGATGTTAGAGCCTGGTCAGGGCTAGTGGCTTAGGAGTATGAACTTCCTGTGAGGTGACTGAGATAAATTGGAGCTGGAAGGGGAAAGGTGGTATCCTGAACAGGGAACCAGCACATACAAATGCCCAGAGGAAAAATAAAGACACTCATTTATCTTGATCTCTTAAAGGAGATCATCACCAACCAATCTATGTCTTATAATTACTCTGTTCTCTGAGTGAAGTCTGAAGATGAGATAGGGTACATGTGATCTTGGCAGGAAGTTACTTGTTAGTCTAGACTGGATGGTGTTGTGGACTGGGAAGATGGCTAAGAGAGGGGACACATGGATGTTTTGGGGACATGGGTGAGCACTAATTGTCCTCTGCAGCTAATTTGGTATGGATAGGAAGTGACCTTGAGGGAGGTGAGGAAGATGGTTTCTATGACTACACAGGAGAGACTAGTGGGAAGGTTGCCATGGAGATTAGTTGTACTGTCATTTCTTTCTTTTCTAATGGTCTTGGATCTTCCCTTGGTAGGTACCCCCCTTGAATCTTGTTCTAGTCATTAAGGTGGGACCTAGACCTAAAGTCATAGGGCCAGTTTGAGGTGTCTGTTCAGCTGCACCAGGGTTACAGTAGCTTCTGAACTCCAGGTCTGGCAGGGCCCCTTGCCTATTGTCATAGTGAAAATTTCTTGGAAGCTCCAAAATCTTGTTCTTCAGAATAGTAAACAGAGACAAGCTATCTAAGAAGTCAGTGCCAAGGGCAGCAAACTAGAGACTTGGAAGTGTTAGAATTTCAACTTGCAGGGAAATGCTTTCTAAGAGAAGGACTGTTGCTGTGGTTCTGTTAGTTCTCCTCAGTCCTCAAACAGGAGCACCCTGGACCTTGTTTTTCCTGTTAACACAGTTTTGCCTGGTTTGGCTCCAAATCCTCAAAAACCACTCTCTCCAGAAGACATATGTAGGCCATGGGACATGCTGTGAGCTGGCCAGCAAGGGTATAGGGACAACCTGAGGGTCAAGGAGGGTGCAGGCTAGTCCAGGCTCACTGATGGGAATCTCTGCTGTGTGTCTACTCAAGTGCTTGCCAGACATAGAGAAGACCTGGATGGTAAGAGGTAGAGCCCCTCTGGAGACACCTGGGAGAGGAAGCATATGCTCAGGACTGCTCTCAGTCTAGGAGATGATAAGTAGCTCAGTAGCTCTCTGCATTGCCTTCTCAGACCCAGTGCAAACATGATTTCAGCTAAAGAGGGATTTGCTGAAGCTTAAAGACAGAACTCTTCCAGTAAGTCACATGTATCTTTAGTTTATGTTGTTTTTAAAGATAACTTCTTTACTTAAATGTCTCATCAGCAATGCATGCTGGCTTTGCATATTTTGCATATATTTCTGTGCTTTTAGAGATTTTTATCATTAATTCTACTAAGGTGAAATAGAAATCATACAAGCCCTTTGGTAGCTGGTGAGATGAGTGATGTGGTCCCCCTTTCTTTTTTCTTAAAGATTTATTTTATTTTTATAACTATGTGCATGTGTTTGGGCATGTGCATGTGTGAGTGTAGATGCCCTCAGAATCCACAGAGAGTGTTAAATTCTGTTAAGGATAACCTTAGGGACAAGCCTTCAGTGACAGATGCAAGTTGCAGTGACAGGCAGTTGTGAGTTTCCTGATGTAACTCCTGGAAGTCTACCCTGGCTTCTCTGTTCTTAACCATGGAACCATTTCTCCAGCCCATATGGTCCTTTCTGAGTGATGTGAACTTCTCAGTGGAATCAATTAAGCATGCCAACTGAGGACAGCCCTTCAGTATTGGCCAGCCATGGGGTAGTCAGTCTGCTGGCTCATCTTTCTTCCTCCACCAGCGTGGTATGCATCCTGACTTCCTGCCACCTCACATTCCATCTGCCTTCTGGGTAATGCCTGGGGGACCAGCTTCTATCATCTACCTTCCCCTCCTTCCAATGTCTCATCCTACTGAATGGAAAGAACTGCCGTGGGTATGTGTGTATTGTATGTGTGAGATGTGCAGCCAACACTCCCATAGACATATTTAAAAGAAGCCTGCAGGCTCAAAGAGTTTGTCAAGAGCAAGATCAAGGCTCTCTTCTACTGGTTGATTGATAATAGTATTTCAAATACAGTAAAGTGTATGAAACTATTTAATAAGTGAATTCTTGTGTGTTTTAAAACGTTTGAAACCTTTTCTAAATTTTTATTTCATTTTATTAATGGTTTTTTGAGACAGGGTTTCTCTGTGTAGCTTGTAGTCTAGGCTGGCCTCACACTCACAGCAATCCCCCTGCCTCTGCCTCCCGAGTGCTGGGATTAAAGGTGTGAGCCACCACTGCCTGGCTTATTTTTTCAATAAAATACAAAGAAACTTTTAATTTTATTTCTTTTCCTTCCTTCCTTTCTTTCTTCCTTCCTTTTTTCCTTTCTTCCTTCCTTCCTTCCTTCCTTCCTTCCTTCCTTCCTTCCTTCCTTCCTTCCTTCTTTCCTTCCTTTCTTTTTCTTCTTCTTATGAATGTCTGGCCTTAGCTTGACTTTCTTTTTCTATTTTTTTTAAATCTATTTCATTTTACATTCCAACCATGGTTCTCATTTCCATCCACTTCCCACCCCCTCACCTACCCCCTAGCCCACCCCCAGTCTACTCCTCCTCATGCGTAAGTGCTCCCATGAGGAGCCACCCTACTCTGGCACAATAGGGGCAGGGCCAGGCCCCTTTCCCATGCGTTAAGACTGAACATGGCATGCCATTGTAAGGAATGGGCTCCATCAAGCTAAGTCATATCTTAGATTTGTATCATGGTCCTACTGCTAGGACCCCCTCTCATAGTCCAAGCTTCACAACTGTCTCCCACATAGGTCCTAGGTCCCACATAGGTCCCACAGAGGACCTAGTTTTGTCTCTTGGAGTATCCACAGTTCTATGTCTAGAGTTTGTGAGTTTCCACAAACTTGGTTCAACTGCTTCTGTGGATTTCTCCATCATGATTTTGCTCATCTGTTCCCTCCTTTCTCTCTACAACTGCATTCCAATAGCTCAGCCTAGTGCTTAATTGTGGGTCTATGTGTCTGATTCCATCAGTTGCTGAATGAGGGCTCTATGATGATAGTTGGGATTTTCATCAATCTAATTATAGGGGTAGGGCAGTTCAGGCACCTCTTCACTATTGCTAGGAGTCTTAGCTGGGTCCTCTTTGAGGATTCTTGGGAGTTACCCTAGCACCAGTTTTCTCCGTAACACCATAGCGGCTCTCTCTATTAAGGTATCTTTTTCATTACTCTTCCACTTCATCCCTCCCTGCCTAGGCCATCTCATTCCATTCCCTCCTATTCTCATCTTCCCTCTTCTCTCCCTTACCATCCCCTGCCCCCAGTTTTCCCTGTAGATATCATCTAATTTCCCTCCCCAGGGTGATCTTTGTGTCCCTCTTGGTGTCCTCTTTGCTACCTAGTTTCTCTGGAGCTGTAGATTTTAGTCTGGTTATCCTTTGCTTTACAATTAAGGATATTAGATGTAAAGCAAAGGATAACCAGACTAAAAGTTTTATTTTTAAATTGATATTTAATTCAGTATGTATATAGAGTGAATGTGTAATGTTCAAATTGGGGAAATTGGTATTTTATGGTGAAGAATATAAATGCATACATATATATATATACATACATACAAGACATATAGCATACCATTTCACCTTTTACATGTTGTGATGGTTTGAATGAGAATAGCTTAGTCCCCAGTTGATGAAACTGTTTGGGAGGGATTAGGAAGTATGGCCTTGGAGTGGGTGTGGCCTTGTCGGAGGAAGTTTATCACTGGGGGATAGGTTTTAGGGTTTAAAATGCCCAAGTCTGGCCCTGTTTCTTTGCCTGCAACTTGTAGATCAGGTGTGAGCCCTCAGCGCCTACCCTAGCTCTGTGCCTGCTTGCCTGCTGACATGCTCCACACCATGATGGCCATGGACCAACTCTTTGAAGCTATAAATAAGCTACCAATTATATGCTTTCTGCTTTAAGTTGCCTTGGTCATGGTGTTTCATCACAGCAGTAGAACAGAAACCAAATCACTTGTCTTATTTAGTAGCCTTACGTGAGTACACATTGCTATGTAACCATCACAGTCATTCATCTTTACAGTGTTTTCTTCCCAAATTGAAACTTGCAGCCACTGAACAATGGCTTCCATCCCTTCCCTTCAAACATGATTCATGTTTTAAAATGTACCCCTTTTTAATAATCTACTGATACCATACTTTATGTGTTTACTATATTGATCTCCTCCACTGTTGGTAGGTATTTAGCTCATCCTAGATCTCATTCATCCTCATTGGCTTATTTTTAACACATGAATTTCAGATTATATACAACACAGATTTCTGGGTCTTGGAGTAGGCTCAATTTTCCACTCTACCATGTATTACCCATTTTATCTTCAAAGATGTCCTTTCAGTTTCTATGTCCTAAGGTGTGAAATTTGCTCCCAGTTTGGAGAATTTTT